>CP137668.1:28699680-29090691 GCA_037976565.1 Mesocentrotus franciscanus | reverse complement strand
AGATAGAATAAAATGATAGAATAATAAGAAGTGAAAGAAGGAGAAATTGAATAAGCGCGCGCGGAGACCAAATGTTACGTCATCGTGTAGAGAACGGGCGTCGACTTCATACGAAAAGGGTTATAAAGTAGTGAACAGGACGGGTTGACTAGGGGATATGTTTGTTACGTTATAATGGGAAACGATGGATATTTCATGTTTCATATTTTTATAATTGGTGTTGATAAAGATAAATAGATCAATCAATTTCTACTCGAATGGATCATTAATGGATAATAAATCTAAATACTGATCAATCATATCGTTTAAATATGTTATCCACAGTGGTGACGGTTGGGTCCAGCAACGAAAGGGGCCCTTACATCATGGAGGGGACTCGGCGAGCGATTTGGGGTGTAGGAGGGGAACCTTATCTTCTTTCCCTGTTCCCGCCCCTTTCTCCCTCTCCTTCTGTCTGTCTATCTGTCTGTCTATTATTTTGTTGTCTGTCTTAGTTGGTCATTCATTTCATTACTGAATTAATTCAATGACCTACATGGATACTACTACATAATTATGTTATATATAGATGTGTGCACGAGCAGTAGAGGATGTAAAATATAAATAAAATGTAACTACATTAAATGATGATAATCACGAATAGAACAACAAAATTAAGGAAAAGAAGATAAAGCTCCACCCCGTTTGTTCTGTGAACGTAATGATATTCGTTTGGTTGTTTGGATGTATATATGTGTCTCTACTGTGCTTCTTTTTTCATATTTATTTATTATTATTTTCTATTTTAATTTACTGTATTGCTGGGAGTACTGGGCCCCATTAATTTTGTGGATTGGAATAAATTATAAATTATTATTATGAATTCATTATTCTTTTATTCAGTTGCACATGGTTCACTACGACAAGTCCAAATACGCCGATCTCACCGAAGCTTTGACCAGCTTGCAATGGGATGCAGCCACCGTACTGGGTGTGATGATTGAGGTAAGAGCGCCCCCTGTGTTATTTCTGTTCTTCTTCTTCTACTGTAAATCTTCAATGGGCCACGCAGCTTACCACCAACATCTGTATGTAGAATATTAGTTTACACCAGGGATCCCCGTTTACACCTTACTCTTAGTGAGAAGTGCATAGGTTGTGATTTTCCTACATTCTCCTACACATGGGGCCTCGAGTTAACGTTCCTGGGAATATATTGTTATGTTGATTCCTTGTAAAATATTTTAGTTGTGTTTCTTACATACAACGCGGTGACAATAAACTTTTCATTTTTGTCTGCTGGGACTCTGGGACTCGAACCCACGCTCATGACGGAAATCATCAAAGTCAGACGACGATCCAATAATGTGCCAGACTGCCTTCTCGAGCATCACTTTTGAATATCTCTCCTTTATATGGGCGGCGTTCGTATAAGGACGGTAAATACCCTGAAGTATAGCGCCAAGTTTGCAAACGATGGGTCATTACGATTTCGTTATTAACTGCGCTAATCTAGACCTTTGTGCCAATTAAAACGAGTATTCCGATGCATTGTTTACTTTGCATACCCTTTTCTGGTACCTCAATCTCACATGCATGGTACGTCAAAAGTCGCGCCAGTCGCTGACGCAACATTGCGTCAGAAGAATAACGCCTCATGTACATTGGGTATTACACGATGACTGTGCTGCATATCCAATATGTCTACGCCCATATCTTGTGCATGATCAAGTGGATTTCACCAGTGTAAAGTCGAGTATCATATTCATTCATTATAGTTGGTCTTCTAGGAATGCTTGTCTGCAATATTGTTAAGTTGTCCTTAAGAGCGGTGTAAGAGGATTAAAATTCGGAGATTTTTAGTAATTGTTGTCTTCTGTACATTTTTATCATGGCAAAGATTTTACTCTCTCTTTCTCTCCCTACCCCTCTCTGTCTCTCTCTTTCTCTCTCTCTCTTTCCCCTCTCTCTCTCTCTCTCCTCCCTCTATTCCTCCCTTCTCTCTCTCTCTCTCTTTCTCTCTCTCTCTCCCTACCTACCCCTCTCTCTTTCTCTTTCTCTCTCTCCCTCTTTCCCTCATCTATAGGTTGGCGAATATAACCTTAATTTTGATTCCTTCCTGAGTTACATCAGCCAGATCGCCAATTACTCCTCGGGCAACACTTCCCTGGGCCAGGGTAACCTCCCATCGTTCTCAATCCGTAGTGTCTTGCCATTTGACCTGTCGAAGTTTTACCGTTACAATGGTTCCTTGACGGTGCCCAACTGCTACGAGGTCGTCATCTGGAACGTCTTTAAAGACCCAATCTCTATCTCCCAGGCTCAGGTGAGTGAGAGAATGGGGTCTGTCTAGCCCCACTGCAAGTTCCATCGTTTTGTCGTTTTTGTTCTTTAATTATTATTCTCCTGAATGTAGAAGAAGTGAATATAGTAGTAGCAGTAGCAGTAGTAGTGGTAGTAGTAGAAGTAGTAGTAGTAGTAGTAGTAGTAGCAGTAGCAGTAGCAGTAGCAGTAGCAGGCAGCAGCAGCAGCAGTAGTAGTAGTAGTAGTAGTAGTAGTAGTAGTAGTAGTAGTAGAAGTAGTAGTAGTAGTAGTAATAGTAGTAGTTTAGTAGTAGGAGTAGTAGTAGTACTAGTAGTAGTAGTAGTAGTAGTAGTAGTAGTAGTAACAGTAGTGGCAGCAGCAGTAGTAGTAGTAGTAGTAGTAGTAGTAGTAGTAATAGTAATAGGGTAGGTGTGGGAAGTTGGAGACCCTTAAGCACATTTGCATAATTTACATAAACATGAAAGATGTTACACATACAAAAAGTTTTGTATTCTCTTCAGTAACTTCTTCTTTTATTTGGTAACAAAATTGTGGTCACGATGTAACTGATTAATAAGATAACAATGATTAATGACGTCATCACCAAAGGTCTCTCATTACCTACATGTGTAGGTAATAAGGGACAGTTACAAATCAAGACATTTTAAATACAATTTGAATGAAAATGGGATTGTTATAGTTAGTTCAAACACTTTTTGAAAGAGATACATGCAGCCAATGAACTTACTGTAATTTTGAAACGATTTTAAAACAATGTGGCACAAAATATCTCTGTAGTTTTTTTATTTACAGTAATAAAGGTACTTTAAATTATGTTTAAATACTTTCAGAATAATGTTCTGGCAATGTGACTTTTACATGGATGAAACTCACAGAAACAACTTCTTAAAATGAAATGCATTCAAATTAGAATGGTGACACGAACAACCAAATATGTTTCATGATAGTGCCTTTCAACATGAAATGAACAACTGGGGGAAAGTAGGCCCATATCGGTTTCCGGTTCTGTATAGTGATGTTTTTATTTGTTGTACTTTCATGTAACTAAAAGTGTCAATGTTTTTTGGCCTTAGCATGGTCAATCTTCTTTTTTTTCTAACAATGTGACTTTTACATTGATAACACTAACATCATTAAACATTAAAACTAGTTATCTTAATATGAAATGCATTGAAATGAGAATGACACCATGATGGAATTTTAAAAAAATGCTTTCAGAATACTATCCTGGCAACGTGACTTTCACATTGGTCACATCATTAAAACAACTTTAAAACTTTAAAAACTTAAAACAACTTTCTTCAGTCCCAGTAGATTTGACTTCTAGGCAGAGTGTATTTCCAATTTCTGTAGTAATTATTTCACAACAAACGACCCCATCTTGGACCTGGTGTCCCCCATTGCCTACACACATTTCTGATCAGACACCATTCATAATGTGCATTGCAACACCCATTCACAACACACAACGGCCATAAGTTTTCTGTGATGGTTGGCACACTGCATAAACTTCCTTTTAAATCTACTTTTTAAGAGCCACCCCTAAATATCTGCATACACCACAACATTCAGTGAAAATTGTGTTTTTATATCAGAGCAAAATTTTACGATCAAAATTGCTTATCTTGGTCAATTTTGCCAATTTTCTCGGAGAAAGAACGCATTGTAGTCTTCGAAATGAATTGGATATATGCAGTAGTAGGCCATATATGGCGCTATAGCAATATTGGAGCCAACACGGACAGACAGCGATGGGTTCAAGCTTGGTGGTCTCCAATTCCCTACGGTCTCCAATTCCCTACACCTACCCTAGTTGAAGTTTAGTCGTCAATGGCGGATCCAGGGTGGGGGCCAGGGGGGCACGGCCCCCACCCCTGGCCAAAAGAGTAAAAAAGAAAGATGGTATCAACAATTTTACTTTAAAAAAAAAAGAAGAAGACGTGCCCCCACCCCTGGCAACAACAACAAAAGTTTTTAAAAACTTGTAACCACAATTTTACCCTTTTTGTGCTCTAGGTGGGGGTTGTTGAGTAAAAACAAAATAGTGCTCACTACCCCCGTGTTGAGCAAAAACAAAATTAGTGCTCATTACACCCCCACACACACTGCTTATTCGCCGCTAAATATTTTCTCACAAATTGGGCCCCCACCCTCGCCGCCGGCTGGATTCGCCCCTGAGTTTAGAGTAGTAGTAGTATTAGTAGGAGAAAAAGAAGAATATGAAGTAGTAAATAGTAGTAGAAGTAGTAGTAGTAGTAGTAGTAGTATTAATAGTGGTAGTTTTGTAGTACAAGGAGTAGTAGTAGTAGTAGTAGTAAAAACTTGATTTCAAGAGCAGTGTAACATTAAACGGCTGGACAAATAAAGGAAGTTTGTCATTCCGATGCAAGCTACGACTTCCAATTTTAACATGTCTAAGTATCCGATTTGGAAATGACTAATTCTTAAAAGTTCAATAATAATTAATTCGTGTTTTTTTAAACAGCTTGACATGTTACGCACCGTGTACGGCGAGCATGCTGACGCACAAGGCAATTACGAAATCGTCGACAACTACCGCTCCATCCAACCTCTGAATGACCGCACAATCTACTACAGCAGACCCGAGGCCAATGGTATGGACGAAACTACTACTCCCGAGCCTACCGATGGCGGTGCAGTTACCATCTCACCAGTGAGGGCACTGTTTATCATGGCACTTGCACTTAGTATTTTGTTCAATCGCTTTTGGATTTAATAAGAATTGTAATAACAAAAAATATAATGTATTATATACCTCACTTTAGAAATCTAGCCATCTGATTGGTCGAAATTGGAGTCGTGATTTCAAGCCATGCCCAACTCACAGGGCATAGCAATAGCCCACAGGGCCTAGTTAAAAGTTTCTACCCTCATCCTCATTATCCTGCGATTCCCATTGGTTGACTGCATCCCCATTGGTTTGCGTGCTAAAATTGTCTACGTGCGAGCACGGACGCCATACAGTGCTCTTTGTCTGCGATTCCCAAATGATTGAAACTTTCACTCATTTTTTAAGCGAAGATTAACAGACAGTGTTTCAGATTTTCTGTGATGTTTTAACAAATTTTTACTCACTAAAAGGCTAAGGTAAGAATTCTTGGTAGATTTTTGTTTTAATTCGGCATATAAAGTCATATCGACTGCTTTAATACTCGAGGACTAGCTGTTTCTATACTGGCTCGCGGGATAAAACAGCTAGTCCTCTCGTAGCAGTCGATATAACTATACTATACTTAATAAAATATACAATACAATACAATACAATATACAAAATAAAACACACACACAATCAGACACCAAAGTGAATTTTTCCTTTTTACAGGGAAATTAAGTTATTACGGATTTAATAAATATGAATAATTAAACACAACATTCCTGTAAAAGCTAACATAAACTCATTTCGATTTGATTTGTAATGATTGGTTGGAATAATGAACATTTTTATTTTTAATGAATAAGACTTTAGTTTATTAATGCTAATAGAAGTAAATCTGATCCCTTTGAGAAAATAAATGAAAATATGAATAATGTATTTGACAGTAAAAACATCCCTTTTTCTGATTATGAATCATGTGAATCCTTGTGTCTATGTTACTGGGGTCTTAATGGTAACTTTTTAAAATATCTTACAGTACTGTTGGTTCTTATAAATGTCTTTCTGTGTATGAAAAATAATATACATAATTGTGTACTATATAGTATCATAACTAATTAAAAGAAGAATATACTATTTAGTATTTGTGCCAAGCAGATAAATTAGCCGTCTTTCGCTTATTATATTACAGGGGAAACGGTCAAACGATTTCAAAAATATAGTACTTAATTTTATAGAAAAGTATTCATATATGTGAAAGAGTTCTGTTAGTCTATACTATATGTGTCGCGAAAATGGTCATTATTTACATTTGCTTTGTAATACTCTCATTTTGTCCTGGACCAACTATATACATTGGCTTTACCTGTTTTATTTTGTACATATATTGATATCGGGGCTTGAAATGTGCTATATTTGGTTAGCATGAAATCTGATTTTTTATTTTTGTAGAGAGATAGGTAAATTTCTAGGGGTTGAAATTGTTTTATAGACCGTTTCATTCGTATTTATGAACGGCTGTAATACACTCTCTGATATCATTGTACAGAAAACACAACATAATTATTCATATTTATCATCCATCATTTAAAGTGGACGAATGAGGAGAATTATTAGCTCGGGTAGATATTGTCCGCTAGATATAGTCCACCATGGATAATTGTCCGACCTCGGGTCAAGCACGTCCCAAACAAGAGGTTATAGATCAAACTTTCAGTTCAGGGTTCTTATTATGTAAAAAAAATGGTACTGATGAGTACGTATAGTCTATACATAATGTATATATGCTTATAAACAGATTCCTGATGTATCATTAAGCTTTGATTCCTTATGTTTATGGAACATCTAGTGACCACTTGGACTGCACTAAATGGAGCATGCAAATATGAATTCATTCTTGGTGTGTGTTTTTCTGATTGTTTTAATACAAAATTCGTAATAGTTTTTTTTTTTGGGGGGGGGGTATATTTCAAATTTTGCTGGTATTCAAGCAGATACAATCAATTCGAGGTGGAGGATTGATTGTTTAACAGATCTTCATGTGGAGGTATCTTGGTATTGTAGTTCATTCGCTTGACACTCAATCCAAGGGTTGAGGGTTCGAATCCCATTAGAATACGAAAGTCATTGTACATTACTCAGCATTGTGAGCGTCTGTAAAATGACGCCGGGCTGGAATGCGAGCGGACATGCCTGAATCCGATGACTAGGATAATAATATTTCTGTAAATCGCTTAGAGACGTCGTATATGTATTAAGCGCTGTATAAAACCAAACTATTATTATTGTTTTCGTTGTTGTTATCAATGCTTAACGATGTGGGCCCTGCTTGCTAAGTAATATTTGCTTAAGAGATTTGATCACATATAATGAGTATTCAACAAAACTCTGTTCAGTTAGTTGGCAACTATAGTCTAGTGAGGTTCGAAGAATATGGGGTAAGGACGATGCAAAGTCGATGTATATCATTCATTTTGTTATATCACACAGAAAACTTTATTCAAGAAAATCGTTTTTGAAAGACTATAATAATAATTTCTGTCATGTTGTAAAATAGTCTTATAAAAGCATTCTTCTTTACAAAATATTGAAGTAATAAATATTTTCTTTTTATTGTGAGATTTTGCTGATTGTGCCATAATATTATTTCGAGTTATTGATTGTGTAGGATTGTCCAAAAATACTGTGTAAAATTATAAAATCCCTCATTTGAATTTTTTAAAAGTAAGTTTCTTGTAAAGTTTTGGTCTTGAAAACTATGGAAATTCATTGACTTTTATCGAGATTCGGTTGCCAGTCTCAGTCGATCCAAAAGTTGTTACTCGAATAAGACAGCGTGTATGATCGATGCAACCCTTAATAAGAGAAAATTGAGGACCGCTGAAAGTAGTTATATTTTCCCAGTGGTTATATTTTCCCGAAGCGCGCAGCGCTGAGGGAAAATATGGTCACGACGGATAATATAACTCCCTTTAGGTCCTTTAGAGTGTTATATACCCCTGCCTGTCAATATCTGCTATATTAGATAGCCTTGGTTTGAAAATTTAGGGGGGTCCATTTTTTTTTGCCCGAAATTTTATTCCCCTTTTTTCGACAAATAAAAAGTTTAGTGAGAAAAGTGAGAAAAAAAAAAAAATTTTATTATTATTTAAAAAATTAAAGAACAAAAATTCGAGGAAAAAAAATCTAAGGGAATTTTTTTTTAGGGGGGGGGTCCATTTTTGTTTTTCGAAAACAAAATTGACGAGAAAAAACATTTCTGGAACGAAAAAAAATTAGAGAAAGCTTTGATTGAGGGGAAAAAAAAATTGGGGAAAAAGGTTCGCGGCCGATCAATATAACAACGTTAAATTGACCGGTTGGGCAATGTAACAATTACGATCCTCGCAATCGATATCACGTGACGCGATGTGGACCAATCACATCT
Organism: Mesocentrotus franciscanus; assembly: GCA_037976565.1. Lineage (NCBI taxonomy): Eukaryota > Metazoa > Echinodermata > Echinoidea > Camarodonta > Strongylocentrotidae > Mesocentrotus > Mesocentrotus franciscanus. Next base: position 29,082,346 of record CP137668.1, on the reverse strand, counting down.
CGGTATCTGTCTAAGCTATCTAATATACATGCAATATGCAAGTTTGACAGGAAAAGGCGATAGTGTAATTCAAAACTAAGTAAAATGCTTGAATTCATGTGATGTGATACTAAATATCATTGTTGAAATTTCATATCTTCAAACAACATACCGCACGTTCACATACAATGTGTTATATCTTTGAATTCTGTGTTTTTCTTTCTTCTTCTTTCTTTTTATGTACATGAATGGCAAGGGGGTGGGTTAAAGAAGGGATCTAAATGCAACAACTTTCATGTGTACTCACTTTATTTATTTTTTGTTATATATATATATACAGAAAATGTGACACGTTTTCTTTAGAAAATAAAATGTAATTTTACCTTACCCCAGCAGTTTACCCTGTCATATGTCAACGATGCTTGATATCACTCATCACGTCATATAATCTTAAGTGTTTGTTGCAAACTTGCAACTCACTTGTCTTGCTTTTAATCATATCACAGTACTTGTAGAGGGCTTGAATACTAATTAATTTTGGGAATTTGTCTCATTTTCTTCACTAATTGCAGCCTGAAATCGTTGACAGTGCACAATTTCATTGATATTGCTCTAACGTCCTATAATATTCAGATCAAAGATCAATGCTGCTCCTTTCAATCCTAAATTTGATTTGTTTGATACACGTGTAACATCCTTTTTTATGAACAGGAAATGTAAATATGTAAACGATCTATGATTATGATACACCCAAAAATGTAAATAAAAGTAAAGATTGACACTGATAAAAAGCTGTATCCAGCGATTTGTTTTGTTTAAGAACTTGTGTAAAATAGTATTATTGATATGGTAAACTCTGCAAAAGTTGAATCTGTTGGGACTGCAAAAAAATCAAAGTCACAACAAATAAGGATGCATCATCTGTTCAAAGTCCACTAAAGAATATAACAATAGTTTGGAAATCTTTGTACATGTTCATATAACATTTCAATGAGAATAAACTGCATTAATGCTCACATTAACAACTTAAAGGGATAGTTGAGTTTTGGTATAGAGAGTACAGTTTTGGTCAAACTGAATTTTAGTTACCAAAACCTGCACCGTTACATTAAAAACTAAAAGTTATAACTGCACCATGCTCGAAAGGTATACAAAAATTACAAACGACTTAGTAATTAGCCTGTTAACAATTAAAAAGACCCGTTAAACCACATGAGGGCATTCTCTAAAAAGTCATTGGTTTCAACCATTTTTAATAATAAAATTGTGCATTTTATGTTTTGTTAAAATGATAATGATTAAATAGAGAGATCATCAACAACTATTTAAAAACATCTGTTTGAAAAGTGTAAGCATTTTTGTCTTTCAACGGCTGGTTCAAAATTATCGAATATTTGTGGGGCCCCACAAATATTAGAAATTGTTATATTTATGGATATTTCAGCCGTCTCTGAACCGATTTTGATCAAACAAAGATGATTTTGTCATTTAAATTGTATGCTCTTTCAAATTTGACACTCAGTTTTTCATTATCTCACCAAAAAAAAATGTGTAGCGCCCTCTAAAGAGAAGGTTGAGGTTGAGAGGTGATGAATAATTTGTGAGCGTTTTCATTCTTATTATGCAAGTGTGGAAAAAAAATCTGCGAAAAATGTTCCCTGAAAAGCATGGCTCTTCAAATGCCTTCATATTCAAAATATGATATGTATATGTTATAACAGCTTTAAAATGTTTGTGTAGTCCCATATACATCTTTCTGTGTACAGTGCTTGTTACTTTTGCCAAGACTGGGCCAAATTTCTTTTCATTTTATGATTCCAGAACCTTGCATTACACACCAATTTTTCTGATCGATTCCACACCGTTTCTTTCACAATGCAATCGCATGACCAGGACTCAACGTAATGTCTTGGGATGAAGTATACACAGGGGCGGATCCAGCCGGCGACAAGAGAGGTGGCCAAAAAAGGGGCTCACTTCGTGCGAAAATTTGAAAATCGCGCCGGTCGAATTTTGCCCGATTCGTGAGAAAAAATTAATACTTAGCGGCGACTCAGCCAGCCGGGTGAATAAGCGGAGGGCGGGGGAGGGGGGAGGTAGTGAGCACTCATTTTTTTGCTCAACGGGGGGGACAGTGCTATTTTTTTTAACTCAACATCCACCCCTTGAGCGCCAGGGGGGGGGGCATCTTCTTTTTCTTTGACAAAAAAGGTGTTTTTACCGGGTTTTGCTAGGGAGGAGCCCGCCCCCAAGGATCCGCCACTGAGTATACAGTAGCTGTTCGTGGCAAACCAAGACTAGCACTAGGTTTGCCCAACAGCAGAAACTAATGCCATATCAGAGCGACTTAAAAGCAAGGGTCAAAATCAGAGTGCAGGCATATGACTAGAAAAACACTGTTACCACTTTATGATTTACCGACATTATTTACTTTTTTTATGAATTCCCTTCATCGATTTAGAGTATACATGTACATGTACAATCTTTTCCTGCTTTTCCATATAGGAGGGAATAGGCCTACTAGTAGTTCCCTCCCAACTCCCTGCCTGAGCGATATCGACAACGATACAAGTACGGTATGAGTCTTCTTAGCATGAACACCGCCCCCTCCGTTGTATACATGGTAAATGCATGTACGAGAGCCTCTTGCGATGAAGTTGTCCTCCAAATGAAAAGCAAGATGTAAATCCTGATTGTTTTCTCATCATATTTATGTTTATTTTTGTCGCAAGAGGAACCAGAGCTCAAAATATACTTGTACACAGATCATTGACTATAATGGATTACATGTATAATGAAAGATTAAAGATAAGCTTCAGTTCTGGTAATGATAGAAAAAAAATTCTCACAGAATCCAACAAACCTTACACTGAATGTTCAAGATTACAAATAAATGACATGTGCCGAAAGACTTTGGTAGAAAATGTATAGGGACTGAGTAATGAGCAGAGAAAGAGAAGGAAATCAAGGTAAGTAGGCCTGACACCTTGTGCTTAACACAAGGCAGGTCACTATGTGCAAATGAGAGTTGTGGTTTTTATTGAAGATGATTTCCAGCAAGTTTGTGTGAGTTCGTTTTTATTTTACTGGTTCAAACAATCAATCTACTGCAGGATAAACAATTCAGAATGAATTATAGCCATGTTCTCTCGACATACGATTCCCATACCAGAGCTCAAGATTAGCTTTAAAGTGACTCGGTAACATTGTTGAAGGTTGATGAAAAAACTGTGTAATTTTGGTATGAAATGTTACTTATTATATTCCTTCTACTGTACTAACCCTCTAGCATGCAAAAATTCCTGAAAAAATCTCAAATCACAAAGATATTTATGGTTTTCTTTGAAGGCGTCACTGGTCAACATCTTCTAACAGTAAATTCTCCCAACCATTTTTGAATTTTCCCAACCGTTTTCCATGAAAATAAGACATGAGACAGGATTTTAAAATCATTCAACGGTTAGATGTCTGGAATGATATATGGAGCCAATTTATAGCTTTGTTACGATTTACATTCAACTGAAATGTAATTAAATTGTAATAATATAGTTGGGAGAATTAAGGAATCGATCAGATCAGTTTTTCCCAATTTTATCGTTAATAATGGTCTATTTTCACTCAAACTTTCAGATTATCTTTAATTTTACATCAAGCATTGAAGTCACTACCTTATAGCACCATTTTCTCTCATCTAAACAATGTTACCAAGTCCCTTTAAGCATCATAACAGTACAAGAATGTGGAAAATGTATTCGTGCTTTATTAAATTATCAGGGTGTCAGTTTAAAGTATGTGATGGAAACGATGACAGAAAGGATGAAACCGTTCCAAATGACCCTCATTTTATTCACATCTTTTGCCACAGTACTCTGGGGCAAATCCGCTTTGGATGGCTTGAGACGAGTATTTGAAACAAAATATTGAAGTAAAATGTTTCCTTCTCTAAATCTCTAGGATTCTGTGGCTACAATGTAATTCAATATTTCGCCCTGTATCAATGTTACTAAAATTCTATGTGCCAGATTTGATATACAGAACATGATCACAACTACTCTCGAAAAGGCAACTCAACGGAAATTTCAATACCATATTGTTTGTTCCATAGAAATCAGAAATCGGATTTTAAAAATCCGTCATCGTAATGTTGTGCATTTCTAAGGGCGATGGAAAATGCGATTGAAATTGCCTTAAGTTGATTTTTCGATAGTAGTTGCGATCGTGTTACAAATTGTATATAATTTATATAGCTGTAGATTTGAAAAAAATAAAGCCGTCGTTCTTGGCCACCCCTGCTTGTTTCGTTCCACAATAAGACGTTTCACCCCAAATCTCAAATCTGAATGGAAAGCCAGTTTTGATGCTGAAAAAGGGATGTATGTTTACCATCCTGTTACCAATACTCATTTTCAGAACCCGAGTTGACAGAGAAAAGAGCCACGTTCAGCCTGGAGATCAATCATTATCTCCCTCTATCAGCCCTATCTTTTTAATGAAAGAAAATCGTCAAAACTTGTGTATAAAACGTGAAATACATGTTTAACGTTCTATATATATATATTTTTTTTGGTGACCGTGTTCTCTTTCAAATAATAGTGTTAGCCTCAGTTTATCCATTATCCCTTCAAGGTTAGTCCAGGGAGGTCGGTCATCGTTCATTCATAAGCTCTCTATTAATATCGAGATTTCAAGAGATTTATCCAGAACGTTTACTATTCATTGCGAAAAGGATACATGTATATATATATATACATATATATATATATATATATATATATATATATATATATATATATATATATATGTATATATATATATATATATATCTTTTTTTTTAAATATATACGTGCAGAATTCAAAAGTAGATATAAAAGAATTTGGACACTTGCTATATTCATGGTGTCGTAAACAAGTTGGAAATAAATGACACCTTATGTTTCTAATCGTTGGTAAAACGGACCGTATCAGGGGCGGATCCAGAATTTGGTTTTAAAAAAAGAGAGGGTTACAATTTCGGAAAACACTGACAAGGGGAAAAGGAAACGCAACTTAATATGTTAATTAACTAAACATCTGACATGCAGATAAGGGGTGTATTCTTTATGCATTTTTAGTAATTTTTTTAATGTGCTAAATACAATGGGAGAGAGAGAGAGAGAGAGAGGGGTGTGCACTAATCGACACTTTTTCACTCTTGAATCACTGTTTTCAAAGACACTTTCTTTATCTGTTCCTTTTGGTTTGGTTTGATTTCATGTTTGTTTGTTATTTTTGGCGTGTCATCCATTCAAATATATATCTACATGTAGTTCCAGTTGCGATTTTCTTTTTTTCTTCTTCCTCAAATTGTGTTTAAACACATACATTTTAATTATCATGTTGATGCTACTTTGGTTTTTAAGGGATCACGGGCCTCTTGTGCGTGTGTCCCCCTAAATTTCCCACTGGATATATGCCAAGTTTCTTTGAACGGGCGTATGTTTTGAATTGAAAGAGACACGCACCTTTAACAATACATTTACATGCCTGGGTAATAATAGGCAATGATTACCACGCACAAACTTACAGGAAGGTTTTCGTGTTGCCATGATAAAACCCTTGGCTTTATCTCTTTATATCAACACTGCAGATAGTTTGTGTTAATTTGTGACAGTTTGAGCATGGACCTACTCCTCCATGGTTTGAGGCATTGTAGTTCGCGAACATTAAAGGGGAAGTCCACCCTGGTATGAGTATGGTTATAATGAAAGTAGTGCAGGCCAGCGATTAGTTAGAGCAACTTTATCCGATCACAAATAAAAATAAAAAATTATGCATTTTTGAAGTTGTCATCAGTGAAACACAAATTGGCAACACGTACTGTGACGTATCTATGCGAGCTCCTCTCTAATTTGCTCTGTACATAACATTTCATAAACTTTAAATTTTCTTCGATATTGATTACGGAATGTATGTGTTTCCATACAGGGGTTGAATAGAAACATATTTGCAATAATCATATTTAGGGTGCATGTATGATTGAACGTTTTCTTGAGGGAAACTACAAATTTTCGGATTTTTTTTTTTTTTTTTTTTAGTACAGAGCAAATGGAAGGAGCGCGCAAGATACGTCACAGAGTTGCCAATTTTGTTCTTAATTGGAATTTGCTCAAACTTTCACTGACCTGTTTCTCCTATTTTTCTGCATCTATTAAAACCAATTAACTTAATATCAGGGTATCTTTCCCTTTAAAATGCATCTTTCATAATCCGATTACATAACCCATTCATCACTACTATGCAATGCGATAAGCACAGTATGTAAAGGCCTTTATTATATAACACACCTATGTAATCCAATCTTTTTATATACTGTATATGCACATGCAGTACAATAAGTACAATAAGTTATAGAAGATCTTTTGAAAAAGGAATATTGTGCGAAATGGAAGAGACTTGATACATCTTAATGCTCTTTCCCCGGCTCGCTCACAGTGGGGACGGACGATCGGGAGAGAACTGGGGGCGCATATAGTCGGACCCTGTTACACCCACAAATGTAATAACGCCCACAAATGTAACAACGCCCACAAATGTAATAACACTTTACCCACAAATGTAATAACACCCACAAATGTAATAACACTTTACCCACAAATGTAATAATTTCACCCACAAATGTAATAATTTTGAATCACCCACAAATGTAATAATGACTTTACCCACAAATGTAATAAATTTGAAGGGATATTTTGTCGAATTTGTTCAAAACTAAAACCCTGTAATAAAGCATGGGTATAGCGCGCAGTCTTTACTCCAGACCCGGTTATTTCAAAAATTTAAAAAATCTTCAAAACTAAGACCCCATAATCCTTTTCCTGTGGAATAACATGACAATCGAGCGTAGTCTTTCCTCCAGACCCGGTCATTTCAAAAATAAAAACAATAAAAAACAAAACCAAAAAAATCAAATCTAAGACCCAACAATCCTCCAAACTAAGACCCTGTAATAAAGCATGGGTTTAGAGCGTTGTCTTTACTCCACACCCGGTTATTTCAAAAATAAAACAAAACAAAACAAAAACCTTTTAAACTAAGACCCCTCCATCTTCCAAATTAAGACCCGGTAATAAAGCATGGGTTTAGAGCGTAGTCTTTACTCCAGACCCGTTTAATTTTTTTTTAATCTTCAAAACTAAGACCCCATCATCTTAGTCATGTGGAATAACATGAGTATTGAACGTAGTCTTTCCTCCAGACCCGGTCATTTCAAAAAAAAAAACAATAAAAACAAAACAAAAATTCAAATCTAAGACCCAACAATCCTCCAAACTAAGACCCGGTAATAAAGCATGGGTTTAGAGCGTTGTCTTTACTCATCACCCGGTTATTTCAAAAATAAAACAAAACAAAACAAAAACCTTTTAAACTAAGACCCTCCATCTTCCAAATTAAGACCCAGTAATAAAGCATGGGTTTAGAGCGTAGTCTTTACTCCAGACCCGTTTAATTTTTTTAATCTTCAAAACTAAGACCCCATCATCTTATTCATGTGGAATAACATGAGTATTGAACGTAGTCTTTCCTCTAGACTCGGTTATTTCAAAAACAAAACAAAACAAAAACAAAAACTTTAAAATTAAGACCCACCATCTTCCAAACTAAGATCCTGTAATAAAGCATGGGTTTAGAGCATAGTTGTTCTTCCAGACCCGGTCATTTAAAAAAAATGATATAATATATACAATATTTAAATACATTTAAGGTCACTTATTCGATTACTTTTTTCTACGAACATTGAATTCCAGGATATTTGTGGGCGTTAGAATTTTTACATATTAACAAATCGTCGACGGTCAACGAACCATCGAATCGGTCCCTCCTCTGTGTGTTATATATATGGACCATTTTGACTGATTTGTCAGTTCGTGTGACCGCCGACCAATCATTTATTTGTGACGTGTTGTATCCACATATGTTATAATGTAATTTATTTTTAAATGAAAAAAAAGAGGAATAAAATGGTGGGACTTAGTTTCGAAGATTTGTTTAAATTTTTTTCTTTTGAAATAACCGGGTCTGGAGGAAAGACTACGCTCTATACCCATGTTATTCCACAGGAAAAGGATGGGGAGGTCTTAGTTTGAAGATTTTTTTTTTAATAACCGAGTCTGAAGTAAAGACTACGCTCTAATCCCATACTTTATTACCGGGTCTTAATTTGGAGGATTGTTGGGTCTTAGATTTGAATTTTTGTTTTTTTTTATTGTTTTTTTATTTTTGAAATGTCCGGGTCTGGAGGAAAGACTACGCTCGATTGTTATGTTATTCCACAGGAAAATGATTATGGGGTCTGTTTTTAAATTTTTGAAATAACCGGGTCTGGAGTAAAGACTGCGCGCTATACCCATGCTTTATTACAGGGTTTTAGTTTTGAACAAATTCGACAAAATATCCCTTCAAATTTATTACATTTGTGGGTAAAGTCATTATTACATTTGTGGGTGATTCAAAATTATTACATTTGTGGGTAAAGTGGTTATTACATTTGTGGGTGAAATTATTACATTTGTGGGTAAAGTGTTATTACATTTGTGGGTGTTATTACATTTGTGGGTAAAGTGTTATTACATTTGTGGGCGTTGTTACATTTGTGGGCGTTATTACATTTGTGGGTGTAACAACCACTTACCAAAATTATTACATTTGTGGGTAAAGTGGTTATTACATTTGTGGGTGAAATTATTACATTTGTGGGTAAAGTGTTATTACATTTGTGGGTGTTATTACATTTGTGGGTAAAGTGTTATTACATTTGTGGGCGTTGTTACATTTGTGGGTGTAACAGACCCTCAAATCTTCAACACTCAAATATTCAACATTGAAAGAGAGGCGCCTTTGAATCCGAACTATCAACAACGAAAGAGTCGTAGCTCGGCCTCCCCTCTAAAACTTAGAAAAAAATCGAGAAACACAGTGTCTGAGGCAAATCAATGATTGGATGCTAATAACCACATTAGGTGAACAAAGAATAGAGACTTAGATTTGCTTGTGAAATCGAAAATGATCTATAGCATGCATCTATAACTTCTAACTAACAAAATGTAATTTCTAGCAAAAATGATAAGCTAGAAGTTATTGACGAACGTCGAGATTCACATGTATTACTAAGTTTTAATATTGCAAAATCTTCTTTAGGCTGTACCCGCGCACAACCCTTTCCCACTCGGTCATTACAAGAAATCGCTGCCCCTGCTGGCAACAGAAGCCCTAGCAACCACCCCGGAAGAAAGTAGAAAAGGAAAAAACATCTTGTAGGACTGATTTATTTGCACAGTTTTTTCTTCTTCTTCTTTATACCATGGAGGTCCATGTTTAAGCCCTTAAACCCGATTGACCTCAATCGGTTCGCCCTTTCTGGTCCCTTTCTTGCACAGTTCAGACGGGATTAATCGCATTGGTGGTCTCCTCGAAGAGAGAAAGAAAACGAAATATCTACCTCATTAGGTCCAGATATTAAAGGCTTTTGTGAGCCAGAAAGTATCTTCATAATTATTGCTCAGAAATTGTGATTTTTTTCATATCATTTTGAAGACCTACTACCAACCACGCATTTTCTCCTTTTATTTGTTGCTTGTTTTCACCATAATATTCTTGTTGCTAACATGCCTTTGATCACAGAACAGGAAAATACGTATTTTCCAGCTCTGTGCATTTGATTAGTTCTGTCCCTTTAAACCACGAATTTCATTAATATATGTAATTTCATGAACGGAGAATAACTTCAAGTCATCTCCAAAAACTATTTCGCCATTTTAGAACAGTTGTTTGTAATTCTGTGTCCTCCTCTTTGAATAGAAATCATGATTTCTTAATTAATTCAAGAGAAAGTTCAAATTATACTTGTTATCATTTGATCTATACAAACATGAACATGTAGTTTGTTATCATTGTATCAGCTGTGTGAATGATTGAGTTTTTACAGAGTATTTCGAAAACCTGGAATTGTTATTACCCTTTCACTTCCACCCAAATAATTGATATTTATTTATTCATATTTATATAAATATATTTCTTGATTGCTAATTCTTGCGACCATTGACTTGTCAAGCCTCAGTAGGCTTTCAATGATGGTCGATTTGCTCTACTTATTTGCATGAATCGATATAATGTACCTTTTATTTTATATTTTAAAATGCTGTGTATATACTATGGTGTTTGTATGTACTTCTTTTATTATTAGAGAAGAGTATGAACAAAGACTGAACAGAACTGAACTTATCGAAAGTAATATCGCTAGTGATATTCGTTTGTCTCGCAATGTGGTCAATAAGGAATCTAAAAGATCTCGACGTTTCGTGCGCCGCTGCAACACTTTATCAGGTGATAAAAACTAATGTAAGCAAGGGTGTTTTATACTCTAACGGGAGGACCACGACCGTCGCGCCGGTCCTCCCGTAGAGTATAAAACACCCTTGCTTACATTAGTTTTTATCACCTGACGAAGTGTTGCAGCGGCGCACGAAACGTCGAGATCTTTTAGATTCCTTATTGACCACATTGCGAGACAAACGAATATCACTAGCAATATTATTTTCGATACTACATCCGCAATGAGTAATATATTTAGCAGAACTGAACTTATCTCTATCAAATTCTGCATGTTTGTTGTCAACCCTCCCTTTAATTTAGGTAATGAATGAGTTCTTAATCCTTTATAGCCTACTTTACTAAATATTGTTTTGACATGTAGGCATGCAGAGTTTATAATGATTTTTTTTCGTCTGCAGGACGATGAAACTGAGAAAAAAATAAAGCAGAAATAAGTAAACCATAACATACCAATTAATAAAAAATAATACCAATCTAAATGAGTATTCAAATTACCACCCCTCTCTCTCTCTCTCTCTCTCTCTCTCTCTCTCTCATACCCTCTCCTTCACTCTCTCTCTCTTTCTCTCTATCTTTTTCTTCTTTCTCTCTCCACATTCCATAACTACCCCACATTTTTCCGTTGAAAGGAAAAGAACAAGAAAATGCCATCAAACCCAGAAACTCCTCAACCCGATTTTCAGCGAAATTGGGCATTATATTATTGTGGCCTCTCCATGCTGTGATTACGTAACGACTCTCAAAACCTAACGTTTCAGCTCGTTTTTAAGAATTGTGAATTGTCTCTAATATAACAATAGCCGAGGCTTGTGATCTCATGGTAAACATAATTTACTATTAACTTCAAAGTCTATAATGGCGACAATCGCTCACATTACAGGAGATTATTATGGGGGGGGGGAATGGGGGTAGAAATTAACTAGGTCACCCAAATCGCGACAATTGAGCTGCTGTAGTAATTCATGGGCACGAGGTTTTCAACACTTTGATGTTTTTCTTTCTTTGATATTTGGGCAGGTCCACGTTCCAGTACGGTTATCAAAGTAAAACGAATGATAAGCGTGATACATAATTATAAGGTAAACGTTTAGTGTTCGGTTTGAATATGGGGCATTATCTTGGACTTTAAGAGCATATAAGAGTTTCTTTGCAGGTTGACCTGAAACCAAGTTTATGAAACGATAGTAATGTTATCCGGAGAGAAATCACGGTTGACTTACAACTGTGTTTGTGTGTGTGTGGAAGAGAGAGAGAGAGAGAGGGGTGAACCTAGTATGGTTAAATCATGAGTATTTCATAATTCACCTGACATGACGATGCGCTTTTGTCTTCTTAAGCCGTTCTTACTACCAAATGAGATTATACTGAACAGACAATGAATCGTTGTAAGCTCAAAACTCAGCATAGTGCATTGTACTCTTCTTTTCTCGAGTCGACAATTTTCTTTTTCTATGAATTTCACCCCATTCCACTTCGTCTACTTTTACAAGTGGTGTATAGTTATAAGAGAGTATGTGGTGTGTGTACGTGTAGCCCGAATCAAAAGGCGATACATGAGGGTGGGGTAATTAAGAAATGAGAGTAAAAATGAGAAAGGGGGAGAATGAGGAGGAAATATGAAAAGAAGACGCTATGAATCTCCTCCAGTACATCCTCTCCTAATAACGGCCTCGTTAATTTGCACTTTATCCGCGAAGGAATTGCACCGGTGCCCCCTCCCCACACTCAAGATGCCCGTGCCCTCGCAGTGTTTATGTTTGAAACTCGAGTAGCTGTACTTCAGACCCATGCTACGCCACTGACGGTGCCATGAATCAAATGTCTACACCCTCCTACTCGAGTTTCAAACACTCTCCGTTCGGAGGCCCTCCCTCTACGATAACAATCATTATTACTTGAGTTAGTCGTTACTATATACTTTGCAATAAAGCGTGGACGAAATATTCAATTTTTTATGGTTTAATCAACCCTGAAATACTTCATAAAAGATAATTCAAAGTTTCAATCAAGATATAACCGTTCAGTGTGTTTTGTAAAAGCTTCCCTTTCCCCTTCGTTTTCAACGCGAATTTGGCAAACGTTTGTATCCAAAAGTGGAACAATCAACAAATTAAAATCAACAAATGAAGTAGTGTCATTGCTTTATACAGGTTATCCAATTTCCTTATCTTATATTTCATTAGTTTTTCTCGTCATACATGTTCGTAAAAACTTTAACTGGTTGTGCCTCATAGCCTCCCGCCCCCCCCCCTCAACAAAAGAATGTTTACACGGTTACAAATTTCCTTCGCATTTCACACGTTTTACCAAACTGTGCAACATAAAGATATGTAAGTGAACGTATGGAATGTTGAAACATTGCCAAAAATAATCTTTCAACGTGAGGCAAACAAAAGTAATGGGCCTACTTTATGTTCCATTCTAAAAGCGTGTATTGTTCTGCCCTTGTATAGTCTATACAGCTATCAATGTTATTGTTGATGTCTTTTCAAAGGTTTGATAAAGCTTTAATGTCTCATGATGGATTTCCTTGTAATCATCAGCCTTTCTGGTCTGATTATCTTTTTCTAAAAGACCGGATTTCTTTTCCTATTCGTCATCATTTTCTTACGTTCTACTTTACTTGTACGAACTTTGTACCAAATTATTGCACACTAGATTTCTTAAACAACGTGTCGTGCATGTGCGAACATGTGATAAATTTATCCAACGAAAATCTTCCATTGTGACTTCTCAATTTTAGTTTTTGCACGAGTATCACATCATTATGAATGCAAATTTTAAGAAACCATAAAACTCATGAGAAGACGTCGGTTTCCATATTATGTATATGATGATTTTGCTATTAAACGGAAAAAAGTATCTCAAATCTGGGTGTATATATATTAAAGATACTATGCCCCTTTTGCAGCCAACATCAAATTCTGTAGAACTTTGCAGGAATTATGAATATGTCATGTATGTCCTATCTGCGAAATTTAAACGTACGGTTAGCAGTGTCCTAATATTCAAATTATGCAAGGAAGCCCGTTTACTTGCTAGACTTCACTGTCAGACACTATATTGAGTGACTGACTGGCTTTTTTTCATCTTTGATAATACTGAGATACATAAAATGAGCTGTAAAGGGTACATGAGCATTTGTAAATAACCCACTTCTTGTTATATGGCCAAAATTAAACTGATGGAATCTTTGCGCAGCATAAAACGTACGACCATTCGGTACAATGATCTGAAAAATCAGACTATTACTTACTGGCTCTATAGCTCCTAAGTCGATTCGACAACTAATAGTCGTTATTTTCCCACTTGAAGACATTTTCAAGCCCCCTTTTTTTTAGGGAAGTTCTAAATTAGTATTGTCTTTTAAATGCCGTTGGAATTTAACCTTTTCATTTTTTGGCCTGCAAATGGGACATAGTACCTTTAAGAATTGTTGTGATAACTTTGCTTCAGATTAACCAGAAGTGTAATGGTCATGTGTGCGGTATAGTCCTATATATGCACTAATATCTGAGTGCAGTGCTTCTAATCGCGTCTGATTTTCTTATCATCTTGATCATTTAAACAAAATCACTATTAGCTACTACGTAAACAACCTTTCCAATATAAACTATACACAGTTTCTTTCACAATAGATTGACGTGAACATGGCATCTTCAAGGTTGGGCGAGTCCTAATGATACATTGCTTTATTATATACCCTTTCCTGACCTTTTAAACTCCCTTATTCTTGAGAAGATGTCGCCATTCTCAAGTGCTCCCATGGATGGTAATGATGCTTATAATAATAGATGAAGTTCAAAACCGTTCCAGAAGTCATGCTACGTTCACTAATCCACTGGTTATTGTTGGAACGCAGTGAAGAAAGTTTCGAAACTGAGCTAAGAAGATGATTATGCACCAAGTTGAAAAGCTCTGCATGGTTTTATTCACAACTGTATAGACAGTGCTTTCCCTGCTGGTTATTATCTTATGCTACGGTCACAAAGGTTCGTACGAACGATAATTTCGTACGAATCTCCCTGTTTTTCCATTGTCTTCCCGAATTTCCATTGTCTGAAAATCGTTCATACGGCATTCGTAGCAGTTCGTAATGGCATTTGTGACCGAGGCTTTACATCATAATTATGTCCTCTCAACCGTTAGTGGTACTTTGTCCTGTTTTGTACACAACCGAATTATGAATGCACCACGAATCAATGAAGATGTTCTCATACAAATGTCCAAAGATTCAGGGTTTGATAATTGAAATAAAGTTATATGACAATAATAATCATTATGCCTACCGCGAGTTTTAAACGAAGGCGAATAAAATATGAATATTCTTCCTTGTTGAAAGGTGTTTGGATTGGTTTATGAATGTTATTAGCCTAGATAAAATAGTCCTACACACGATGAAAAATGCAGCGTTTGAAAAATGATAAAGGAATCAAATGTAGCTTCACTATGGCATGTAACGAAGACACCGTTGTACATTTAGATGCATACATGCATTATTTTCATCAAAATAAAACCATGTCCGAAATGTAGAGTGAGGCAACAGATCAAACAGTTAGAATAACACTGGTGAAGTAAGGGAAATAAGTGAAGAGGAGACGACAAGACAAGTACTAAAAACGTGTGCATTGTTATGGGACATCGTCTGCTGATACTAATTTGGTTCCTTGAGTGACGTCACAAATCCCGACACTGTTAGGAGAGCTCTTCAAGTGCGAAAGTGGGGCTGTATTTTATCGTTTTGAAATTGATATAAATAATCGTTACTTTGAATGTATCCAAACGGGAAATTTCGATACCTTGCTCGATTTAACCTTCCCTTATGCAATGATACAAATTAAATCAATATTTAAAATCAATGAATGTCTACTTTAACAAGGTTTGTACATTTTGAAAGCTCGAATGCAACAATAGGATAACTCGGCCATATAAAACTAAAGTTTCGAAATATCTTGTTAAAGTGCCAAAGGAAATATCATGGTTTTGTCAGTCGAACATCATCCCAAAACATAGTTTGCAGGCGCGAACCCTTGTTAGTCGCTGTCTGCACTAAGAGACTATGCCGACACCACTGTCTACTGCGCGGCCTCTATACTTAAACTGCTCTTTGACACAACCAGAGACTGCCAGAGCCAGGCTCTGCTCAAGGCTTTGGGAATTGTGATAGACTGTCAAATTAGAGTCTGTGCTTGCAGACTACCCAAAACACATATTTTCAATGAAAACATTTTGAGTCAGTGTTATAGTAAATCCATTTAGAGAACGACTGCCAAATCTTATTGCAAAAGTATTTTTTCAAAATTGTAACCTCTGACTCTTGTTGACCTTTGACACCATAACTGGTCTTTAAATAGATACACAGACGTGGAACATATCAAAGTCCCCTCTAATTTATAGTGCATCTAGTTGAAGTTTGTTACAAAACATGATTATTTTTTTTTAGTAAAGAGTCAGTTTTCATGTAGTAAATCCATTCAGAAGAACGACTGCCGCGTCTAGTTGCAAAGTACATGTTTCTTTTCAAAATGTAAGTTTATTTTACTCTTGTTGACCTCTGACACCACTACTGGTCTTTAAATAAATCCACATACGTGGAGCATATCAAAGTCCTCTAATGTATTATGCCTCTAGTTGAAGATTGTTACAAAACAGGATTTTTTAGAATAAAGAGTCAGTTTTAGAGTAAATCCATTCAGAGAACGACTGCCACGTCTTTTTGCACAAGTATCTTTTCAAAATTGTAGCCTCTGACTCTTGTTGACCTTTGACACCACAACTGGTCTTTGAATAGATACACAGACGTGGAACATATCAAAGTCCCTCTAATCTATAGTGCATCTAGTTGAAGTTTGTTACAAAACATGTTTTTTTTAAGTTTTTTTTTAAGAGTAAATCCATTCAGAAAACGACTACCCACGTCTAGTTGCAAAGTACATGTATGTTTTCAAAATTTTACTTTTTGCCTCTTGTTGACCTTTGACACCACTACCGGTCTTTATATAAATCCACAGACGTGAAAATTAAGCCCCTCTTATCTGCAATGCCTCTGGTTCAAGAATGTTACAAACAGGATTTTTTAAAGAGTCTATGAGATTGGATAACTTAAAGGGATGTGGTATCTTTGTCTCAGATTCTTAACAAAATCCTGGATCTAGCTCATAATGCAATCATAATTATAAACCTTTAGGTCAGTTAGGAATCCCATGACGTTTACACGCCGATCGCCCGTCTGATTATCAAGATATTTATGATTGGAATTCGAAATTTCAAAAAACATTTTCCCAACGGTTTTTATAACACTACAGTCTATTTGGGGAAATGAGTATGGCAAACCGGTCACTCAAAGATTTTTACTTTTTTGAGGCACCTCATGATCATTTTGAAGCGCAATTTTTGTAGAGCTTCAATATTACACCATATCACAGACGCTGATAACACGTAGGACCATGCATCTCATATTTGGCATTGTTAAACATTGCCTTTAAAGCCCGTCTGCACTAGTTTGACCAGAGGGATTAGACCTCCCAACGTGGTCTTTTACTGGTGTTTATCTCATCAACTCAGCTCTCAGTTAACATAAGAAAAAGAGGATCATGGGGGACCAACGGGCACCGCTTAGGCATTGTTTTCTATATAGAGGTAGCAAGTATAGCTACAAGTAATGCAGTGTGGCTTTAAAGAGAAGGTTGAGTTCTGGGAAAGATGAACAATTATCTGTGAGCTTTTTCATTATTGTTATGTTTGCGTGGAAGAGTATCATATATAAATAGTGTCCCCCTGAACAGGATAGCTCTTCAAATGCCCTTATCTTCAAAATATGACAAGTAACAGCTATAAATGGTTATGGACCACACTTTCATGCCAAATGTTTGTGTAGTCCTATAGACTCATTTCTGCGTTCATTACATTCGACTTTAAGCAAATCCGGGTCAATTTCTTATAATTTCCATTATTCCAAAACCCCACAGTATACACCAATTTACATCGTATTTGATTGATACCGTCATGAGCAACCTATCCCATTAGACCGGTTTACTAACATATTCAAATTTATGGATGTTTCTTTCCTGACGTTATTTCATTAACCTTTTATTTAATGAATGAACTACAATACTCGGAATCCGGTCTGCATATATTACTTGTTGGGCAAGCCAGGTTGTCAGAAACAAGCTTCGAGACAGTTTCTTTCACAATCGCTTGACAAGAACTCAACTTTGTCTTAGTTTAAGACCGAAGTTTTGTGGAGACGATCTTTCTGCTGCACCTATATAATTAGCATGACCCTTTTGTGACCTTTCCAGCCATTTTGATCTTGAACTTAAGTCGCCAAAGTCAAGCGTATCTCCTCCATTTTTGCTGCGACAATGGATGCTGCTTTAAACCCATTTTTCTGCTGGAATGTGAAGTGGACCAGGAGTAAAATTAAGAGGATTTTCAGTACTTAGAATGTGAAAGCGTTTCATACATAGTTCCTCAACGGTAAACAGATACATGAAGGCAAGCACAGATCGAATAGGCCTTTTATACTGGGGTCCATGCATTTCTTTTCATCAGCCGTTGAGCAAAGCTTGTCCAAGTCTTGGATTCATTTGTAGACTCACCAACAATGGTTCAACCGCAGGTCTGAAAAGGACTCTTGAGAGTTCTTTTAAGAAGGCCTCTGCTTTAATCCGATTTTGACATTTTCTCATTCAGAAGAAACAAATGGCGCTTATGGCGCGTCAAAATGGTGTCTTACGTAACCAGATTGTTGTGCTTTATATATAACTGTAAAACTGTCTTGGTAGCCACCTCTCTGTCTACAGTGGCCATGTATTCTCTTTCTGTTGTTTGTCCATAATAGACTCGTTTGACTATATATATATATATATATATATATATATATATCATTGAAAAACACGATCTTTTCTTTTGATTATTAAACATTTCGGAGCAGACTCGTGTAACAATGCACAGAGTCAACAAAATATTGGCCATCCTGGCATAACTATGAAAGTTAAACCCGTGAAAAATTGCTATGTTTTTTTACAATTTTTCTTATGTGAATACCAACAAGAGATAGATATTCGTTATTTACAAATCCAGTACCTAATGATATTTTTGTCACACTTTGGCTTGTTCGTTTAGTTAAACACTGTGTTGTGAAAAGAACTCTTGTTGGGAAGTCAGATTGAACAAAGCAAATTGTTCGTATATAATTTCATCGACACGCCAAATTTGCGTTTTGATATGGGGAAAGGAGACTTACATGTTTGCAAGCTCTTTTTAGATATCAAGGCATACTTTCCTGAAGATGGCGCCATTTCTTTGCATGAATTTCAAAGTACCTTTAGTTGCCATCTTCATCATAGTCATGATAATGTAAATTGATATTTTGCACTATTTCTGATACCTTCCATTTACCTCACATGTTATCTCACATTTATCTTACATTATTTTTTCTGACATTCATCTTACATTCATCTTACATTTATCTTACATTTATCTTACAACTCATGAGAAAGTCATATTAAATTTTATCCAGCTGCAACTTTAACAACATTTATGCACGATTTTCCTGATAACATTATGTGGCACATAATTTACGAATCTTGTGGATAATTTTGCGTCATGACGTTCATGGCGGATTTTTGCTCGCAGGCCCCATATAACCATATCGAGTAAAATTTCTAATTGCTCCATTACAAAATATATCAGAAAAAACTTCCTGTTTGTCGATATCATGTTAAATCGTTAACCCCTCCCCTTCCTCCTCAAAAGAGAGAGAGAGGGGGGAAGAAAAGAAAATGTAACCCCCAGGAGACTTTACACGGAAGGTACCGCTGTTTTGCACGACTACATATTAAAATGTATCGATCTATGTCCGACGTAAATCTTTGGGTAATCTCAGACAGACTTCCTCCGTTTTCGGGAACGAAAATACTTGTAAGATCTTCTTAAAATGGCGATGCTTAATGGGTTTCTACGACTCCAAAATTTGGAAAATGCTTATCTCAGTCGTAGTGCTCAACAGATTTTCTGAACTATGAGGCCACTGCAATCCCTATACGCCCTGCTGTATAGCTCCTCCTGACATACTGTCAGTTAGGATCTCATCAAGGTTTTGATATGGACTTGTGTTTAAGTGCATGTCAAATCGGCTTGATTTTTTTTTAATAGTTTTTTTTTAGTTTTTTTTTTAACAATACAAAGGGAAAATTATTCGAGCTCGTAGAACCGTGGATTAACTAATTGCAAAACCATTATCTTATATTTATAATCAGTCATTATTGAACGGTGTGTTTCCAGAGGCAATGAAAGTAGCCAAAGTTACACCGATTTTTAAAAAGGGAGATAAAGATGTCCCAGGAAATTATAGACCTATTTCAGTTTTGCCTCTTTTGGCCAAAATATTTGAGAAATTAGTAAACAAGAGGCTACTTGATTATTTTGAAAGGAATGATGTCTTGTATAAGCACCAGTATGGTTTTCGTAAACATTATAGTACTAAGTTGTCCTTAATTAATTTGGTTAATGATGTGCTTAAATCACTGGATAAGGGCAGTGTAACACTTGGTGTATTCCTAGATTTCCAGAAAGCTTTTGATACAATTGATCATGCAATATTGGCTGGTAAATTAGAACATTATGGAATAAGGGGCTTGCCTCTTCAGTGGTTTAAAGATTATCTTTTAGTAGATTTCAGTTTGTGAATTATGATGGGCATAGCTCATTAAGGCAGATAATAACATGTGGCGTTCCTCAGGGTTCCGTGTTGGGACCTACACTGTTTTTGATGTATATAAACGATTTGCCTAACTCAACAAATTATTTTAATTTTAGACTTTTTGCGGATGATTCTAATTTGTTTCATACATTTCCACCGAGACTGAATTTGATTGATATGGATATAGTGAATATGCATCTTGATAAGGTGACCATATGGTGTAAGGTGAATAAACTTACAGTGAATCTCTTAAAGACTAATTATTTGTTAATAAGAGGGAGTAGGCAATCAGTAGTAACTCAAGGGGTACTAAAAATAGCAGAGACTGAAATAGTCCGGGTTGATGTTGCATCATTTGTAGGAATTTATATAGACAACACTTGACGTGGAAACCTCATATCGAAAGGGTTAATAAGTGTATTAGGAAAAAGGTTGGTGTTTTATATAGATTAAGACAGTTTGTGCCAAGGCGTGTTTTATTGTTACTGTATAAAACGTTAATTCAACCGCATATGACCTACGGAATTGAGGTTTGGGAAGTAATTATGAAATAAACATGAAGTGTTTATTATTAAGCCAAAAGATGGCAATTAGAGTTATAACGTTTAGTCCAATTAGGACTCATTCACAACCGATATTTAGGGAGCTAAAATTATTGAATGTGTATCAACTCCATAAACTATCTATATGTGTTTTTATGTATCAATTATTGAATGATAAATTGCCGCAGTCCCTAATTCAGTATTGCTGTTTCATAGAGCACAAATATGAGACTAGACAAAGAGAAAGTAAGAAGTTGAGTGTGCCTAAAGTAAGGACAACGCAGGGTAAATTTTCATTGTCATTCAGAGGCACATGCTTTTGGAATGATCTACCCCTATCTGTACGGGAGAAAGCATCCGTGTCTTGCTTTCGTAGAACTCTAATATCACAAATGTTAATAGAATAATTGTTTTGAACTTTGAACCAAAGTTTCTTGCCCATTTGTAAATAGTATGTTATATAATTCTTTATCTTTTTATTTAGTGTAAAATACAAAAGTTTTGTATTTAATCACAGAGCATATTTTAGCCTAGACGTAGAATAGTTTGTAGCTTAAGTGTGTATTCAATAGTTATTCATATTTATTCATTACTTTCTCATTCATTGTTGTGATACTTTTGTGTGTTAGTGGTACCAGACACGATTAGCATTTAATGCTATTTTCTGGTCCCATTTATCCTTTCAATGTTAAACATTCACATTGGATTGTAATATTGATGTACTTTTTGTTTGGATAATAAACTTCAAACTCAAACTCAAACTCATTTACACTAATCTGCCCAGATGGGCTTGAGTGCGATCCTCTATTGTAACTTATGTTATATTTGTTAAAGGCCAAACGCGTTCAAAAGGTCAAGGAATGTTCATCAATACTCTTTCTTGGACTCTTTCTTGGACAGAAAAATCAAAATTTTACTGTTGTTTATTCTACAAAATCTTTATAAGCAGCTCATAATCATAGGCCTATCTAAATGTTTCATGAAAATATCATCCAGAACATTACCAACAAATTGGGGAAAAAAGTTATTGCCGAAGTTTCAGCAGGCATTTCAGTAATCATTAGACTCATTTTATTCGAATAGTTCCAACATTTAAAAAAAAAGATCGGCATGCATAATCCACCAACGCGGATGTAATGCTGCCGTTTTGAAGCCTACTAATCAAATACATGTATAACTATTTATCAAATTACAAAACAAAAATAAGACTAATTCCTTCAGCATAATAGATGCTCATCATGTAGACTAAATATTCACCACACCGTAGTCTAGTTAATAATTCGTGGGACTGTGGTTCACAAGGTTCGCGGTTCAAGTTCCTCCGCGGTACTAATGCCTTTGATGTTGATTGGTTAAAATTATTCAGATACTTACCAAGGATGTATAAAAATAATAAAGAAAGAAAAAAGAGAAAAGAAAAAATATCAGCTGAAGATGAATGAGCTGACCTGAAACCTTTGAAGGGCATGCCATTATTACAAACCTGTCCAAGTGCTTTTAGATTTGAGAAGTGATTTGAATGATTTTAATAAGAGGAGTTTGATTTCAAATCTGATAATTTTATAAGTTTATTCCTTTTTAAACCCCCTTGGCGATTCCATATGAGAAATAATTTATTTTTTAAATGAAGCGATTTTGTCACCAATATTCTTTTTCAGCGGTTGCAGGAAAAAAAATTCTTTTAAAGTCACTCACTTTCTAAAATGTTTATAAATCATTACAAATTTGAGAATAATCCACGCCATCATAGAACAAACAATAATAGAACAAAAATAAGCTTTATAATTCCCATGTCAATTTTGACACAAAGTACGTGCCATCATCTTTAGAGTAAGTTATACAGATGACAGTACAATGACATTTTCTCTTTTGATTAAGGTGTATACATTATAGGCCTATTGTAAATGACAAGTTATCCCAGATAACTACTTCAGGACAACTATCTCCGGACGGCTATCTCCAGCCTTTAACCTGAAGAAAATTAACCCGTACACCAGCTACCCAACAGCCAATGGTAGCAGCATTGAGGAATTGCCGTAAGGTATTTTCCTCGTGGGGTTGTTGTCCGGAGTTATAGGGTAGTGGTTTCACGGATATTTTCCGGAGTGGTTTTCTAGATTGAGAGTATTGTCCAGGATAGTATCCTGGAGGGGGCTCGGAGTAGTTGGTCCGAATGGATGAGGGTGGGGGAGGGGGTGGGGGTGTCCGGATGGCATTCTGGGGAGGTTACTTGTCCGGATGGTATTCGCGGGTGGAGGGGGGTAAGCATCCTGATATGCTTTCATTTTTTACGTTGTGGTGCCTATCGTCCATCATTCTAGGAACACCACCACAGAGTAGTACCAACTCTCTAAATGTGAAATAGTGAAAAAGCACTCAAAAGAGAGTGAAATTCTCACAAGGAGTTAAATGATGGACAACCCTTTTTCGAGTGAAAAAAGAGTGGTCACTATTTCACTCAGGAAAGAGTTAAACACCAATCTTTTAAATGGTGAAAATGTTATCACTCATGTGGACAGAGTGGAGATATAACCAGGGTGGCTCACACAGCAATATGCTGGTCTCTTGTAATGCAAACAAAAAGGAAAACAAGAAGAAAAATAAAGAAAAAAACATTCATGCAGTAAGATTCTATATCTGAAACATTAATACGGGAGATAGATAACTTACATAGATTTATGTGTATTCATTTAAAATTTCCACTTTTTAAACAGAATGCAATTCGAAAAGTGTAAATCGTTTCATTTTATTTTTAGTAGTGTATTGTGGAAATTAAAGTATGCATTCACAAAATTACAACAAAAAAATACATACAGTACACGCCGAAAATCTCCGCAACACGATTACACGATTCAAAATTTACACGATTCGATTGCTTGCTGGAATCGTGTAACCATTTATTTTTACACGATTCGTCTTTTGCCACTTAAGCGAAATTTGAATCGTGTAAACGTGTAATCGTGTAAAATTACACGATTCCTCAATTCAGGTCGAATCGTGTAATCGTGTAATTTGCACGCCGAAAATCTCCGCAACACGATTACACGTTTCAAAATTTACACGATTCGATTGCTCGCTGGAATTGTGTTACAATTTATTTTCAGTGGTGATGTTGAGCAGGTTAGGAAGTCTTGTTCAGTAGAAGCGGGAATAGCCAAGAGCTGAGAAGGGAGGGAGGGTTGAACGAGGACAACGGGGACGAGGGGAGATTACTTTTTCTGTCTCTCTTACATATTTTTAATTGCGGTGTGTGTATCTAGTTTTATTTTTAGACTGTAAAAATAAAAAAATCAGTCCACTTCCCGAAAATACTCTCGGATTTAATCCTCGGTGAGAAAAAGAAAAAGCGATGAACGACGATCGAAGGAAGGGGGAATTTTTTATTCCTAAATTGTAAATAAACAAGAATTATTACAAAACTTAAAGGAGGGCTAACATAACTGAGTATGTTGTGATACTTTTACAATACAAGGCAGTACCAACTAGAATTATGTTCACCAGCTCATTCGTTACTATAATATATTTATCGATATATTATGTATTTTATTCCGTCATTATCCATATGAGAGGGCGAGGGGCGTCATTTTTCCCACGAGAGTTCCGGGCCTTGGCTGATATGTTTTACGTCATTGGCAGCTTGAAAAGGGTCACAAACAATTATACTTTGATTACTTATTGCTTTTTGGCTTTCCTCATTTTCGTAAATTACCTTTTACAACATTGCATTCAGCTACATGTATGAAGAGCTACGGTCAAGGCTTAATGGCACACTTCCTGTCACATACAAAAGAAGCTTACTCTGAATGTAGCCTGCCATTGACCCTCGCCGGGGACAAAGGTCGTTGCCCTAGCTACAGGCAGTGTTGTAGATCATTACATAATACCTATTGTTCAGGGGGGATCCTATGTTCAAGGGGATAAAAGTAACACCGGGCAAATGTAACAGCGGCTCCTACCCCTAGTAGAAACGCGCTGTACGTATACGCCCTGCACGGAGCATGCGCATTTCATTGCCCGACATGCTGCCCTGAGGGTAGGCAGGTCAATACATCGAGGAACTTTTTACAGCCAAAACATCGGTTTTGGGGCACGGGAGTAAAATCTTCAATTACCTAAACAAAAATTCTGGACAAATATGTGCTTGTTGTATCACTGTCATTTTTAAATGGTCAACAAATAAGATTTTAGGCCTGCATTAGGCGAAATTTCAAGGTCGAAATTTAATGCTAGGATACAAAAATAAAAAAATATGGCCGCTCTCCTAGGGGGCAAACGTAACAACGTTATAACTAGTATAAATTTCCCCACGTAACTGGAAAAAATATAATGTAGATGAGTCAAGCATATGTCATAGACATAGTTTATATTAAAAATTGTTTTATTGGGGTTCTATAAAATACTGTTTAATTGATGAAAATCTGTCCAGCGCGTAATCTTTAATAAAAAATAAAATAAAATAAAATCTTTCTGAGGGATATATGATTTGTAGGTACAACCTTCTACCCCATGCCACCTTATTCCTAACATATAATACGCTAGTTTTCCGTATATAACATATTGTAATAGTGTATGGGCAAATTGTGGTTCGACAAAAATTAATTCTATTTTTAAACTGCAAAAGAAAGCCATACGTATTTGTACAGGTTCGCATTCCTTAGCTCACACTGCATGATCCTTTATTCTATAAACCTAAAACACTAAAAAAAAAAAAAAAATCGATTTGAACACTATTCAGGTAGCAGTCATTATGTTTAAATATATTTATAATCAACTTCCACCATCCTTTGATGATAACATGTTTAGGTTTAATACTTCTGTTCATTCATACCCTACTCGCATATCTGGAAACTTCCATCCTACAAATCCCAAATTATCAGTAACACACAAATCTGTTAGACATTCTGGTCCGGACATTTGAAATAATTTTCCCGACAACATAAAGTCTTGTTCAACCATCTACTCCTTAAAAGCTACACTTAAACGACAAATAATACAATCATACGCTCCTCACTCTTTAAGTTAGTATAATACAATCGTGACTTATTTTATTCTTTATCATGCAATTGCTTTCTGCACCTGCACTTGCACTGCACCCACATGATCACTCAGTTTTCCCAAGAGAGTTATGTCGCCAATTCTTTTTTTTTGTATGAGGCCGCCATCCATCTCCAGCCCAACCGCTCACGATGGTGGTCTCCTGCGTTCTAAATTACCTCTCTAATTTATTGAAAAATATTTACTATATATTTCTCATCTTATTTGTACATGTTTATTGTATTATATAATTGTACATGATTTTCTATTTAATTACTTTTGTAAACATTTTATTCACATAATTATTTATTCACAAGCGGGGGAGGGGGGGTAGTGAGCACTATTTTTTGTTTTACTCAACAACAGCCCCCCCCCGCCCTTAGCAAAAAAGAGAAAAGGGTAAAATTGTGGTTACCATCTTTTTTAAAACTTTTTTTTCCCAGGGGTGGGGGCCCGCCTTTTATTTTTAGAGATGTTTTTTTCGTTACCATCTTTTTTATGATTAATTTTGCCAGGGTGGGGCCCAAGCCCCCACCCTGGATCCGCCACTGCTACACAGAACAGTAGCAAGCCGAGAAAGAATAGAATAAGTGAGTGGAAAACTGTCTTGTGTTATGTTTAGCTAGCGGTACAGTGCCCTCCCCACAATTGTTCAAGTACCCCAAAAGTGCTTCTTTTACATAGAACAAGTGCCCTTTCAACTTTGTAAGAAGTGCCCCTTTGTACATAGGAAAAGTTTCATTTTACTTTGACGAGTGCCCCTATTAATTTGTAAAAGTGCCCCTTCCTTTTTATGTCATGATCATCATTATTTTGGCTTTCCATTTTTGGCTTTCCTCTTTTAGTAAATTACCCTTTACAACATTGCATTCAGCTATACATGTATGGAGAGCTACGGTCAAGGCTTAATAGCACACTTCCTGTCACATACAAAGAAGCTTACTCTGAATGTGGCCTGCCATTGACCCTAGCTACAGGCAGAGATCCTTACATAATACCTTTTGTTCAGGGGATCCCCTTGAACATAGGATCCCTGAACAATAGGTATTACGGGGAGCAAGCCGAGAATGATATAGAATAAGTGAATGGCCAACTGTCTTTGCGTTACGTTTAGCAGTGCCCCCCACTTTTCAACTACCCCAAAAGTGCCCCTTTGTACGTAGAAAAAGTCCCCATTTTCTCTGACATTTGCCCCTTTTAATTTGTAAAAGTGCCCCTTCCCCTTTTCAACTCTGATAAGTGCCCTTTTATTTTGACACGTGCCCCTTTTCCTTCGACGAGTTCCTATTTTCCTTTGCAATAAGTGTCCATTTTCCATTCTCATATGTGTCCTTTTTCATCTCTAGTAAGTAACCCTCTTTAGGTACTAGAAGTGCCCCTCTTCACTTTTGATAAATGCCCCCATCAACTCCAATAAATGCCCCTATTAAAATCTGATCGGTGCCCATTTTATTTCAACTAATGCTTTTTTCATCCCCCTCTCTCTCTCTCTCTCTCTCTCTTTCTTTCAATATCTTTCCACTGCCCCCCTTTTATCTTTCTCGCCCCTCTTTCTTTCATTGTGTTCCACTCTTACCTTATTTATTTTCTCTTTTCCTCTCTGTTTCATAGCCTTTCTACTTCTCATTTCTATTTCTTTCATTATGTTTCGCCCGTCTTTATTTCTATCACTCTATTTCACTCTCTTTTCTTCCGGTCAACTCTTTTTTTCGCTTTCCTTTTTTCTCTCTCGCATAGTTTTTTCCTTATCTTCATCATGCCCTTTCAAACATCATTTTCCTTTGATATGTTCCCTTCTCCTGGTAGCTATCTTTTTAAATTTACTATCTCATCTATCGTGTCTTCTATTCCTCTTTCTGACGTTTTCCTACCGTGTCTCACGGATTAATATACGATACAGGTTAGTAGAAAGTGATAAGGTTTATTCATAAATATAAAGTACAGTAATTACTTGATGTAAGCAAGTGGTGTATAAAGCAATTACGTGGTTTAAGCAAGTGGTGTTAGCAAGACACGATTAAACGATTGTTGCAGCTGGCCGAATCATCCTACCAATGCTCTCATAACCATTATAACTATTTACACGATTACACGATTCAGAGCGGCAGTCTTCAATCGTGTAAATTTACACGATTACACAGTTACACGTTTGTTGCATCTGGTCGAATCATCCCACCAATGCACTTAACTATTTACACGATTACACGATTCAGAGCGACAATCTTCAATCGTGTAAATCTACACGATTACACGGTTACACGATTCAGGTGAATCGTGTAAACCGTGTAATCCAAAAAATATATCGTGTAATCGTGTTGCGGAGATTTTCGGCGTGTACTGTATGTTGAACGGTGAAAATCATGTATAAATTAATAGTGCATATAATAATAATTTCGGTATGTTGGAATGTAATCCAATTTATAAAAGAAATTATTGATGTATAATTGTTGTGATTAAATATCGGACATGTACGGGAATCAAAACATTTTAAAAACAAATTACATATGTTGAATTCCTAATAAAAATTTTAATTATTTGTATGCGCCATGAGCATCTCTAGAGATGGACATGTTGCGCTATATAAATATTGTTATTATTATGTATATTCAGAAGAAACAGATTATAACACAAAAAATATTCCTGATCGATCGGCTTCGTTTTTTTTTTTTTTTTTTGCGGGACGTGCCGGCTTGTCATTGGTTGCCTAGCGTCACTCGTTGCACACGAGTGATGATTGAGCGGAACACGGATTCATTCTGTCAATAGGGACTTTTAGATTTACACGACGAGAGCGTGGACTGCCGCGTGTGCACTGGGCCGTGCCCGGCAGTGCCTTAAAGGGACATCTCAGTGCCTTATAGAGTACCGAAGCTGTGACGTCATAAAAATCTATTTTTGGAATTTTTCAATTTTTTCTTCATTTTCCGAAGACCACCAAAAATAATGTCCAAATGTCGAAAACCAATTGAATAGCTTAAGTATTGGCTGAGATATGACCATCTGAATAAAAAGATTGCCTATGGGAACTCAGTGTTATATTGCTCTGGCTCATAACATTAGGAGCCAGAGCAATATAACACTGAGTTCCCATAGGCAATCTTTCAAAAATTCCAAAAATAGATTTTTGATGACCTCACACTTCACCACTCTATAAGGAGGCACACGTTGCAGTCCACTATGTCGACGTGCAAATCTAAAAGTCCCTAGTGAGTGAGACGGCTGAGCTGATGAAGGAATATCGGCATGCTCACTCAAACTGGAGTGCATAACCACTCCATTTGATTAGAGTGAAAGTTCCTTCACTCTAAATGTAAAGTGACAAATTCACTCCTTTACATTCAGAGAGAAGATCACCCCTGGTTGTACATTATACCTTATAGTGTAAGCCTGTCCCAAGAATCGCTTGACCGAATCACAAATTGGTCTGGACTCATGCTATTTTTCAGACTGGACAGGTAACAAGGGACTGTTTTGTCTGTTTTCTCAATTACCTTCCATACGAGAGACAAGACAGACGTCTGGGGCTCCGATTTACCGATGCTTAAATTTATATTTTGTATTTTGGTTGACCTCCGACGCGTCTTTTATCCGATTTATGACAGTCATGATGGAAAAGCACTGAGTATCTTTCAAACGTCCTGAAGCTATCTATGCCCCATTATGCTTTATCGTTGTACTACAGTCCTGTATCAAAAATACACCCTGCTTCGTGCCCTATAACTATTGTCCAGATTTCTATGAAGACTCGATTTACTAATATCATAACATTTTAACAGTCAACAAGGAACAATGAGAGATGATGCTCTACTTCGGGTTCGGGTGCTTAAATTCCTTAGCAAAATAGAGCAACCCGAAAAGGTTATGCATCTCCAAGGCTACAGTGTTGAACAGCGATAGCGACTCTTGTCTTTCTAGGGAGGGGCGTGATAAAATGTGAGGGAAGGTAGCGACTGAGCATAAGAAGGAAGTTTTGCATTTCCTTATTTTTCGAATGTCGCTTTCAAAAATGACAATTGGAAACGGCGGGACATATACAAATCCCAGTTATGATTCCAAACCACGATTAGCAAAAGAGAGTTTACAGTTAAACATACAAATTCCACATGCAGCCTTCATAAGACTTATAATGCTGGATTATACTAGTTATTCATAATAGCCATTTTCGATTTGTCGAATCTATGAGAGTCGCTGTTTCCTTGGAGAGGTGTTGCCGTCCAATTAACCCCACCCCACCCCCATCATCGCCCCGCGTGTGTGCGTTTATGGATGTGTGGATTTGTGTGGGTTTATTAGGTTTTTTTTGCAGACGTATATCCGTCAAATGCAGTAGCGTACCTACGGGGGGGCAGGGGGCAGTCTGCCCCCTGACGAGTGACTAGCAAGCAAAAAAAAGGAAAGGAAAGGAAAGGAAAGGAAAGGAAAGGAAAGGAAAGGAAAGGAAAGGAAAGGAAAAGGGAAGAAAGAAGGGCTAAAAACACGAGTTAGAAGTGGACCCAGGGAACTCAGTTATCCGTATATAGGCTAAGGCCCCGCGGTTCAGCTAGCCATGCTCCGAGATTTGGGTCGTTTTCAGGTCAGAACTAGCCCTAATTCGTGTTTTAGGCCTATAAGATTTTTAAAAAATGCCGATGATCGCTCTACACTAGGGCGTACAAGTTACAACGTTGAAAAGTATGTCAGGACTCAGTTAGCTTCAGGTCCATCTGTCAAATCATCATGCCGTTACACAATGTACAAGGCCCGCGCTACGGGGGGCCGCCCCCTTTTTGAAAAAGTATGTTAAAGAAAAATAGAAAGAAACCAACCAAGGGCAAGGCCCCGGCAAAAAACTTTCCTGCAAAATGCGACACCACATTAAAGCGCGAAAAAATAGCAAATGCGAGAAGTAAAAACACGGAGGCATCGTCAAGCATGTCGGCAAAGCTAATTCCGAGTTTGGCAGTTTGCGGATTCATAAAATCAGTCCTTAAAAGCCTAATTCGTTCAGAAAATTACACACTTTTATCGTCAGAATCTGGGTAAAAACACTCCACTCAGTTGTACAGGTGCATAAAAGACGAACTGTCAGTCAAAAATTTTTTTTCAATCTGCGCATCATGCACATCGTTTTAGTGTCACAGATGAGTCGTTACTGGTACACTATATGGACAGATTGAATAGATGTGTAAATCATTACAATTACATTCAGTGTACGATGCGAAAACGATTCATCTCCAGCTTCCGGAAATAAAAATAATATTCCGCTTTTGTATGGCGCCTAATACATCTACGATGTCTCTAAGCGCTTTACAGATAATTATACTAACCTGGGAATTTTTGTTGTGTCCTGCGGGACGCAATTACTCACCGCTTTTGCATAATTTGTGCGGGAGATTTGTTTTTTTTCTATTAAGGGCCCCTTTTTAAAAAATCTCCGATGAGTGCCCTTATTCATATTTGAGAGGTGCCCCCTTTAACTCTGTAATAAGTGCCCCTTTTCATCTCTGATAGTTGCCCCTTTTATTTTGACACGTGCCCCTTGATGTAATCAAATTGATTAATGTACTATTACCAGTCTTTTTGTTGTAAAAGATTATATCATGTTTTGTGTGGTTTTGAATAAAATGAATTTGAACTTGAACTTATCCTTTCTAATTAGTACCATTTTCCTTCTGATAATTGCACTTTTTCCGTTATCATAAGTGCCCCTTATTAAGTGTGAGGAGTGCCCCATTTTCACCTCTGGTAATTCCCCTTTTTACTTTGACATGTGCTCTTTTTCTTTTCTAGTAAGTGTCCTTTCCCTTCGGATATGTGTCCCTTTTCCTTTCCCCATAAAAAGTGCTCCTAATTTAAAGCGATTAAGAGCAATTTTTTCTTTAATTTCACCCAAATATGGCTCGCTACGCTCGCTCCTATTTAAAATTGATATAATTATGTTTCTTATTAAAGATCTTTTCAGTCTTTCATGATTAGATTGTGCTTAAAACCCCATCAGGGTTGTTTTTTCCTCTTTATAAGATGTAATTTTTTGCACTGCGACCTCACAAATCTCTGATAGTTCGCTCGCAAATAAATATTCTAACCATCACAACCAACTGCTAAGTACATGTATGATGCTTAAACAGTATCTGGCACCATGTAAAGAGAGAAACAAACATTGAAATAATCCCTGATAATGTACTCACAATATAGGGGTAAATACCATTGTCTAAAAAGTTGTATAATTTCGCTTTGAGGTTTCCCTTTATAGGTGCCCCTTTTTCCCGGAAAGCGCCCTTTATTGTTGGTGCTCCCCCCCCCCACTATGAATGACACTCCGTCGCCCCTCTCCTGCTAAAACCTCTAAATTTCCGGGGGCTCCGCCCCCTGGACCCCGCCCCCTGGACCCCACGCCAATTTACACTCCGCTCGCTTCGTTCGCTACGCTCTACCTGATCGTAAATACTTTGGCCCCCTCCCACTTTGAAAAACGTTCCCCGGGCCTGATGTAAGGTGTTTGAAGCTGAAGCCCGACGCAAGTGATTGCTGTCTGCCCATCCCAACTGCTGTCCTAGTCTTGTACTGACTGGTTTTGACAATCAAGTGATACCTGAGATACTAGGAAACTATACACCAAATCGCACGAATTGAGTTTGAAAATTCGATTTTCCTTCAGCTTCTCAGGGGGGCACATCCCCCCTGTCCATGCAAGCGCGGAACGCCGCTAAATATTTTCTTACGAATCGCCCCCTCGCCACCGGCTGGATCCGCCTCTGTATGTACCCTCCCAGTGCGTGATTTTTCCTATATCTAGTGATATATCATTTTACTGTTACATTTTTTTTCTTACTTAACTACATTTATTTTTATTGAGTGAATAGATGCATATTCTGAATATTCATTACTTTTAATTGTGCATGTGGAAATGAAACAAATGCAAATCAATACAATTCAATTCAATGTCAAATACACTTTTTACATCTCCAAATATGCAGAATTGGGAACATAATATGTCAATAGCTTCTTCAAAGAGGAATAATAGAAGTACGTTAATAGAAACATTGTCATTACCAGTTATAAGTTAACCACTGATTTTGTCAAAATTCAATACATTTAACTTTTTTGTAATGATAATTTTTTCTTTTAAATCAAAATAGACCAAAGATATGAAGTCGCCCGATCGCAAATATTTGATATCGACAAGATCCCTACTGTGTTATTGGGACAACCCCTAGTCCCCCTTCACCCCAACACCTCCCCTTGCTCGTCCAAATCGCTTGCCCCCTGACGAGGTATGCCAGGTACGCCACTGGTCAAATGCGATCATTCACGTCAAAATACATGACTCCATTTTCGAACCTTGGTCCGTCAGAGTAGTTTGAAGGCGAAGACAGAGATCTGACCGTTCCACAAGACCAACTCACATCTTGCTAACTGCAGTATCAAACTAATGCAGCCTTGTACTGTTTTAAAAAACATTTTTAAAAAGTCCCTGGTGTAAGCGTGCTTAATCATGATTAATCATGACACATGTGATGAAACAAGACTTGATTAATACATTTAGGAGTTTATAAAAAAGGACCTGAGAGAAAGGTTTACACATGTCAGTCTCTTTATTGGCTTACATGGTTGAGTACAATAATACCCGGCGAACACATGACGTTCTCATTACCATAATGACGTTCACAAACAACCCTGAGAACGTTCAAAGGTTCATAAATTTGATTTCTTTACGTCCCACGAACGTTTCATGTTGCCTGGGCAAATGCTGGTAAAACATTATTTTGGGCACATGCTTGATCCATTCCATGGAATGCTTATCACTATTTCAGAGAAGCTGCCACAAGAAGCTGAAAGCATTGAGAGTGGCATAATTATGTAGATATGGTCTCATACTCCATTCGGCTTCAGCCCATGCCCGACTAGACCGAGTGACCGACGATGTCGGTCTCGTGGACTTTCAGACATACTTTTTGAAGGTTCACTAGACCGACGTCCAACGAGACTGATAGCTTCCAAGAGTGATATATTTCTATATTCCATTTATCTATTTATTTTTTTGTCTGTCTCATGGGCAGTCGGTCTCATGGACCTTTTGAAACGTTCTTCTTTTCTACATTTCCTTACGTATTTTCATGGTTTTGACAGTCTCGTGGTCTGTCGTTTAACTGGGATGACCCCAATCCGTTCACGTCGGTTTGGCATACGTGTATTCCGATCGTTACTGTATTTCCCATTGATTGTAAATTCTACAGAAACTTGAATGAATCCTGTGACAAATCGGAAATATTTTGAGCAATAGAATTCAAGCTTCCCGTGGCGTCTAACCTACGGAACCTAGGTTGGAACACACCTAGATATTACACAGGTCTATGAATCTGAAATGAATAGAACAGTTCACAAGCAATGAGACAACAGGACAAAGAAAGGTGCATTATGGTTGATTGCACTCCTGCATCCACTATTTTTATATTGAGGGAAGAACGTTCCTTTCAAAGGGATGGTGAGCTGACGTGGGTTATAATTCTGTTGTGATTAATAAATGAAAGAGAGAAAGACAGAGAGACGGAGAGAGGGAGAGACGGAGAGAGGGAGAGACAGAGAAACAGAGAGACATAAACATAAGGAAGAAGAAAAATACCGCAAAAAGCAAATATAAATGTTAAGAGTAATATTCTCGTTGGCCTTGAGTGAATATGGTCAGGCAATCTGTTCATATACATGTTTTATGTGTGCTTCATACTATCTATAAAGGAAAAAAAGATGGGTAAATGCCAAACAATCTCATAGGTAAATTATAATCTCATGATTTCATCAACCATATACATGTACCAAGCATGCAGTCTTTTTTAAAGCGTAATATTGGTAACAACGATTTGAATTTGACGGGCAGGCCAGGGACATCCAGTAGACCGAGAGCCCTCCTCTTCCTGAGAGCACATGATATGGACAGCCCACAAGAAGGACGGTCCACGAGATCGAAATCCCAAAGGTCAATGATCGACACGTACAAATCACACAGTATTACATAAGGAAAAGAAGAAATACATTGGCTTGTTATCCGGTCGTCGGTCTCGAGGGCTGGAACTTGACAAACCGATCTGGGTTAACTTTCAAGGAACTTTTGCATTATTTTGTCAACACCATGAATATTGATGATTCAGCTCTCCGAAATTACCAACGTTTAAAGCAACTTTGAAGAAGAATTTTGCTTTCAATGGGTCTTCCTCTGATACAAAGATTACACGCATGATAGTAAAACAAACATTGGAAAGTTCTTGCAATGTTCTGTATGTATTAGAAATAGATAAATGGTATAGTTAAATGCATCTTTCATGAATGGCAGTTTCACAAATGAATTGCACATGAATTACACAAATTGAAAATATATACATGGTAAAAAATTACAGCACATTTAGTTAGAAATTATTTAAACGTGTCATGTTACTACTGCCTAAATACCATTAACAAGTTAAGAACAGTTAATGAACATAATTCCAAACAGAAAATGTATAAACATAATTATATGCCAACATAGGGACTAATACAAGTTATATAACAGTTCTTCATATTCTACTATTGCATTTGTGGTTATAGTGGTAAATTAATCAAGGATAGCGGCAAGAACAGTGGTATAAACAATTGGAAAAGAGATATAGAACGAGAAATGATTGGTAAGAGAGGATAGATACAATTCATTCAATGCTCGAGCGATGGACATTTAGTAGTAAATAGTAATTCAATAGTAATTCAATAGTAATAAATAGCAATTCAATATCATTAAAACATATTGGTATGATATACAAAAATCATTAAAAGAATATACACGAAACAAGACATTAAAATGATAAATTATTACATTGGATATAAACACGAGCAAATTGACTTTTATTATACAGGCGAATCAAATTTGCAATAGGGCCATTTTGCATGTGACTTGTTTTACATTTAAAATCCGGAATTTTCTTTGAATTTCTAAGTGTTATAGTACATTGTTTTCGTGGGAAAAATTGTTTAAATTGGTCAGTTAGTGATAACGTTTTTTGAAAGAAGGTTACACATAAATCTTGGCGTCTTTTGTCTAATCTTCGGGGTTGAGATTGTTTAAGTGCATTTGTTTAGTCATTATAATCCCTACGAAAAATTATCCGCAACGCTCTCTTTTGTATTCTCCAATCTCTCGTTTTGATTTTGCGTGAGTCCTGCACTCCAAACAGGACTGGCATATTCAAGTAAGGGGTGAATATAATCAACAAAGACAGTAATGAGGTTTTCCAGTGGAAGACCATATTTCACCAAAGAACGTAGCATGTATAGTTTGGCACTTGCCCTTTTTTCGATGTCTTTTATGTGAGCATCCCACTTTAAATCATTTTGTATGGTAAGGTAGTTCCTAACAATATAACTCCATTCACTGTTTCCAATATACAATTCTCTAAAATTATACTCGTTTGATCAAGTGGTGCCCTAGAGAAACAAATATCCATTTTCAAACATTTTATAGGATTTAATTTCATTTTATTAACATCAGCCCAGACAGATAGGCTATCAGCAGCTTCCTGCATTTGAGATTCTTGGACAAGTTTGCGGCACTCGATCATTGATAAGTCATCAACATATTTCAAAGTGTGTATGTTATTATTTATTTTAAAGTCATTAATCATATCTAAAAATATTAAAGGACCCAGTTTCCTACCCTGAGGGACACCAGCAATAATGGTACATGAATCAGACAGAACACCATGGTGAATAAGAACACATTGCGTACGACAGGGAAGGAAGTCACATATCCAAAGAATTGCTGAGGGTGGGACCCCTATTTGATGTAACTTGCTTATAGCGACAGTGTGGTCAATTCGATTGAAAGCTTTCTTAAAGTCAGTTAAAAGAATTGTTGACGACGTTTTAGGGATTTCGGCATTTAAATACAAATGATGAAGAATATTAATTAAACAATGAGATGTTGATAGACATTTTCTATTTCCAAATTGAAACTGGTCAATTTGTTGTCCAATGTCTTGTAATATCCATTTTGCCATGAAACCTTCAATAACTCTAGCAAAATGATCGGTCAAAGATATTGGTCTTAATTTATAAATACTTGGTGGACTATATTTGGTGGATTATATTTCATTGTATCATGTACATAATTGGCCACTTTGTCTGTTTCCCTTGAGTGGCCTTTATAGACAGGTTTGACTATTTACCACAACATGTTAAGAGGAACAGAGTTCATTTCATTTCATTTCATTTATTGGTTCAACCATTTTTTTTTAAACAACATTCAGAAAATACAACAATATTCGAAGGACATAATTATACAAAACATGATGGACATACAGAGTAAAAAATGGTTAGGGAACCCGAGAGAAGCTTAAGCTTGTGAGTGGGGTTCCCTGTACAATAAACGAGTAAAATTGTGTTCCGAGTTCCGACGAGATGCAGTGTAAAAATGTCTGCTCCTCTCGTGATTATCTTACATGATGTTGTGATTTCTATCTATCGAGAATAAATCATATTGTCACAATCATTTCATAAAAAGAGGTAAGAAAAATATGTTCTAACTTGAAGGGGCAACATTATGTATATATATATATATATATGTGTATTACACTGGCTGACTTGATCCAGACGGCCGTCCAGAAGTGTCCTCTTTAGTAAATCTCCACAATGGATCAGATAAAAATGACAAAAGGCTACATAGTCATTGAGTTACGAAGCTCTCGTGCATTGAGAAATCAAAGAAAACCTCAAGATTCTTCGTCATGCTCTAGAAATTTTGTCCATGAAAACTAAGAAGGCGGTGATTGTTGATCAGGTAGGTGTTCTTTCTTAAGTTCAGTCATCCAATGTTAATTCATTTACGCATATTCATTTGCATTTATACATTAATGCAAAGATAAAATCATATATATGTATATGTATATTCTTTCAAACATGCATTCATTCATTACATCCATTCATTCGTATAATATTCATTTATTGTATTCGTTAATTTGCATTCATACAGACATTCGTGCATCACATATTACTATTTACATATTCATATACATACATGCATTCATTGGTATACATGCATACAGACAAATTCTCACAGAGCAGTTGTCGCAAGACAACGTGTCGTACAACCTGTTAATATTTTAGCCAGCGGATGGAAAAAATGTGAATAATATCTTACCATAAATATAAGCCCGTTGAAGGTTTCAGATGGCCTCTACTTATCGCTATACAATACAATAATCTTCATTGAAATAGGTAATAAATCTGTATGGGCTAGTTGCGATCATTATGAAGGTAGCATATTTTCTCAAGGCCGACATTATTCCCTTGAGACAAACCTAGGAATATTTTTTTTATTGGCGTTTGGTTGACACAATTACAGTGCCACGTGAACACATTCAAACATTAAAAAAAAAAGAATACAGCGTTGAAGGAAAGAAAAACAAGCTTTCACCAAGAAATGGTCATTCCATTTGGAGAAGTGGATTATTCCAGATTTTAAATTTATTGTTTTGTTTGTTTTATTTGTTTGATCAAGTAATTGAGAGACCTGCCCTTGATCAATCTTAGTTTTGTTTTGTAAGTATGTGGTAACTGTTTTTTTTTAATAATAATGTACGCGAATATTTTTAGCCCTCCGTCAACCGAAGCTGGTGCGGGCGGCATTATGTTTTCGGGCTGTCCGTTCGTCTGTCCGTCCGTCCCGCTTTCTCGTTATCGCGTATCTCAAGAACCACTTGAGGGATATGAACTTTAAACTTGATGATAGTATGTTGGAGTAACTAGGTCAAAGGTAAAAGGTCACAGAGGTCAATTTATGAAATAACAGGTTTTTAGCTTTGCTATTGCGATATCTCAAGAATCACGAAAAATATGGGTTTCAAACATGGTGGTAGTTTGTATCATCATTTGAAGACAGTCTGATTCGATTTTTGGTAAGTAGGTCAATGGTCAAAGGTCATAGGAGATCATTTACTGAAATTACAGGTTTTAACCTTGTTATCGTGATATCTTAAGAACCATTAGAGGTATTAGCCTCAACCTTGGTGATAGTATGTATCACCATTAGATTTAAGGTAAGTAGGTCAAAGGTCACAAAGGTCAATTTCTGTAATTAAAGGTTTTTAGTCTTGCTATCGCAATATCTAAACACGGTGACGGTATTCTATAGGAAGAGGATTAAAATTACATTTTGGGGCTAGTATAGGTCAAGATCATAGCCGTCGGTTGACATTTGATTATAGACTTTTTGTTTTCATCGTGATATGTCAAGAATAATTCCAAGCATTTCCTATACTGAATTTAGCACGGAGACATATAAAAGACCCAGTCGCATTTGTCTTAATTGAAATGTTATCTTGCCATGTTTTTTGCAATTAAAAAATATAAAAACAAAAACAAATATATTTTTCATATTCATAGAGGATGTGCGCCTTGGTGATTTACTCGGTTGCTCAACTTAACGTTGAACTTTTAATTATGTACCAGGATTTTGTTGTTGTTGCCTTACTAGGCTCCTAGGCCTACTCCGCCAGTATGCAAAGAAAAGAAAAGATACACGCATTGATATTAACTACCCACTCGCTACCTGCTGAAGCACCTAAAGTGAATAGAAAATATAACGTTTACAGAAGGGTGAGAGAGAGAGAGAGAGAGAATGGAGAGAGAACAAAAATCGGCACCGACGATTTGCCGCGCGCATGCGCAGTTGCAATTATCATGAATTATCGACTTGGGGTCTGGCGACAATGAAGATCGATATCCGTGGACCGTGACGCACAGCTCCATACACATTATATATACTGACGGAATTTTATCCACAGTTCATTCGCAGCCCTTCCCTTCATCCGGACCAAGAGACCCCTTCCCATCTGGTAGAAGGACGACATCCCTTAGCATCTGCCTTACATTCGTCATCTTGGCCCAAGGGTATAAACAGGTGTAACTCCTTTTTTACGACGGTTTGTGACAAAATTCAATATTTGAACGATTTTCTCCTTGCTTAGCGGAAAAGTTGAATAAGTTTGAAGATGAAGTTCTTTGTATGCGTTGCTCTGTTGGCGGTGGTGCCTGCTGTTTTTGGTGCAAGTAAGTGATACCTTTTAAAAGTTTCATATTTTCAGCACAAACGTGATTGTGAATCGTGCATGTGGATCTGCTTTCGACTGACGGTTTACTTTTTTCGTTTTCTCTCTCTCTCTGTGGTGGTCGTGTTGTCCCTCTGTTTCTGGCCGTCACCATTAGCTCCAAGCCCTTGTCACTAACCCCTCTCTCCTCCAGCCCTCTCTGCCGAAACTATACTTTTTGGACGTTACCTTTACCGTTACCCGAGATTCTGAAAGAATACTGTAGACAATGCAGTTCTCCTTCCTTACCTCTTCTTCTCCCCAATAGTGTCTGTCAATGCCCAATATTCTACTACCACCTACTTCGTAAAGAATAATTATTGGTAAAAAATACACGAATTAAATGCTATTCGTTTTTATCCCTAAGACGTGGAGTGGAATGACATTGCAAGAGTGTACTAGGATGGCATAAAACAGAGATGTGTGGAGAAATGTTTCAAGCAACCTCCAAACTGGGAGAAGATACCTTGGAAGATAGATAAATAGATCATTTTTCGTCAATGTCGTGCCATTTTTCTTTCCTTACCAAATTAACTCTCTAAATATCGTCCCGTTGTCAAATCGGACTGTAGCTACTATGACGTTACTCTTTACGCTCCACTTTACGGAAATAATATAACTTATCTTTTCTCGATGTCTTGGACAAGTGTGGACTGAAGTCTGAAAGCTTTACAGAGTACGCGCTCTCCTTTCACATTGTTTCTTGTATTAACTTGTAACACCAAACGTAATCAGAAACCGTATAATTTTCAACCTTGTTTAGTTGTTTGTTTTTTCTCCAGGGATTTATGAGCTTCTCTGGTAGTTAAAATCGTTTCTATGTGCAGGCACCGAGTACATTTTCATATCACCGTATAATGATTAGATTTCTCAGCTGAAAAGTTGTGAATAATATCGTTTGTTTGCATTTGTTTGTTTGTATCTTTTCAATGCGATGTTCTTGTTTGAATATATTTTTCTTAGTCAAAGTTCGTTACGGCTTGCGGGTTCGCATTGCTTCAGTGAAATTCAGCATAAGTTAGATTATTTTTTATTTATTTTTGTTTACACGAGACTATTGTTATTATTCACCTCGATTGCGTCAGAATCGGAAAATCGAAAAAATAATCGACTGAGTCGGACATGTCGGAGGCTAATGTTCACAAATACTTCTGACAAGAGCTAATATGAGCTGAGATATGACGCGATAGTGTGTGTGTGTGGGGGGGGGGGGTGTATTACCACTTACTATGAGTTCACGCTTTTTTCTTTTTCTATTTCCTCTTTCTTTCCCTGTCAAATCCCCGCAGGTCGGGACTGAGTAGTACATGTGTAGTGTGCTTCACTTATTAAAAAAACATCACTGTTTATTTACCCTACCTGGTTATTTCTCACCTAGGGGTCATGAACATGTCGCAAACCCAGAAACATTTTGACATTCCACTTATTTTCTTCAAATCGTTCTCAACTGGCCTCTTTGACGGCACGTAGACGTCTTGAAGACGGGTTGTGGGATTCCTTTCAAACCTGAATCTGAGTCTTTCTCCGAATAATTCCCAGCTCCCAAGGTGTTCCGTAAATCTACAAAGGGATAATGCCTTAAAAACAATATCTGCGATGAAATATGAGATAATCTTGAAAATAACAATGATAATGAGAAGTGTTAAAAGACGAATTGCACTCCCGTCACACCCCTCCCCCCTCCCCAAGAATGCGCTCTGTGAAATATTCGATGGCTGATACAGGTCTCATTATAGCTGTGCTTCATTACTGTCAATAAAAGAACTTTTAAAGAGAAGGTTGAGTTCTGGGAAGAGGTGAAAAGTAATTTGTGAGCGTTATCATTGTTATTATGCAAGTGTGGAAAAAACATCAAATACAAAATGTTCCCTGAAAAGCATGGCTCTTCAAATGCCTTAATATTCTAAATATGGCATGTAAAATCATAAAAATCGGGACGGATTTTTATGCCACATGTTCGTGTAGTCCCATATACATCTTTCTGTGTACAGTGCTTGTAACTTTACCAAGACTGGGCCAAATTTCTTATCATTTTGATGATTCCAGAACCTTGCAGTACACATCAATACTTATATGCTAGATGATCAACCTTTTCTGATCGATTCCACAACGTTTCTTTCACAATGCAATTGCATGACCAGAACTCAACTTTATCTTTAAGCAGCGTTTTTGTAGCCTTTTCCCCTTTCAGATAGCGAAAAGTATATTTCACGATATCAAATAAAGGGGCACTTTTGGCATTTCTTGTCGTCAAGCATAATTATTCCATTGAAAAGCTATTTGCAGTAATTTGAAAAGAGTATCGTAGAGTCATTTTCAGGTTCACATTCATTCCAGTACTTCTGTATTTCCCATTACGACCGCATTCAGACCACGAGACCGACGGAACACGATACCGACGGCATACGAGACCAACAGCGCACTAAAAATTGTCAGAACTCAGAATTAAGGCCCAGAAGACCTAACTTGTCGGGCTCGTGAGCCTTCTGACAGCTTTTAGAGAGTTCATTAGACTATGGGAGGGTCCATGATTAGACCAACCGCTTACGAGACCGACCGTCCACTAGACAGCTTCGTGTGCTTTCGGTCTCGTGAGCTGTCAGTTTCGTGTGCTTTCGGTCTCGTGAGCTGTCGGTCTCATTAGCTGTCAGTTTCGTGAGCTGTCGGTCTCATTTTTCACAGTCTATAGTACATTCCCTATTGTTGTGTATAGTATTGTCCCAAAACCCAGTTAATTATAAAGTACCCTCATATTTATACCCTGACAAGATGCCCAGTTTGAGATGCACTTAAAAGCCAAGTTTATATCTTTATAATCCTTCCCCATAGAAAGACCAAGAGCATTCATAATCCACTTCCCAGGAAAGACCACCTCTAAGGTCTATTGTTCTGGCGGGCCCATTTATGACTTTGTTTGGCGGCCCTCATTCATGTCTTTGTCCCTTTTACACAATGTAACCTAGCCTCATATTACTTGTATCCTTCTGTATAAATATTACTTATTTTATTATTTTCTGGAGGGAGGATTTTGATCACCATTAGATCAAGACCCTCTTTCTAGCTGGCTCTCTCTCTTCATCTTGTGTTTTACATATGTGGACGTCCATAATGATGTGACTGATTTGATTCTCCAAAGTTTGGAGATAATAAATACTCTCATAAATGACTCCGGAATTACAAGCCTCTCCTTGCTGCTTCATTGTATGTACCTCTCCTACTGCCAATATCGCATACTGATACACCGATCTCTACACGACACTATTCACTTTGTTTTAGCCCAGGAAAACATTTGACATGAAGTATGATCTCTCAATATATTTGTTTTGCATGGCAAAAATGAAGTTGTTTACCAGTAGTAAGCTTAATCTTTCTATAGAACATAATTCTTTTCTTTTCTTTTCTTTTCTTTTCTTTTCTTTTCTTTTCTTTCCTTTTCTTTTCTTTTCTTTTCTCTTCTCTTCTTTCCTTTTCTTTCTTTTCTTTTCTTTTCTTTTCTTTCCTTTTCTTTTCTTTTCTTTTCTCTTCTCTTCTTTTCTTTTCTTTTCTTTTCTTTTCTTTTCTTTTCTTTTCTTTTCTTTTCTTTCCTTTTCTTTTCTTTTCTTTTCTCTTCTCTTCTTTCCTTTTCTTTCTTTTCTTTTCTTTTCTTTTCTTTCCTTTTCTTTTCTTTTCTTTTCTCTTCTCTTCTTTTCTTTTCTTTTCTTTTCTTTTCTCTTCTCTTCTTTCCTTTTCTTTCTTTTCTTTTCTTTCCTTTTCTTTCTTTTCTTTTCTTTTCTTTTCTTTTCTTTTCTTTTCTTTTATTTCTTTCTTTTCTTTTTCTTTTCTGTTCTTTTCTCTTCTTTTCTTTTCTTTTCTTTTCTCTTCTTTCCTTTTCATTCTTTTCTTTTCTGTTCTTTTCTTTTTTTTCTCTTCTCTTCTTTTCTTTTCTTTTCTCTTCTTTCCTTTTCTTTCTTTTCTTTTCTTTTCTTTTCTTTTCTTTTTTATTTTTCTTTTC
This sequence comes from Mesocentrotus franciscanus, assembly GCA_037976565.1. Taxonomy (NCBI): domain Eukaryota; kingdom Metazoa; phylum Echinodermata; class Echinoidea; order Camarodonta; family Strongylocentrotidae; genus Mesocentrotus; species Mesocentrotus franciscanus. The sequence goes on along the minus strand of CP137668.1, from coordinate 29,038,639 downwards.
TTTTCTTTACTATTCTGTTCTCTTCTTTCCATTTCTTTCTTTTCATTTTCCCCCATTTATTTAGGGCTTTACAATCACGTAATGGTAAATAATGCAGTTATGGTACCACAGTTACCTCCCAGCGTCTCCCTTGACCTATATGATACGTAATAATGATCCCGCAGGCTTACAATAATGTTTTTTCATGATTCTTGATGCTTTTAACTGAACTTTAAGACTTTGAATTCGACTTGGAAACTTACATTAACATGCACTTCCGCATTCATCATCACCTTCATCATACAACATACATTTATGATGCATAGCTTAGTTGTGGTGTTAGTTGCTAATTATGGACTGTTGTTAATGTGGTGCTTTGTACTTGAAGTACACGTATGTTGATTTTATTCATTGCATATTTTGCTGATGTTCTTTCCATTTTTATTACAATCCTGACATGCCAGAGACAATGTTTATTTTATTTTATTGTATTTCTTTTATGCAATACAAAGATGTACTATGTAATCAAAAACGGAAAGAAATAATGTCATGTTATATGACAGGGCATTATGTAGGGAGTTTAATACCTCATTCACTTAACAGAAACGGGGTTATGACAAATCGTCACCATAAATAGACCTTCATTTTTTACATTCCGAAAAAACCGGTATATAGGCCTATTAGATTTTTGTTTGACACGAAATCAAATTTCTAACTGAAATTGATACTGAAATTTTTCATCCTATCATTATAACCATGTACTCTTTTCAACAATATGTATGCGATACAAACTGTATTTCTTAACAAATATCATCTCGGTCCAAACGAAACTAAATCCTTTATTTAAAACCCTCGTGTGAAAGTTCAATTGGCTGGGTCACGGACCCTATCATACTTGACACTTTGCCCAGCATGAGGCTTTCAACATGAATTACCATCAAGCTCTACACCAAGATTGTTATGACCAACATATTCGAACCCATGTTCAGATGTTAGTGACCTTGTCTTGCCTTTCGAATATTTTCACATGGTCTCTCTCTCTCTCTCTCTCTCTCTGTATGTCTCAGGTGTTCTGCCAATGACAGGTCCACACACCAGGGCCATCTGGGAAGCTCTTTCTCCACCCTTCTCTCACTTGATAGGGTATTAAAAATAGCGCAAACAAGGGAAAACATCAGGAAAACAGCAGATGACTTGTTAAACTCATCACTGATTATTTTCCCAGATTTAGAGCCAAGTCGCTTGGTTCATGTATAGGTCAAAATCTAGACTGCGAGTTGAATAATAATGTTTCACAGTTATCTAATCTCAATATTTATTGAGTGGGAGTGGTGTTGAATTGTCTTTGACAAAATAAAGTAACAGTGATTGGGATTCGAGGTGAAAATGATCTAATATCGTGCGAGTGGTGAAATGTATATTATATTTTTAGTGAAGAAGGAAAAGGGAAATCCCCTAGATATGCCAATTATTGAACGATCAAAATGATAAAAGTTCCTCGAACGACCATGTTAATGTGAAGTTACAAATTACTAGTACTGTATAATGTGTTAGATTGAATTATAATTAAATTGGAATGTAACATTGATCCCTTGATATACACGAACCAACTGACTGATAACAAGTTGCGAATTGTAGATCACTATATCAAACTGAATGCCAACTTTCTTATGAAACTAATTTCACAAAGCTCATCCTGTTGTTCAATGTTGTTTATCCATGCACTTCGTAAGGCTCTCAATCACCAAACAATAGAGGGAAAAATGGATTATGGCCATTTAAAATAAATTCCATTAAAAATATGTTGATCCAAAAGATTATTAAGTGCGGGAGCCATTTCGTATCTGTAGGGTCTCAATCACCAAATAATAGAGACAAAAATCGTAATACTATAGCTGCCATGTACAATAGATTCCATAAAATAAAGTTGATCCAAAAAATAACCTTTTGATGCGAAAACCAACCATACAGTCAATAACATTTTTTTCTTCAGTGTTTGAACTTAAAACAAAATAGAATCAGATATCGTAAACAGGTGAAAGAAAACAAATAAATCGACTTGAGCAATTTAATGACTTTGTCTGAAGTAAGCGGACAAGAACGAATCCTCCCTTGCTCTGGTTAAGTTCATGCAGTGTGACGGTAGTAAACGTAGGCAGAGGTCAAATTTACGAATGAATGAACAGATTCAAGACGATTCCAGGTCATGACTCCTTAGTGACACCAACTTCGCTCGTTCTGCTGGAAGATTTGGTCACGTATTCATTTCATTAAAGACAAATAAACAAACAAATGAACTAATGAACTTACAGACTGAAGTAACATATTTTTACAGTTCCGACTAACAGCACTTTTACAAATCTTCTTTGTTTTTTTCTTTTTTTTTTTTATAGATAATGGGGATTATTTTTAAAATTATTTCAAAGTGTAGATATGGTAATAACAATAAGGGGTGAAGTGAAGGTCATGTACATATTTTAAATTATCCCCCATATGAGAAACTGCTGAAATATGTCCTCACATCAGATAATAGAATTTCCCATGGAATAGTACTCCGATTGAATGTTCTATTCTTGCAATAACGGTACATGTTTCAGTCGTTTGCATCTATTTCCTGTAAGTTTCCACCTTCTTCAAAGCTTTCAGTATTGAAATAACGTCCTTTTCATTGTTTATGAGACATACTACATCACCTCAACTGAATTTTTTTTCATTCGTTCAATTTCCCTTTTTGAGCCAAGCGGTGTTTGTTTGTACTCATTCGTGGTCGAAATGTAATTCTCCAGAAGGGACGAGAAATATTAGGCGCATTGGACGTGATGCGGTTGCTATGGGCAACCAAGCGACTCGCGGTAAATCTGGTTTGAATTTGAGATGCGGAGCGTGAGGGCGGTTTGATGATTTTGATGAAAGCGACGACGGTGGACAGAATTGCCTGGTCGCTATTAACGTCATCAACACCGACTACGTTTTCTGCGTCATTTTGACAACTCTATCAGGTTTCAACTGTATACGTGTAGTGCTTATGCAGGATATGAATGATGGAATAGATTTGAATTAGTTATAGCTAGGTTATGCGGCAAAAGACTCTTTATAGGCTTTATGGCTTTTGTCGTCGACTATTGAAATCCATTGCCCATTGCACACGAGGCGTCTTTTCAGTTGCGTTACTAGGTGCGCTAATCACGCCCGTTAATGTACTTAACTCATGCATACGTCAATGATTCATCGCAATTTATTCACTGTTCATTGTGCAACAACTTTTGTACGATGTTACCATTACATGACGCGTCAAAGGCCGCACCAATCGTTGACGCAGTCCTACGTCAGGTAAATTACGTCTCGTGTGTATACGGGCATCAGAGGACTCAAATGCAGAGGAAATATGTGACGAACATTGATGTTCATTTTCAATGAAACAATGACTCAATACATGTTTATCATTTACAAGAACAGTTGGCAAACATTTATAATCACCACTCCTTCAACAATATAAATCATTGTATATTTGCAAACACCAGGGAAGATCAAGTGCATTGTCACATAGCTTGTTGTGTACTTGACATGGTTTTGTTCAGACATTCTATGATGTAAGAGAAGTGGAAACGGACCACCACTGGCGAATTTAGAAGGAAAACCGGGAGGGGAACATCAAGCCGCGTGTTTCCTCCTTTATTTGAACCATATCGTCCATATCTTGTGTACAAAGCGAGAACAAATGATTCCCTAAGACCTTATGTGCCCCGTTTCAAATTTTATTCAAGATTCAAGATTCAAGATTCAAGATTTATTTATTTCTTTCCACTTGCATAAAAAAACATTTCATTCAGAAACAGTAGCAACATGTTCATCGTCAACTAGCGTAAATACATTAACAATGAAACAGTAATAAAGACTTAAACAAATGTGGAAAAGAGGTGGTCTGTTAAGAAGCACAGCTTGTTAAAACACAGATCACCTTTACAGGAACAGCATTTTTTAGAGAGGTAGGTTACAATACAGGGGAGGGGACTAACAATACTAATCTAGTTACCTATACAGACTATAAATAAATATCAGATCTACCACTAATTTACAGAATATGGTAGACTAAAAAGAAAAAGAAAACAGAATAAAGATAATGGAAAAGTAAAGAAATAGGGGAGGAGGATAATGTACAACACGGGGGAGGGAACAATGCTAATCCAGTTACCTATATTGAATATCAATAAATATAAGATCTATTCACTGTAGGTGTACAGTAGATGAAATTTCAGCTTACGTTTGAAGACAGAAGAGCTTACAGACTGCCTAATAGAACAGTCTAAAGAGTTCCAATACTTTGGTCCAGTATGTGCAAGTGTATTAATCCTAAGCTGAGTTCTAGCTGATGACACATGGTATAAGGCAGCCTGCCTAGTAGAGTATTTATGTATTTGGTTATTCTTTACAAAAATATACCCAATAGTCACCTTAACATGTGGTATTTTTGTTGCTTGTCAGGAATTTTCAGGTTTTGCCCCTCCTCCCCTACAAAACCCCGGATCCGTCCCCGAATGTCATTAGATTTAGATTGCAGTATGTTGAACTATAGTCTAGGCTATCATGTGATTTTATGTTCGAGTCTACTTCGCGATAAAGCATGTGATTTACAAGACTAACTAGAGCGTAGATAAAATACACAGCAGGTTGGCAGGTACTCAGCGGCAACGCGATACACATAGACATAATTATATATGACACAGCTTTTAGTATCCAGCATCGAGCATTGACCTAGTGACATACGATATCAAGTTTTATACCGATTGGCCAAATGTTAATAATAGTCCAATAATAGCTTTATTAATCAAATTAATAATAGACCTAGGTGATTAGTTCGATGGTTTCCGACCATAATGTAACCGACATCCTTATCTACATTAGATGTGGAAGCAGCGAACAGCCTGATCCAAGCCACTGGACGTGCACATAACAAGTTGAATGTACTCCAAATTATAGTGGAATCAATTTAAAACTATAGTGCTATGAATTACCTTTTTGAAAGTGGATTGCACTACTTATAGCTTGGATTTCCACTCCATATCGACATGATCCCTAATTGTATGACTCCTGTAGAAGAGTGGATTACCACTCATGCATTAGAGCCTACAGGGCACATGCCTTCCAAATATTTTGATGTTGGTCTACTAGGTCCGGGACTGTTTTAATCGTGATATCAAAATAAAGCACGCAAACTTTATCTGCGTAACTAAAGGGCACGTACTGGCGGGAGTTTATGTAAGATTTTATCAGACACCGCGTGGAAATATTTGGTATGCCGTGTAGATCTCTCTTCTTGTGTGCGTGTGTGTGTGTGTGTGTGTGTGTGTGTCTCTCTCTCTCTCTCTCTCTCTTCCCCTCACTCTTAACCCTCTCTCTTTACCTTTATCTCTACCTATATCTTTCTGTCTGTCTATCTGTCCATCTATATCGCTCTATCTTTCTCTCTTTGTTCCTTTCCATCTATCTCTCTTTATTTCTCTCTGTACCTATCTTTCTTTTTCTCACCCCCCTCTCTCTCTCTATCTCCCTCTCCTCCCCCATCTCTCTCCCTCCCTTCCTCTCTCTCTCTCTCTCTCTTCATCTCCCCCTCTCTCTCTCTCTCTCTCTGTGGCCCTGCATGTTAGGGGCTTTCACAATCATCTACATAAACAGAAACAGTTGGAGAAACAATAGGTAGAAGCAACCCGTCAGTTCTGTCAAGTATGTGTCAGACCCGACGCCGATCGCCGACTGACTGATGAACATTTGCATTAAAGGTACGTCCCATTTGCAGGCCAAAAAAAATGAAAAGTTTAAATTCCAACGGCATTTGAAAGACAATACTAATTTAGAACTTCCCTAAAAAAAGGGGGGGCTTGAAAATGTCTTTAAGTGGGAAAATAAAGACTATTAGTTGTCAAATCGACTTAAGTGCTACCAAGTCAGTAAGTAATAGTCTGATTTTCAGACCATTGTACCGAATGGTCGTACGTTTTGTGCTGCGCATAGATTCAATCAGTTTAATTTTGGCCATTACAAGAAGTGGGTAATTGATATAGACAAATGCTCATGTACCCTTTACAGCTGAATATTAGGACACTGCTAGCGTTTAAATTTCACAGATAGGACATACATGACATATTCATAATTCCTGCAAAGTTCTACAGAATTTGATGTTGGCTGCAAAGGGACATAGTATCTTTAACAATCAATTAGACAACGAGCCAGATACATACTCTCTATGAGTGGATTAAGGATTTGTAAACTGGGGTGGGGTGGGGTACACTTTCGAAAAGCTAGAGTCAGTGTCAATATAATTTTTTGTTGTATGTACATGTGTGCAAATTGGTTTCGGGAGGGCACAATTTCAGAAAAAATTAATATTGGGCAACTTTGTTTTGTTGTGTGTACATTAATGTCAGTTGTGTTTAGGGGGGCATTAGCCGGTTGTGCCCCATGCGGAAATAATAACCTTCAAAGATATATACTGCATCAATGTATTGAATCCATGCGATTAGTTCTTCCCAGAGTAACAGAGATTTCTTTTATGTCAGAAATAGGGGTGAGATAGGGCATCGTATCAGCAATGGAGTCCAATTCCTGGTATATACCTCTGATTATTCCTCCCCCATTCACTCATCGTACGGCTGTGACATTTTGGCCCATGTATGTGTTTTATATTCCATGGTTAAGTTGAACTTGAGAACGCTCTCCGGCTCCACAAAATAGGCTAACATGCCAAAGAAACAGCAAATAGTTATGTTCGAGCAACATTGAAACAATGTCTAGAAGAATGTATTGGATTACAAGCATATAACTACGCTATAGATCCCGCTATATAGATGAACGTAGCGAATCTTTCAAATCGTCTACATGTATACTGACCCATTTTCTTTTATTCTCTCTCTCAGTCTTTATCGATCTCCCTTGCGCCCTGTTGTTCTTCTCTCATCTCTACATTGATCTGTATTTTCTAGCCCTTCCTGGATCTAGTTCCACTTTCAAAATTAGATATCGCTTTCTTTTCTTCAACATTGTTGGAATAGTAATGTTAACTATATCTGCTTATTGCCAATGGACTGCGTTTTATATTATGTTTACAAGAGCTAGAGAATGGACATTTTCAAAAGTGCCTCAAAGAGGGTCGGTGATTCAGAGGGAATAAGGGTGACCCTCCCTCGAAAATCTGTATTTAAAAAAGGGTTGTCGCCCTCCCAAATAGTTGAAGAAATATGATATTAAACGTAAAGGCTGATAGAAGAATATGGAGAGAGGGGGAGGGAGAGAGAGGGGGGTTAGAGAGAGGGAGAGGGAGAGAGAGAGGGAGAGAATGGACACAGATAGCGCTTAGAAATTATACGTCATGTTTCATTACATATACAATTTGACATTGAATATGACATTTGTATGGCAAGGTCAAGCAAGCAATGGAGCAAAGACTGTAAATGAAAAGATAACACAATTAGCACGCAAGAAACGGCAGCATACTGATAATCTAGGCCACATAGACCATGTAGTAATTACCAATAGCGTAGCAGTTCGACAACAACTGGAAGATCTTGTTCATATTGACGTAAACAGCTTTGGTGTAAACATTGTAATCCGTCTTTGAGGAGCTTTAGCTGGAATTTCGAAAACAAAGGCATACGGAAGTTTATTCATAGGCGGAAAACAGTGTCATTTAAAATGTCTGTTTGCTCTCTTTCCTTCTGTTTTCAGTCGTTTAGACATTGGGATATCTTGCGATCTGTTTACAAACTCAAACTTTCATATTATCTTTAATTGTACATCTAGCATTGACGTCACTATACCTTAGCACCATTTTCTCTCATCTGAACAATGCTACAAAGTCCCTTTAAATATTTTTGACTTACACCCAGTAAAATTGAGTAAATAAAGATCGCGTGCTCGATCGGCAATAAATGACAACTGCTTTTGTTCACTCATGTAGTATTCCAGATGACGGCATAAGTCTGAAACCTCGAATGAAATAATTTGGTCGATTGGAAGTGTAAAAATGATGAAGTATCATACCGAAAATATGTTGCATTGTAACATATTGCCGGGCGAAGCTTGAGTGTGGGTGGAACTCAAAACCTCGCATCGTTTGTAGGACCGTTTTGACAAAGTCATTTTGTAAAACCATGGACCCTATACCACAAATTGTGGTTGGGTCCATTGTAAAACTATTGTAAATACCACAAAACCTGTTAATGTCATACAAATTATACAGCCAGGAATGAAAATACTATTTGCAATGTTCTGCTTTGATGTGAGCTGTCAACTAAGTCGCATATATGATTTATGGCCATTTAAAAAAAAAAATCATGTTTAGCGTCCCCGCCCGCTTCCTTTTTTGAGGCCGCCTGCTTTTTTATTATAATAATAAATTGTATGTAAAAACATGAAAAACATACTGCTAAAATGATCTTTTTCTGTATAAAAATAATAAATAAATAAACGCTGGCGGCCATCTTGAGAGATAACTTGATGGGCGGTAAATCTTTATCTCTGTTTTGAAAGAACTCTTTTTTTTCAGGGCAAAGTCTGAACTCCCGAGGCTAAACTTAATCAAGCAAATAATCGTTGTCATTATTTATTAGCCGTAAAGTGCCGAGTAGAAATGAAACACAATGTGTAATCCGGTAGTAGAAACACATGATAATACGGGGGAATGTTGATCTGGTATTGATGAAAAGTAAGAATTGTGAGATTTCTCATTTTTATTTATTCCCATGTGGAAGACGATTACTGTAATAACGTCATATGACAAAGGTCGGTCTTTAATTTCCCTCACATTCCAAATCAATATTCCAAATATTATAAGAAGTAGTTTCAAAACTTCGGACAACATTTTGGAGAAAGAAAGATCTGTAATTGAAACAATTTGGTGATACTTTTCTACTGTTTGAGTCTTCCTTGTAATTTTTGTATCGACAATTTTTTATATGATACGAAGTTTATCACGTAACGCAATAAGATATGTACCAAACCAATGAGAATTATAACAAACCTCTTTGTCATCTAAGGTATACAAAAATTGTTCGTTACCGCTCTTATTAACGCGTTCTATTATAGTCGCTTATTATTTTATGTCAACTACTAGTATAACAAACAATTCGGCCAAACATACCATGGTTTAAATATGTCTCAATCGTCCAGACCATCCCTTTTGTATATAATAAATTTTCAGCCAATAAAAGATATATATATATATGACTTTTATATTTCAAGCTTTAAGGGTAAAAGGCTTACCTTTTACCCTTAAAGCTTGAAATATAAAAGTCAAAATGATGTATAGTATAGGTAAGTTCCAAGCCCTTGTTTGTAAACATCTCTTGAACTGTTGACGTCTTTATGAGATTTCGGGTAACGTGACAACTTACAAGAAGCTTTCCTCTTCTCTTAAAGAGGAAGTTCAGCCTAATATTTAGTTGGTTTTAATAGAAGCAGAAAAAAAGAGGAACTGGTAAGTGAAAGTTTGATTATTAGATTAAAAATAAGAAAGTTTTGAATTTTTGAAGTTGCGATCAATCAAACACAAATTGGAGTTGAACCGACTAAAAATTATAATGGAATACACTCCAAATTTATGGTTGGAATTTCTCTTTTGAGAGTGGATAGCACTTTTTGTTTGCCTCCGTGGAGTCCACTATTTGTTAGCATGTATTTTCATTATGAAACGAAGTATTACCTAATATGACTCCTAAATTATTTTCATTTACACTCCTTTACATTTAATTAGAGTGTACTAAGACAGAAACTGCGCATTTTTGTACTATAGCTTCAAGGGATTTATCATTCTTCCAATGATGAATTGCAAATTTTAGTTCAACTTCAATTTATCAAGCATGGTCGGCCATTTTAACATTGTCTCAGATTCTGAAACAAAATTCTGGATTTAGCTCATGCTGCAATCATGATGATAAACCTTTAGGTCAGTAAGGAAGCCCGTGACTTTTACAAACCGATCGCCTGTCTGATTATCAAGATATTTATTTTGCGTTTTCCTAACGGTTTTCATAACACTACAGTCTATTGGGGAAATGAGTATGGTAAAACCGGTCACATTTTTACTTTTTTGAGGCACTTCATGATCATTTTGAAGCGCAATTTTTTTCAGGGCTTCATTATTACACCATGCATATCACAGACACTGATAACACGTAGGGCCATGCATCTCAGATTTAACATTGTTAAACGATGCCTTTAAAGGAGAAGCCATATTCATTACTAAAACGAGCTCCACTATTATGATAGAATTATTTGAAGTTAAAGAAAATATCACTCATGTTAATGGCTGGTAGGCTTTATTTTCCAAAGATCCTTTGTAACTACAGCCTAACAATTAAGAGTTTACTAGTCCGCCTATATTATGACCGCACCCTCTGTAATCTATCTTCTACTTCTCCTACGCCTCCTAATGGTATATTTGCTGTAATATACGCTGACTCTATCTGTCTCTGTCTGTCTGTCTCTCTCTCTCTCTCTCTCTATCCATGTCTCTCTCTCTCTCTCTCTCTCCGCTTTTTATTTTTCTTTCCCTCTCTTTTTTTTTTATCTCACACACATCCTCCTCTTTGTCTCTCTTTCTTTTCCCCCTTCAACATTATAGGTCTGCCATTTGTTTCCTTTTGTCTATCCACTATCCGCATGATTTTACCAAGTGTTATTATTGTCAGAGTGACCATCTCCTTTTTCATTTTGATCGGTCAAGGATTTATTTAAATTAATTAAATGGACGGTAATGAACAAAATAACGAATAATGATACTTTCAAAATACGATTGAAAACATCTTCAAACGACTCAAGCGGAAAACGGAATTATGAGGTGGAATTGTAATTTGTATCAAATTCAACTTTTACCACCACCCGTACCTGTCACCACTTTGTTACTTTCCCTCCACCCCCCTCTCTCTCTCTCTCTCTCTCTCTCGCCCTCTCCCACCATTCCCAGACGAGTTATCTACCGACGGTGTCATCACCCTGCCCCGATCATGAACCATGATGGTAAACAAAATCTTAGACTATAGTCACGTGATCCACTGTCGGTTACTTACTGGTATGCAGATGGTCTTTTTTTCTCGAGGGAATTTTGCGCCGTAAAAATAAAGCGCGAAAGTTCCCGCCTCTTCCTTTAGTTCTTTAGCAGAGTAACTAGTCTACCTGGATCAAACTAGGATATTTTCCCTAATTTTATAGAGAATGATTTGGCTGCAGTGAAAAGACGTTGTTACAGTGAATTTATGTAAAACAATAATGATCAAATAATTCCTTTTACTCATAAAATGATACTTCCATCTCATCACCTTATCTTTGCGAGAAAACTTTGTAAATGAGGCAAATTTGCTGCTTGCAAACGGAGACTAAGCAATATGGTTTTGATCATTCGCCTTTATTTAAATTCCCGACCTACAGACGACATAAAAGTACTTATTGTGTTGAAAGGCCATTTCGTTTAATAGTATCAATCGCTTGCCCCATGGGTATGACACGGGATCTGACCTATAAACCTTTAAACTTAGATTCAGAAGGCAAGTTCTGGTGGTGACCTACATACGATTTTCAAAATTGAAGAAGAAAAAAATCTCCTAGGGGTATGTATCAATATACGTGACAAAATGAACAAAATAAATCATTTAGGTGCCTATTGAAAAAGCATATGCATTAATGAGGATCTGTAAAGCTCTATGTATTGGTCACTCTACAATATTTCTTGCGAATATTTTTACTTTATTTTAATTAAGCGATGTTTGTAGGACTAGGCCTGTTCATAAGTTCATTAAAAGTTCAATTTAATTATTAATACAAAATATATTTTTTTAAAGAGTGTGCAAATTAGAAGGACAAAAAACGCTCAAGGCGAACAACTGTAACAAATCACATAATACAATCCCAATAAAAACATTGACCATTTGGATTAAATACCATTGCTTAATTCATATTATCAAATGCAAGTACGTGTTTGTGTGTGTCGAAAGAGAAGGTGTGGTTCAGATTATAAAAAATCCCAAATTTCACATATTAATGGTCATATCAATATAACTTGCATGAAGGTGTGACCAATCAATAAGATATGCGGGATCTCTGTATTATGACTACTAGTTCACTCTTTACCATTTTCTTGACAATGTCAATCCTGCAGTGTTATACAAGAATATAAGAAGACCCAAATACTTCATTTACTGAGATATGATATTCAAAGGGATATTTGAGTTAATAATCCTTCTCTCTTGTCTACAGAGGATTTAACCCCAGCGGAGGGATGAAGGCCGGGGTGGAAATGGAAAGTTTCTAATTGGCGACATTATTATTGGTACTTTGGGAAATGTAAGATTTAAGGGTAAACCCTAAATATGTGAAATAGATATTAAAGGTCAGATCAGTCCAATGTAGATACTAGGAAATATGATCTGGAGACATATAATTCAGTTAATTCAATCTTTGCTTGAATACAAAATTGTTTTATACTACATGAAAAATGAATAACTGATCTAAATGATCTAAATTTCATATATATAGATATTGTTATAAGATTTTTTTTTTTTTTTTTGAAACATTTTGAACATTTAGCGCCCTAAGTTACATCAACTCTTCATTCAATTTAACTGTACCCTACTTTTAGATTTCATAGAGCTCACGTTGGTCTTTACGAATTTATGGACTCGTTCGATTCGATAATATGACTCGTTCTTCATCCCATGTAGATTACACTGATAAGGAATCAGATTTCATTCGAATTCCAGCTCGTTTATACTCCCAAGTCATTGCTGACTCATTGACGAAACAACTAGATCAAATTGACGGGCTATTTGCCAAGGACGATAATGACTACGGCTGTAATGCGCAACTATTTGTTTTGTTGTTTAGTGTTTACACCACCTAATCATGCTCCCTTGCATTGTATATCGACAGTTATTCTGCTGTCGATACTAGTCTTTATGATATATAATTGGCCATAATTATCGTCTGCTCTTGGGTTTCTTAACACAAGGGAACGCATGTTTGATTATCTGCTATATATTTAGCGCTGATTATTCCCCCGTGTAAAGTAATCAGGTCATGAATGCGGCGATGAGTGATGGGCTGGAGCACCCTGACATTAATATAAGGTTGCATAATGCTGGTAAATGTCATTATCAATGCACAACAACAAGAAGTGAGTTTTGCGCTGATGAAAGTGAGGGGAAGGTGTTACATTGTCCGGTAATTTGTTTATGGGGGCGAAGGGGTTTTAAAAAAAACTATTTTGAAATATTGAAATGGCAGAAAAGAAAGTGTCAAGCATCTTGAGCCTTTTTGTGAAACTGGGACAAATTTGCCCACGAAGGTAGTGGATGAGAGTGTAAGACCAGTTTTGGAAACGCTCCCCTCTCAAAAAGTGAAATGGAAGCTCTTATTACCAATCATGTGAAAGAATATGTTTTGACTAATACGTGATGATACAGATTTTGCCGGGAAACCGCCTACTAGTTGATATATTTGGTAAATTATTATATGTATTTGGAGCAAATAGATATCGCGCACGTGTCGCGTAGTCCCATATACATCTTTCTGTGTACAGTGCTTGTAACTTTACCAAGACTGGGCCAAATTTCTTATAATTTTGATGATTCCAGAACCTTGCAGTACACACCAATAGTTTTATGCTAGATGATCAACCTTTTCTGATCGATTCCACGACGTTTCTTTCACAATACAATCGCATGACCAGAACTGGTCTATACCTTTAAATTCACTGCTCCACGGGTGTAATAAACCCTCTCCCGCACACACACATACACACATTTTAGCATATTTAAATGCAATCGAAATAAGTGGAATTAGGAAGGTGTGAATTCGATCCTGAAGTGTAGAGTCTGTAGACGTAATAGGTAGGTTTCTTTTGTTGCAATAAAGTCGTCGTTATCTGTCGAAGTAGAGTCAATAACCATATGTAAATTCCAATCTATGAGGTAACAGTTATCTGAATCCATGTGTAAACGTTTGAACAATAGTAGTAGAGATTGGTTAAAGGTAATGCTTGTCATGAGATTTTTAGAAAACAATAAATAAATCAAATTTAGTGATATAGCCCAGATAAGCATCTCAGAACAATTCCTTACCATGTAACATTATGGTATTATTCACAAAGAGGTTTAGCAACTTAATATACCTCCCATGTAAACCCAAATAAGAAAATAACAATACCTCACAAATTTACCCGTAGGTAACTCACTAGTTCACTACTCAGCTAAAATACATTTTTATCAGACATAATTGTTGGGCAGAAATCGTTGATTTGTAGTCTAGATACTCAATGTGTAAGTTGCGTTTGATTATGAGCGAATTTATTTTCCGTCAGTTCCATAAGTCATAATTATCTTTACACACTTGAACTCACCCACACGCGTTGATAAAGAGGTAAATGTACTTTCCAGCGTTACAGAGCATAGCGTTCAATTAGAACACTAATTTATTGTTCTTCAGGCACGTGACGGAATTCTTTAATTCCGCTGTATAGGTGTCGGTTACTTTGAATATGAAAAGGGGAAGATGCATGAGAAGGGTGCAGTTTTAGATGTGATGGTTGCTATTGTTGCTCTGGGTAAATACTATTCATGTTGTTAGGGTAATTAGTCCTACGGGAGTAACGGGACACTGAAACGTGTCTTTAGAATCACATTAAAGATAAAGTTGAGTTCTGGTCATGCGATTGCATTGTGAAAGACTACGTCAGCAAATAACGCCTCGTGTGCAACGGACACAAGTTGATGGTACGGTATGTATGGGGTGGTAAACTTTAAATATGTGTGCATGTGCTTGTGTGTGTGTGATTGATTATCGTTCTTGATCTCCAAAACGAGATGTCAAAGGCCTACATTTTATGTATCTCTCCTGCCACTAAAGAGTCGGCTTTCAGGGTGAGAAAATCACAGCTGTGATGTAATAATCAAATTATTAGCGCATGCGCTCATTCAGCGATCACGCAGGGGGAGCCCACCATGGGGAAAACGAAAGGTCAGAGAGCAAAGGGAACATTGACCTGATGTGAACATGAATTGATTCATCACTTTAACCGATAGTGATGCCCCCAAGTTTCACATGGCACAACTTCTCCACACTTCTCCTAAATGTGAAAATTAACCAGCTGTCACTTCCATCATAATTTCTTCATTTTTCTTTCGAAGTTTTTGTATTTATATATCTCACAGTTGTTTTCAATATTGATGTATCTCTTCTAATATTTCCATCGACAAGATCAACCGCCGCAGGACTCTCTTTATTGTTATTATATATGTATGTATATATGTTATGCTATAAGCGTTTGTGTGTGGGGGGGGGGGTGTATTTAACATTGTGGTTGTCATTGACACATTCTATGGTTGATGATGATCGTGAGAACAAATGTAGGATTACAGATGAATAAACTGTTGTCACACACAGTTCAAAGTTTTGGAAAGAATTTCTTATATTATTCCTAGATAGGGAGATTAAAAGGAGCTGTTCAAAAGGCAAAAGCACCTGCAAAATAATTTTGAAAAGAAATTGCTTTACAAAACATGTGTTTGATATTTGTTTTTTTCGCTTTCAATTCAAAATACATGTAGTACTCATAAGAATAGTGGAATTTACGAAATATTTTGTTATTTTATTCATGGTTAGAAGAAAGAAAAAATATCTTATCCTTTTTATTGTTCTGGACCATATCGATGTTATAAAGAATCAGCGTGAGACAAACAACGTTTGTATTTGCTGCAGTTATGGTTATTCGTTTTATGGTCTTTTATATCTCTGCTTTTAATCTAAGTTGTTTCATCCGACGACATCATTTTTTTCAGGGGCCATCAACTTTTATCCACGTTTTTATCTTCTATCCCCCCTCTCTCTCTCTCTCTATCTCTCTCTCTCTTCGCTATCTCTATCTCTCTCTCTCTCTCATTAATCTCTATCTCTCCGTCTCTCTCTCTCTCTATCTTTTCTCATTCTTTCTCTCTCTCTCTCTGTCTCTCTTCCCACTTTTAACTAATATCTTGCTTTCACCATTGTTATCCCTTCTCTTGTCATCTGACCATTTTCATTCGTTCTTTTCACTTTATTATTCTCAGTCGAAGATGTTGTCACTTTCTCGATGTACTCTTTTTTATACAACTCTCTTTTCCTCCGCTCTCCTCTTTTCTCCCTCATTCACCCTTTCACTTCTGATTTCTCTCACGTAGACGAAAAACCTTTTTACGTCGTCACTTTTACTACAAATGGCATTATCTTGGTTTCTTATTGCACCCTCTTTTCTTCTGTTGGTATTTCCTTTTCTTCGTTTGCTAGGAATGTCACAGACAGCAGTTATCTACGAGGTTTTTCTCATTACCCACTTTTCCAAACACCTCTTAAAGGGATCCGGTAACTTTGTCTCAGATTCTGAAACAAAATCCTGGATTTAGCTCATACTGCAATGACGATTATAAACCTTTAGGTCAGTCAGGAACCCCATGACTTTTACAAGCCGATCGCCTGTCTGATTATCAAGATATTTATGATTGGAAATCGAAACCAAATTTTGCGTTTTCCTCACGGTTTTTATAACACTACAGTCTATTGGGGAAAACGAGTATGGTAAAACGGGTCACTCATAGATTTTTACTTTTTTGAGGCACTTCTTGATCATTTTGAAGCGCGATTATTTTATGGCTTCAATTTTACACCATATCACAGACACTGATAACACGTAGGGCCGTGCATCTCAGATTTAACATCGTTAAACAATGCCTTTAATAGATGATGATACAATATAAAGCCATTGAGCGTAATTATACAGGCAGTACCTATGAAACTTAAGACATCATTATTTCTGTCTTCTGTGTTCCATAATAACCCTCCATCCCATCCCTCTCCCAGGGGCGGCGCTAGACGGAGGGTGTGGGGGTGCGACACCCCCACCTATCAGGATATTGTCGGTAAAATTGCGCTGCCGTCGGGAAAATGAGAAAAGGGGGATTTGTCGGTAATTAGTGGCTAGTTTTGTCGGTAATCGGTGGCCTGTACACCCAGTGTTTTAACGGTTAATTTTACCTTTAAAAATACGAAAACAAATCCCCTCCCCCGTTGACCAAAAGGAAAAAATAGTGCTCCCCCCCAGCTTATTCGCCGGCTGGCTGATCTTGCCGTCGGTTGGATCCGCCCCTGTACACCCCCACTGAAAAAGGTATAGCGTCGCCCCTGCCCTCTCCCCCTCTTTGGCGAATTAAGTTATCATTTACCCGCCGTCTTTTGCGACCACACCCAAAATTATGAGTTGTGCTCGTACATGGTGATTTTCCACTTTAAAAAGGTTGGAATTTGGGGGTTTTATTTTTTCTCTTTCATACCCCGTGTTCAGAATAGTGAAGAAAAGAAAATAATCAGACTGGAAATGAGTAGGGGAGCCTGTAAGCGAAATAATCTACCACTCACGTTTCTCCTTTTTCGTTGAAGGCATAAACACGCTCATTCAGTTGCCATGGTAATGTTGAATATACATACATGACCCACAGATTACCAGGTCAAATCTATAGCTCTTCAGGGAGCCGTGCCTTCTCTCTCTCTCTCTCTCTCTCTCTCTCTCTCTCTCTTTTTTTTGGGGGGATGGTTGTATATAAGTTGTTGCATGGCCTGCTGACCAGAGATCATCTCTCAATATGCATGTTGTACACGAGGTGTCATTTTGCCTGACGTAGAACTGCGTCAGCACTAGCCTAGTCTTTGCTCGAGCGCTCTTAATTTCAAGCGTACCGTACCGCTCCAGAAGCGCCAAGGAGGACCACCGTCCAGAGCGTGCCAAGGCGAATCGTACCTCGACGGGCGCCAGAACGCAAGTCGGTCTATAGGTCTACGCTTTAGCAGCGTTTAAGCGCTCCTTTGGCGCGGTACGCTAAGGGTACAATACGCATGAAAAGCAATCGAAATGACGCCTCGTGTACTATTGTGTGCAACAATCAATTAAGTCAGTTAACTTATTTTGTTATTAAATCGCGAAAACAATTAAGTGCTTTGCAATTGATCAGTTCAATCGGGATAGAATTGCATCGTTTTGATATGTAGACAAGATGGCGACAAATGAAGACATAGCAACCACTTTGCGCTCCCAAAATGAATGCTTTTACTCCAAAAAACAGCGCGTTTTGAAATTGTCTAATTATTTTGTCGCTGATAGAAAAACAACAAATATGCCTAATTTTCCTAGTTCATTGAGTATTTGAGAAATACAGCCAATTACTAAAGCACACACATGCATTTACAGGATGAAAAATTGGATTCCTGTATAACAGTTTCTCCGAATGAGGTCAATTTGACATTCTGGATAATTTGTTCTATTGAGACTTTTGGTTTCTGGAAAGCCATTACATTTGCTGCCAGTAGCCGAGTTGCCATTTTGCATTGAAGTATATTTGAAAAGCACCTCGACCTTTCGACCTTTTGATTCTCTTGAATGGTCGAATAAAGAATGAGGGGACAAAAGGGCGCAAGGATCGCAGCGGGGTCTTGTGATTCTAAGTTACAATGCATTGTGAATCGAATAAAGAGGGAGGAATCATTTTATTTTCCACGGCCCTAGAAGAAATAAGACCAGAACGCTTTGGAGAAAAAACAAATATACAAACAATAATCAAACAAACAGCTCAAATACGAGTATTAAAGGTAGTGTATCCCTTTTGCAGCCAACATCAAATTCTATAGAACTTTGCAGGAATTATGAATATGTCACGTACATGTATGTCCTATCTTTGAAATTCAAACTTAGCAGTGTCCTAGCATTCAAATTATGCAAGGAAAATAGTTTACATTCTAGAATTCACTGTCAGACACTATTGAGTGACTGACTGACTTCTTTTTTTCTTTGGTAATAACATACATAAAATGAGCTGTAAAGGGTATTTTGAGCATTTGTCCACATCAATAAACCACTTCTTGTAATGACCGAAATTAAGCTGATTGAATATTTGCGCAGCACAAAATGTACTACCATTCGGTACAAGGGTCTGCAAACCAGACTATTCAAATAAACGAGCGCGCTCTCTAAATTCGATTCGACAACTAATAGTGGTTATTTTCCCACAAAAAGACATTTTCAAGCCCTTTTGTTTTGAGGGAAGTTCTAAATTAGTATTATCTTTCAAATGCCATTGGAATTTAACCTTTTCATTTTTTGGGCCTACAAATGGGACATACTACCTTTAAGGTAGGAATTCTCTTTCAGGAAATGGCTGAATATCCACAAGAGAAATCGTACAAATTGGAGCTATATAATACTCGTTTGAACATGTCAACATGGCGTCGCGTCGTCGTCGTCGTCGTCAATAGGCAGTGACAGAAAGACGATTGTCCACCTAATGATTTTGAACTTCTGCATTTGCACTTGTGAACTTTGTGATTGCAAGATAGTCGATCAAAAACAGGCACCGCCCGTTTGTACTTCAAATCCCTTAAGGTTGCAATAACCTAGGGGCTGATGAGAATTGCTTTGTTTCAGATACAATTTTGTCAGTCGGTCATGTCGGTATTCGATCCAGAGTCAGTTTCCTCAAACGCTTTACATATAATTATGATGAAATATCATGCATTTTAGATAAGAGCAGGGAGAGTTTTTTTGTTTTTGTTGATAATCACCTTACAATATTCTTGGTAAATTCTTTTAAGAAGGAAACCCCCCTTTTATTCATCTTTTATACCTTTTTATAGAATTTTATATCAATGTTATGATGCCTCTTGTGCGACGATTACTAGGTTTAGTGTTGTGGTTCGAGTCAGGATTAGGCACTAAGGTACGGTTCAGGATTTATGTTACTTGTGTTATGGGGAATTCTGCAGCAGTTGCCAATACGGATTGCCAATTTGTAGAGGACTGGGTCGATTTTGATGTAGGCCAAGCGATGTTCATTTTCTGACCGACATGAAGTTCGATGGTTATCTAGGTTTCTATATTCTGCTGTAAAAAAAACAATGTTAGTGTATTTCTCTCGCTCTCTCTCTCTCTCTTTCTTTATCTCCCCTCTATTTCTCTCTCTTTCTCTTACTGCTATCATTCATCACCAAAGGAAATCTCTGAATTTATACTCATGGTCAACGTTTAGAATGATCATCATCACAATTAGGTACCATCCTTTCGAAATTGTATAATTCATATGTTTTGTCAAGTTTGGTGTGCTTTTTTCGTTGTATCCATGTGCCTTCTTTTCTACATCTGTTTGACGAACGCACTCAGAAAGACTTTCAACTAGTGACTGCTTTCACGTGATAAATTCCACACAGATCGTTAAGTGTGCGAATTCATGAATGGCTAATTGTTGTGTTCAAGGATAGGATACAGAACCGATCGACGACCCAAGGCTACATGGCTAAGCTTTTGGATACAAAGAGAGAAGTACCACGATCAGAATAGTATGACCTCTCTAGAAAATGGGGTCATAACAGTTGGTCGATATTTCTTTCAAAGAGATCGCCTCATGCAAATTTGTGTTTTCGAGGGTTAGAGGGTGGGCGGTTCATGAAGAAACCTCATCAGTTAAAAAATATGAAGAAAGTTTGCTTGTACTCTGTATCATAATAATTTTGATCGAGAGTAAGGATTATGTTCATTGCAAGGCAATATCAATCCTAGCCAGCTGGCGGTGGCATGCCTTAGTGAAAAGTTTATAAACGAAAATGAACGAGCTTGGACATCGCTCTTTTTCCAAAGCTTCTGCTGAACTTTGGAACAAGCTACCTTCAAATGTAAAAAACTGTCAAACTATTAACCAATTCAAAACTTCTCTCAAGACACATTTATTCAAAATTGCTTTTAATGATTAACTTACTCTGTTCACATTGATGTGTATTTCATATGTATTGTAATTTGTAGGTTTATTTGCACTTTTATGTTTTGTTTAATATGTAATTGTTTATCAGTCTATTCTGTGTGTTATAGCGCTTAGAGACTTCGGTGGTAAGCGCTTTATAAGAGACGTTGTTATTATTATTATTATGCAGCAGCCCCTTGTCCCGTCGTACTGTTATTGGGACTCTCCATATCAAAAAGTTTGGAGCTAAATGGACCCTATATTGGAATTGAAAAAAATGCACCAGTCATGCTCTGTGCACACAATATATTACATATATCCCGTATCTCTGTGCAGCCGGTATCGTTTCACCACTGTGCGTGGTCCCAGTGTGGACCGTTACAGAGACAGTTCTCAAACTGAATCATCTCACAAAAAACTTTCGCACGGCAAAGATGTGATGGTCTTACATCTTGGAGACCGTAGACGCGGGGGATCAAAACGAGTTTTATATGGTTGGAAATATGAAATTACATAGAAAAATGAATTTCTCAAACTAACAAATTAGAGGAGGGCAGTATGCCAAGTTTTACATGTTACTAAAGCTATGTCGCCCGACCCGTTGATTTTACACAGAAAAACGAGCTGAAAATAACAGTAAATTGACTACTTTAACAAATAAAAAACAATAGTAAATCATAATGAAATTGTAATTTGTTTGCTTTACTAGAAAGAACATAGTCTTTGTCGTATTATGCTAGTCGATCTAGGCATAATATGTGGTACTTTAAGCAGAATGAAGATGGATGTAAACAAAGACGTGTTTTTCACGTCATTCTCCCTAGAACATATTTTGATAATAAAACAAGCACTGTTCAGTGACCCGAACGTTTTGATATGATTTCATCGATTTCTTTTCTGCTCTGGAGATAAATTTGATTACTGGTCATGCGATTACATTGTGAGAGATAATTAATGTAAACTCTGAGGTTTTCGAATGAACAAGATGAAAAGGAGAAGAAAAGAAACTTCGCTGAAAACAATTAATTCTCTGGACGCAGAAATGCGCATATAGGATTACACACATACACACGTAGAATTCATGTTAAATGGCATGTATAGTATGCTCTTCAAATATCTCCATATAATTTGAAGTATGACGAGAAACAGCTAAAAAGTTTCGACCAAACTTTAAGTGAACTCAGTTACGTCACTGACGACTAGAACAGCACCAAATGCAATGGAAAGTAACCATTTGAACACTACTGTTGACGGATCACAAAAGTAAAAAATAATTTATTAGGGTAAAAAACTATCGGCACGGCCTTTTCCTTTAGAGTCGGTCATTGCAGATCTCATTATGTTACAAATCTTTTGACGAGTAAAAAAAAAGGAACAAAGCTTGAAATGTCCTAGGGACTCGTCGGGAATTACCCCGCATCAAATTTATTTTTCCTCAATACATAGTTTAAAATATGAAAAATACACTATAGAAACTTTATATAATATAATAATCTTTGATAAATGGCACAGCAGAACAAATATCAAACGCTTGTAGGTTTTGGCATGTAATCAAGATAACATGGTGGTTGTTATAGTCACGCCTTTACTTTGTTTGATAAGACCTATAATTATATGGGGAAAATGGTTTACAGGGTTTTACACAGTTTGCTTCCATTTGCACCAAAGTCAAAGAAAATTACCATATACTACACATGGTATAACGTAACACTATAATCTGCGAAAATCGCATGAGATTTTTCAAATAGTATCCATTTTTCTGTTTCAAAACCTGAGCAATACCTTTGTCCTCTCCATGACTTTTTGAACGCAGAACCTGTGGACCTGCTTTCTTCTCAGAAAAAAATTTAAAAAGTACCATCCAAAGCCCACATAAAATGATAAAAAATACTATGTCAATGAAGACTATTACGATTGTATTTATTAACACTCAATACCATGACCGAACACTGAACTGTGTTCGGATTCCCTTCAAAAACTTGCGACCATCATGATCATTTCGAGCTTTGTCACTCAGTTAACCGTATATTCAACCCTCATTTGATCTTGATTGATATTTTGTCATTCCCAGATAATTACATTGCTGTCTAAGCATACATTGATAGTAATGAGCGTTTCGAAGTTCTTGTATTAATAATGAATAATGACAATGATGATAACAATGATGCCTTCTCGTATAGCGCTCTTGTCCGTCACGCCGTGACGCTCTTGGCGCTCCAACATTTTGTTGGGTATAAATTAAGTTGTTCAAAACAAATTTATAACCACCTCTCTTCCCCTCTTGTCATAATATTTGTCTTCAATATACAATGAGAATGATATATACTCGTATTGAAGATGAGCTGTGAGAGACCTTTCATAATGTCACATCTTTTCTTTTATAAACAATAGACGAAAGTTGAAAAGGTTGCAGACTACCCAGATAATAGGGACTTTTAGATTCGTATGCCACTGTTTGGCAGTTTCCCCCCACCCCTCTTCTCTCTCTCTCTCTCTCCATGTCATCTTTTAAGTCAAGTTTTAAGTTTTGGCGATTAAGCTAAGCACGAATATCGGGGCTAAAGCCCCCTATCCCTGCCCGGCTCGTACAACTACGCCTACAAAGACAGAGAAGTGAAAAGTAGGGTAGTGCCATATCAGACTGACAAGGAAATGTTTAATATAGCCGGGGTAATAATATGATCGCAGGAGAGAACAGTAGTAATACTAATGAGGCTACCCTGGTTAAACAAGACATATTGATTATTTTTTATAAATACTGCAATGTCTGTCTCGTCCTTTCAGCCTACAACTCTCCATTTCGTTCCTCCTTTCATCTTCCTTTTCCCCTCTGCATTCTGTCATCTGGTCATGAATTTATTCGTGTAGCATTTTTCAACTGAATAACCGCCCAAGTTACAAGCCAAGTATTGCAATAATCGCATCATATTAATTGTAATAAATGAAGCCATGGAAGAAAATATTGAATGATGCCGAGTCTGGCCATATTTTTAGTGATGGCGATGGTTTCTTTCATCAAGAGCACAAGTTAGGTTCCGGGCGTGTTTGTGACGGTACCGAATCCGCCGAGGGGACAATATCTTCCGTCACAATACCGCCCCCTCCCTAATCTTAGATCTTTCAGATATCCTTCTGAGAAGCTAAATGGTAAAAAAAAAAAAACGTTGCTCGTTCCACTTGCTAAAGAGCTGATAACAGACGTCGACCTGTTTGATGACATAACCAGGTGAAAAACGTGAAAACAAAGAACAACTTTTAATTCCTCACGTAATTGCGGTAAGTGCTTGGGGATTTCATGAAGGTCGATTTTGGAGTTACATTTCTGTGCCAACTCGAGCAAAGACGTTCTCACCTCTTTATCACCTTGAACGAGCTTCTTTCAATCAATCTTTCCTTCTCTGTAATACTTCAGTCACACCGCCAAACTAACTCCACACCAATCAAACCGATCAATTCTTGGCCATCTGCAATATGGCGTTAATGCAATTTTTTGTTTGGCTGGTGTCGGTGTGGTGTCGTTTCTATGTGGTGTGACCGGGGTCAAAACTCACGGCGCCCAAAGTTCATTTCTCGGCCGAAAGCCAAGTTGAATGGTTTAGCTGATTACGCTTTTTTATTGAATATATGTGTTTTGTTGTTTTTGATCCAAGTTCTTAAGTCGCTTTTATAGGGAGTATTTGTGGATTGATATGAAACGTGAAAATACAGATTTCTTGATAGGATGAAAATGCAAAGACATTTGTGGCTACCAGCAATAGAAATATGAGTACGTGGTTAGATTACGCGTTTTCATCTACAGCTGATGTTGCTCCCCACACAATCTTTTTAAAAACTGTCACGCTTTTTTTTGTAACTTTGAAGTCTAAACGAAACGAAGTACTTGAAATGATATTTTTCCCGAATTACCTATTTTATATATCGATTTGAACTTGAAATAATAATAGCCAAATAACAAAGAGGTCAACAAAGTTTTATTTATGTAATATAAGATTAAAGGATAACAGGAACTAGGAATTTAAATTATGTTAACATTTGTTTTAAAACGTGGTAAATTTACATCTGGCTAGGTATACAAAACAAACAACATTATTAATGTTACTTAAAACGATACTTGTAAACAAATGTATTTTCCAAATCGAAATTGATTAAAGATTAACATATACCTGTTTAGTCAGATACCAAATACCTTAGTAAGCAGTTTATTATAATCCATTCATTAAAAAGGCACTCAGTAATCAGTTTATTCATGACAAACGTACTAACGTGTGACCTTGGTGCTTGCTCCTTGGTCGAACATGGATCAAGAACGGTATTTTTACGCCAAAAGTGCAATATACCTCCCTTCTCGCAATCTTTTCCTACCTCCTGCACAGTTGGACTCAATCTTGACGCTGGTTCTGTCATATTTTGATCCATGATGCATTAATAGTACCACGCCATTGTCAGAAAAGGGTAACTCTCATTATTGTGGACACGCCCACCCCTCTTTAGAAGCATAACCGCCCATATGTCATCTGTACCCCCTCTTGCCCCTCTTGCAGTCTTGGCATGGATCCAGAAGACTTCCCCCATATTGACCTCTGTGGCACTATCGTTATATACATGTAGGCTTGTCAGCTACTTTATTTAGCCACCTGCCTAGTTAGCGACCATCCCTGAAAATAACTAAAAATGACAACATTCCACCGTTAAAGTTTGATTAAGGTTGTGATTTTTGCTGCCTACATACCAATATCTCATTTTCTGTGGACCTCTTTAAAACCATTTTTGGGGTCGTGATGAAGCACAGCTGCCCCAGTTGTGGTACCAAAAGGACTATCAGCCTATTTATATTAATGACAAAAATACCAACGGGTGACCTTGATGGTATTTTTACGCCAAAAGTACGATATACCCTCCAGTTGTGGCACCAAAGGACCACCAGCCACTTATTACTGAACTTCACGCCACCATTAAAGGGATGGGTGTGGTGTGAGGAGCAGCCCCCTCCCCTCATGATTTCTGTTGGCAAACCCGTTATCGGTGTCGGCCAATTTGTAGTTTGCTATGCCTTGTCACCAAGTTTATAAATCTGAGTACCGCTTACAATGCATTTTCTCCTGTAATTTATAAACAGATTCGCAAATATTTGGTCCGACAACCACAAAGAATTTTAAATTGGTAGAACGGTTGTTAAGCTGCTAAAGTGAAATCCGAGCAGAGAAAAGTTAAATGAAATGTAGAAAGGGTAAAGCAATACTTCAAGTATTAAATAGCTGCTGTAATATCTGTATCAAAGATGTTGATGAAATAGAGATGCAATCATTGACCCGTAAGTGAGAATAGAAATGGCTTCAATGAAAAGCCATTGCTGATGGTCATATAATTAAAAGCGTCTATTCATTAACAGATATAAATAACACACAAACAACGGCAGTTTACCAGCCCAAGGAGTTTTTTGAGAAACTAAAGGTCGAGTATCCCGCTATATTCATGATCAAATGAAATGCTAAGGCAATAATATTATACCTTTCTCGGGAAACAGAACACTGCCTCGCATCATCACGTTGTACTCGTAACCATGGCAATCACACAAGAATGTGACACTTCAGTCATCACATCTTTCGAAAAAAAAGAGATTCGTCAAACATTCTCGAGGTCCCCCGAAATGTTGACTGTATAGAGTTCGACAGCAGAACACTGCAATAAGTCACGAAACGATGATATTAATGTATACATGACAATCAATACCTTGTTGTAAGGTGAGTTGGGTGTGGGTGTGGGTGTGGGGGAGGTTATAACCAAACCAGTTTCATACTTTTCCGAATAGCTAGTTTACTGCTTCCCAATGCGTTATGCGTGATGTGTGACATATTGTTAGCAGTGCATACAAGAAAGGGATGCACTTAAATCAACAACCGTCTAGTCCGAAGGAATTTGCAAATACTCGGTCACTACCAAAAAGATCATGGTAGTTGAAGCTTGCTCATCAATAAAATGTCAAGATTCTTTCAACCAAAAATATGGAAAAAAGATATATTTAATAGTATTATCTTGTTCATATATTGGATGGACACAATCCTCTGACATCGTTGTAAAGATTTCCATTAGCACAGAAACCAACTATTATGATCCAAATGGTAAATGAGTGTGACGGGGTCCTTTTTTACGGAACATTATTCACATGGTGCGGAATTGAGTCTGACAAAGAATCAATAATCTTAATTATCATGTTATGAGTATTAGTTACGTCATGATTATCTATTTATGACTCCGGTCTATATCATTGACGGCTTACAAAAGATAGTGCGAAAATAGCAGCATACATGTTGTAACACGGCCACGTAAATTATACCTGTATGAGAAAAACGGGATATCAAATTTTCGAAAGATATGCAAACCCATCCCCTTTTTTTCTTGAGAATCTGATGTTTTTAGTCCTATATTCCCCTAAAATGCCACTGTGCTACCTTGTGTGTCGGAAAAGAATCTTTGCAATTTATTGGCGCCAGTCATGTGCACACCACCCCCCCCTCCCCATCCACACATTTTGAGATGAAGGGGGTCAATATCCAGTGCCCTCACCCCCTCCCCCAATATCTTTTTGCAACCAGCAAACTCGTGACCTCATGCAGACTGGTGATATACTGGAAGCCAAGGTCGCGTTTTTTTTATGTTTGCTTTTGACGTTCAAGTTATAGTGAAAACAGATAAGGAATATTGATCTGGCTCTGAATTTACACCTTTTACACACGCACGCACACGCACCCACATACACGCACCACGCACACACACACTCGCACTGTATAAACGGACCGACGCTTCGAATGACATGATTGAACGGCGTTGAACTGGTACCCCTTAGAGCATTAATGATGGGCAAGGATAGGTCACTAATTAGTTCAAGATATCACCCAAACCTATCAATAACCACAAATTTAAGCACTCGTACACCTGACAGGTTCATTACCCGTATGTAAGTAACTTGCGGTTTCTCATCCCCGCGAATGGATACAGTCTACTGAATATCTGCTTGATCCATCTCCTCTCTTTTGCTCTTTTGTCATTCATGAAAGCGTTTGAATCAGTGAATGGGATGTGATATTAAATGCCGTTTTCCTCAAAATAAGTATTAACCATTAAAGCGCGATAGAGAGAAAAATGAAAGACTTCCGAAGTTTAGCGAATCGTCAATGGGTTTAGCAGCATTTACGATATGGGGTTCTAGATCAGTGCTCTGAACTTTGTTTGAACTCTTTAATTATCATTCACTGGAACTTTATTTTTCCATCTTTCCCTCTTTTCCTATGTCCAACTCTAGTGTTGATGATTCATTCCCGAATATGAAAATGACATTTTTTTCTAAATAATGCTAGTCTTGAAGTTAGGTAATGACGCAAAATGTAATTCTTAATCATATTTTGTATACATAAGTATATTATTCTATTTCTGCTTCTGCTACAATACCACTACGTCAACGACTACTACTACTACTACTGCTTTACTATTGCTACTACTAGTACCACTACTATACTATACTGCTGCTGCCACTACTCCTACTACTACTACTACTACTACTACTACTACTACTACTACTACTACTACAATTATTATTATTACCATCACTGCTACTCACTGTCATACTGCTACTACTATCGAATTTCAAAGGTATGATAACATTGGAAACAATACAGATAATGGTACAGCAATGTGAATAAGAGCTGTTTAATCAGAATAGTTAACTGAAGATAAATGATGATAATACGACAACTTGACTATGAACTATTTCTGTGGTTATTCTTTGCAGGCTGGTCATACCATGGTGACAATGCCCGTCATTCCTGGCATCTCATCCCGGGTAGCTACTGCAATGGTACCTCCCAGTCGCCCATCGATATCATCCCCAGCATTGCCACCACAACTGATCTCGGTCTCTTCGTGCTCGATGGCTATACCAACGAAAACAATAACATGGATATGGACAACAACGGGCATGGAAGTAAGGATAACAAAATTAAGTTACTAAATTCTGATGAATAACATGACTAAGTAATTATAAAACAACATGACTTTATTTTGATAAATAAAAAGACTATATTACATTACTTAAAATGAATTTATAATGATGACCAGCATTACTATTAAACGACTATATTACGATGAATAAAATGACTACAAGCTATACGTGTAATAACTATGAAAATATAACCATTGTTTCCTCTCTTCTCCTCTCAATGTAGTAACCGTCCGATTGCATGAGGATGTGACGGAATTATACAAGCTCTCTGGGGGCGGTCTCCCTACTACCTACACAGCTACCCAGTTCCACTTCCACTGGGGGTCTAACAACTCTCAAGGCTCAGAACATCAGATTGACGGCAAATCCTACGCCGCTGAGGTGAGTCATTTGCAGGGACGTCGCCAGAGGGAGGGGGTGACCCCTCCTCCTTTTTTCGATAAATGTTAAGTTTTAGGATTTTCTCCTCCTTGAAGTGAACTGAACAAAGAAAAAACAATTGTTGCTATTCTGTAGAAAACCTCGTTCACAAGTTTCTTGTGAAGGCCAAAAAAAAATCAGAAAATACAATATGAGAATTATTTTATCGACGATTATTAAATATCAAATAACTTTAAATGTGTGTGTGTGTTTACCGAGGGCTAAGATACACACCAACATGATTTTAAAGTTTATGCACATTAATAAGGAATATGTTTGTTACGTCATAATGGGAAACGATGGATATTTCATGTTAAATATTTTTATAATTCGTGTTGATATAGATTAATAAATAAATCAATTTCTACTCGAATGGATCATAAATGAATGATAAATCTATAATACTGATCAATCATATCGATTAAATATGTTATCCACAGTGGCGACGGGTGGGTCCAGCCACGAAAGGGGCCCTGACAGCATGGAGGGGACTCGGCGAGCGATTTGGGGTGTAGGAGGGGAACCTTATCTTCTTTCCCTGTTCACGTTCCCGTCCCCTTTCTCTCTCTTCTTCTGTCTGTCTATCTGTCTGTCTATTTGTCTGTCTTAGATGGTCATTCGTTTCATTATTGAATTAATTCAATGACCTACATGAATACTACTGCATGAGCAGTAGAGGATGTAAAATATAAATAAAATGTAACTACATTAAATTATGATAATGATAACAAAATAAAGGAAAAGAAGATAAAGTAGTAGCGAAATACGGTGAACAACAAAAATGAAAAGAGCTACACCCCCTTTGTTCTAGGAACATAATGATAATGGTTTGGTTGTTTGGATGTATATATATGTGTCTCTACTGTACTTTATTTGTCTTTTCTTTTTTTAATTTACTGAATTGCTGGGTGTAATGGGCCACATTTGTGGACAAGAATAAATTATAAATTATTATTATCAATTATTATTATGAATGCATTATTCATTTATTCAGTTGCACATGGTTCACTACGACAAGTCCAAATACGCCGATCTCACCGCAGCTTTGACCAGCTTGCAATGGGATGCAGCCACCGTACTGGGTGTGATGATTGAGGTAAGAGCGCCCCCTGTGTTCTTTCTGTTCTTCTTCTTCTCCTACTGTTAATTTTCAATGGGCCATAACCTCAGGCACCAACATCTGTATGTAGATTACCAGTTGCGTATGCAGGTGCACTGAACACCTGGGCCCCGTCTTACTTATTTGCGACTGATATCAATCGCATCTATGTACATAAGAGATCGGAGACTGCAAACTTGCGATTGATTGGAGGAGTTGCGATTGATTTGGATCAATCGTAACTCTTTGTAAGACGGGGCCCTGGTTTACACCCTACTCTTTGTGAGAAGTGTAGAGTTAAACGTGCGTAGGTTGGGATTCTCTTACACATGGGGCCTCCAGTTAACAATTCTGGGAATTTATTGTTATAATGATAATAATTTTAATATTTTATTTTTCTAGAATAGTCCTTGTAGAATATTTTAGTTGTGTTTCTGTATGTGTTATGATGTTTGTATTTTATATTTTATGATCGTAAATAAAACACAGAGGGGGCGCGCTTACACAAGGCGGTGTGTGTAAAGCTCTGTGTTCTAATCATATGGTTCTACCTTGATAATGGAATAAGAAAAGAATTTTCAACAATTATGCATTTTACATTCCAGACGCCACAATGGTGACAATAAACTTTTCATTTTTGTTTGGGACTCGAACCCACGCGCATGACGGAAGTCATCAGAGTCGGACAACGATCCAATTGCGCCACACTGACTGCTCGAGCATAGCTTTTATATGGGCTGCGTACGTATAAGGACGGTAAATACGCTGAAGTAAAGCGTCCTTTGCAAACGATGCATCATTACGATTTCGTTATTACCTGCGCTAATCTAGATCTTTATGCCAATTAAAACGAGTATTCCGATGCATTGTTTACTTTGCATACGCTTTTTCTGGTACCTCATTCTCACATGGCGCGTCATAAGCCGCGCCAGTCGCTGACGCAGCCTTGCGTCAGGAGAATGACGCCAAAGGTACATTGGGTATTACAAGATGACTGTGCTGCATCTCCAATATGTCTACGCCCATATCTTGTGCATGATCAAGTGGATTTCACCAGTGTTAAAGTCGAGTATCATATTTATTCATTATACATGTAGTTGGTCGTCTAGGAATGCTTGTCCGCAATATTGTTTAAGTTGTCCTTAAAGGTACTATGTCCCATGTGCAGGCCAAAAAAATGAAAAGGTTAAATTCCAACGGAATTTGAAAGACAATACTAATTTAGAACTTCCCTAAAAAAAGGGGGGGCTTGAAAATGTCTTTAAGTGGGAAAATAACGACTATAAGTTGTCGAATCGACTTAGGAGCTATAAAGCCAGTAAGTAATAGTCTGATTGTTCAGACTTCAGACCATTGTACCGAATGGTCGTACGTTTTATGCTGCGCAAAGATTCAATCAGTTTAATTTTGGCCATTACAAGAAGTGGGTTATTGATGTAGACAAATGCTCATGCACCCTTTAAAGCTCATTTTATGTATTTTATTACCAAAGATGAAAAAGCCAGTCAGTCACTCAATAGTGTCTGACAGTGAAGTCTAGCAAGTAAACGGGTTTCCTTGCATAATTTGAATATTAGGACACTGCTAACGTTTAAATTTCACAGATAGGACATACACATGACATATTCATAATTCCTGCAAAGTTCTACAGAATTTGATGTTGGCTGCAAAATGGACATAGTCATTGGCGGATCCAGGGGGCACAGGGGGCACGTGCCGCCCCGGCCAAAAAATTGTGCTCACTTTCTCTCTCTCCCTCTTTCCCTCTATAGGTTGGCGAAGATAACAACACTGCTTTCGATTCCTTTCTGAATTACATAAGCCAGATCGCCAATTACTCCTCGGGCAACACTTCCCTGGGCCAGGGCAACCTCCCATCGTTCTCAATCCGTAACGTCTTGCCATTTGACCTGTCAAAGTTCTACCGTTACAATGGTTCCTTAACGGTGCCCAACTGCTACGAGGCCGTCATCTGGAACGTATTTGAAGACACAATCTCTATCTCCCAGGCTCAGGTGAGTGAGAGAATGGGGTTTCGGGGAGGAGGGGGTATGCACTTAGATGATGAAATTGCCATTTGGTCTACAACAAATTGGTTGGATACCAATTTTGTCTAATATCGCGTCAACGATCCCTAGTTTTCCCACTTTGTACACCTCGCGGATCATGTCAGTCTCTAACTTTCTTTTTATTAGTTTAGCTGAAAAATAGCATGATATTCTTAATTTGGCTTGACCTGTACGCCAGGCCTGACCCTACTAGTCCGGGAGCCAGGGGGGGTCAACCTAGCTGGAAGGGAAACCAATTTTCATGTCCACAGATGTAAAGATCGCATAGCTCCACATAACAAATCGACCGTCTGGCATGTTCTAAGTGGTGGGTGTGGCCAGGGGAGCCCCTCCCCAAAAGCGGCCCTTTGACGACAAATTAGTATTTTGTAAATAATATTGTAAGGAAACATCGAACCACCATGAGTTTGGTGTCATATGAAAGAAAATTAAATTATCTACATTTTGATACCTATTTCAACGAAATTAAGATTAATTTACATAGCAAATTTAAGTTAAAAACATGATTTTTGGTGATTTTTTCGAAATATTGAATTTTATCAAAAAGATTATTTTCCATATATCAAAATTGAGAGGTGCATTTTTTCATAACTTTCCAGGAATTTGCTTATGTACAATGACAATATCCTGTGCGAGGAGAGGCTTATATATCTTTTCAATAAAAAGTTATAGCAATCCAAAGTCATTGATTTGATTTCCACAAAAACAACATTTTTGCCCACATGTGTATTAACTGTATGCATATACGTGCATTAGTGTATTAAGGACCTGTTTGGCGTGTTTACATCGAGTTTTAAAGATAACTTTTAACTAAAACCTCTAATCACCATGTATTTGGTGTCAAAAGATGGATAATTAAAATACCTTCATCCTGATATCAATTTCAATGAGTGATGTAGTGTGTGAAATATAAATTTTGAGCCAAAAAGGTGCTTTATTGTAGATATTCCTCTGATTTTGGCCAGTATCTCGGTATATTAACTGGACAAAAGTGATTAGACATTTAGTAGTGCAGAAAATTCAAAGGATTTGGAGCGCTGAGTGCAATTGATCAGTTCTTCTGTACTCTGGGATGTTTCAGGAAATGTGGACATTGGCAGTTGCCTCCCCAGGCGCAGATCCAGGGGCAGGGGCCTTGCCCCCTCCCCGCCAAAGAGAGAGAGAGAGAGAGAGAGGAAAAGAAGGGAAATGAAAGAAGAGAGAAAGGGAAAGCAGAAGAGGAAGTGGGAAAGAAAAGGGGAAATAGGAGATCGGGGGCGAAATGACCTTGTCTCCCAGGTTGTTACCTCCCCCAGCAAAAATAAGAGAGAGAAGGAAGGAAATGGAAAGAAAAAGGAAAAGGGAGATAAAGGGAATGAAATAAAGAGGACGAAGAAAAGAAGGGGTATCAGTTGCGATTCTCCCGCCAACAAGTTGTGGATCTGGGATGGGACCTAAAGGCCTTGCCTCTCCCCCACCCCGCCAAAAATAAAAAGGGGAAAGGAAAGGAAAGAGGAGAGCTAAAAGGAACAAAAAGAGGAAGAAGAAAAGAAAAGGATGAAAACAAGGGAGATCAGTTGCGATTAATTCGGACAACAATGTATGGATCGGGGACCGAAAGGCCCTTGCCCCTCTCCCCTCCCTGCAAACTTAAAAGAGAAAGAAGGGAAAGGAAAAAAGAGGAAGAAGAAAGGTAGGGAGATCATGAGTGATTTTCCCGCCAACAAGGTGTGGGGGCGACAGGTCCTTGCCTCCCCTTATATGGCCGTGATTTAATACCTACCCTGAGCTTACGGGGCTCTGCCCTGGAATCCACCTAGGGCCCTAAGGCAGGCCCTTTGATGCTAATCTGATCGTAATGTATAAAACCCTGAGTTTCGGGGCTCCGCCCTGGACCCCACGCCAATTAGTGACCTGCCAGAGTCACAAATAAGGTATCAAAATATGCTCATCTGACCGTAATTAAATGCCTAAAACCCTGAGCTTACGGGGCTCTGCCCCTGGACTAACCTAGGGCCCTAAGGCGGCCCCTGGATGCTCACCTGATGGTAATTTAATGCCCCAACCCTAAACTTCCGGGGCTCCGCCCCTGGACCAAACGCCAATTATTTTCTGCCAGTGTCACAAATAAAGTATAAAAATGCCATCTGACCGTAATTAAATGCCCATACGCCCCGAGCTTCCTGGGCTCCGCCTTGACCCCGCCGGTGCTTTGCCCCTAGACCCAACGCCCATTTACGCTACGCTCTTCATGATCGTAAATACTTTAGCTCTCCCCCACCCACTTTGAGAAACGTTCAGCGGGGCCTGCATGTAAGAGTGGTGGTGATGCGGATTTTTTTCTTCTGCCCCACCCAAACGATTTTGCTCATTACGCCACTGCTTTAGTGGTCACCATTACGTACCAATATTTGGCTCGCACAATTTCAAATTTGGGCCCTCCCTAAGAAATCTTGGATCCGCGCCTCCTGCCCCTTCTAAGGATCTCACGATTTGATGATTGGAAAATGTCATTAGGTACCAGCTTATAATTTTGGTAACACATCACCGTCTACATTAAAGTTCTATCATGCCCGTTGCATAAATCATATGGTCCTTTTGAACATAGAATAACATTTTTTTAAATTAAAATAAAATAAAATGCAAACTTGTCGTAGATTGTTTCCTTTGAAACAGCGTTCGAGTTACAGTTCCAGCAGGGACACTGTCATAGACAATGGAAATGGAAATCTGCATGTAATACTTTGCAATTTCAAGCTATATTAGTAAATGTGCTACAACTGATCATTTCAAGCGTATTAAGCGTATTATTATTTTTGACTCTAGCAGGTCACTAATAGGCGTGGGGTCCAGGGGGCGGAGCCCCCGGAAGCTCAGGGGATTTAAGCATTAAATTGCGGTCAGATGAGCATTCAGAGACCCGCCTTAGGGCCCTAGGTGGGGTCCAGGTGCAGAGCCCCGGAAGCTCAGTGGTTTTAGGCATTTGATTACGATCAGATATAGCATCCAGAGACCCGCCTTAGGGCCCTAGGTGGGGTCCAGGGTGCAGAGCCCCCGGAAGCTCAGGGGTTTTAGGCATTTGATTACGATCAGATTAGCATCCAAGGGCCTGCCTTAGGGCCCTAGGTGGATTCCAGGGCAGAGCCCCGTAAGCTCAGGGTAGGTATTAAAATTGTTTTCATCCTTTTCTTTTCTTCTTCCTCGTTTTTGTTCCCTTTTAGCTCTCCTCTTTGCCTTTCCCTTCACCCCTTCTTTTTGGCAGGGGAGGGAAAGGCAAGGGCCTTTAGGTTCCCATCCCCGATCCACAACTTGTTGGCGGGAGAATCGCAACTTATACCCCCTTCTTTTCTTCGTCCTCTTTATTTCATTCCCTTTATCTCCTTTTTTCTTTTTTTTTTCCTTCCTTCCTCTCTTTTTGTTGTTGCTGGGGAGGCAAAACCTGGGAGGCAAGGCCATTTCGCCCCGATCTCCTATTTCCCTTTTCTTTCCCACTTCCTCTTCTTTCTTTCCCTTTCTCTCTTCTTTTTCATTTCTTCTTTTCCTTCTCTCTTTCTCTCTCTCTCTCTCTCTTTTGGCGGGGAGGCAAGGCCTGGCCCCATCCCAGAGTACAGAAGAACTTATCAATTGCACTCAGCGCTCCCAATCCTTTGAATTTTCTGCACTACTAAATGTCTAATCACTTTTGTCCAGTTAATATACCGAGATACTGGCCAAAATCAGAGGAATATCTACAATAAAGCACCTTTTGGCTCAAAATTTATATTTCACACACTACATCACTCATTGAAATTGATATCAGGATGAAGGTATTTTAATTATCCATCTTTTGACACCAAATACATTGTGATAAGAGGTTTTAGTTAAAAGTTATCTTTCAAACTCGATGTAAACACACCAAATGGGTCCTTAATACACTAATGCACGTATATGCATACAGTTAATACACATGTGGGCAAAAATGTTGTTTTTGTGGAAATCAAATCAATGACTTTGGATTGCTATAACTTTTATTGAAAAGATATATAAGCCTCTCCCTCACACAGGATATTGTCATTGTACGTAAGCAAATTCCTGGAAAGTTATGAAAAATGCACCTCTCCAATTTTGATATATGGAAAATAATCTTTTTGATAAAATTCAATATTTCGAAAAAATCACCAAAAATCATGTTTTTAACTTAAATTTGCTATGTAAATTAATCTTAATTTCGTTGAAATAGGTATCAAAATGTAGATAATTTAATTTTCTTTCATATGACACCAAACTCATGGTGGTTCGATGTTTCCTTACAATATTATTTACAAAATACTAATTTGTCGTCAAAAGGGCCGCTTTGGGGGAGGGGGCTCCCCCTGGCCACACCCACCACTTAGAACATGCCAGACGGTCGATTTGTTATGTGGAGCTATGCGATCTTTACATCTGTGGACATGAAAATTGGTTTCCCTTCCAGCTAGGTTGACCCCCCCTGGCTCCCGTACTATACGCCTGTTATACGCAATCGTACGCGTAGGCATTGGCTTTTTGACGTATCACTTTCCCTCTGCCAAACCTATCCTCTCTCTCATCGGTGTAAATAATTGAGCAGACGACAAAGCAAGCATTTATAGATTTATTAGATTTCGAAATATCAACGTGATATATTTTCAGTCACTGTCCCTACTAATCGCACGATTGCCCGATGCCCTATAAAGAGAATGCATTAACCCACGTCATGAAAACAAAAACAATAACTTCATTTTCTGTTTTATTGTACCCCGACACGAGAACAGATGTTTTCACACACCGTAAATCAACATTAGTGGATTGATTTATTGTATTATCTTTCGGATCCTGCTGCGATAACTAACTTAGGAGA
Organism: Mesocentrotus franciscanus; assembly: GCA_037976565.1. Taxonomy (NCBI): domain Eukaryota; kingdom Metazoa; phylum Echinodermata; class Echinoidea; order Camarodonta; family Strongylocentrotidae; genus Mesocentrotus; species Mesocentrotus franciscanus. The sequence goes on along the minus strand of CP137668.1, from coordinate 29,001,447 downwards.
GAAATATAAATTTCCATTAACTCGTAATCATAAATCATGAAGTACTCTAGAAATGTCAGGGTATTTACAAGATGAATATAAAGAGCATATAGATAGAAAGAAGGCTCACATCTTGAAGTAAGATAGCTCTCTAGTGTGAAAAAGATTACACAAGATCCAGTGTTGATGCACTAAAATATTATATCAATCTAAGTGTCACACCGCATTATCAACTTCAAATAGAAAGAAAGAGGGAAAGGTGACCTGCCAGTGTCACAAATGAGGTATCAAAATAATGCTCATCTGACCGTAATTTACTGCCTAAAACCTCTGAGCCTGCGGGGGCTCCGCCACCCTGGACCCCACAAAGGACCCTAAGATGGGCCCCTGGATGCTAATCTGACCGTAATATAATGCCTAAAACCCCTGAGCTTCAGGGGGCTCTGCCCCTGACTCCCGCTTGGGTTTTTCCCCTAGACCCTACGCCAATTTACGCTCCATTCGCTTTGCTCGCTCTACCTGATCGTATATTCTATAGCCCCCCCCCCCTCTTTGAAAAACGTTCCGCGCGGCCTGCATGTTACATGTAAGAGTGGTGTTGCTGGGGTTTTTTGTCTGCCCCCCTCCGGGGTTGGGGCAGAATACCTTGGCAGACCGAGGCCAAAAATGAGAAGGTTAAATTCCAACGGAATTTGAAAGACAATACTAATTTAGAACTTCCTAAAAATGGGGGGCTTGAAAATGTCTTTAAGTGGGAAAATAACGACTATTAGTTGTCGAATCGACTTAGAGCTAAGCCAGTAAGTAATAGTCTGATCGTTCAGACTTCAGACCATTGTACCGAATGGTCGTACGTTTTATGCTGCGCAAAGATTCAATCAGTTTAATTTTGGCCATTACAAGAAGGGGCTTGGGGTAGTTGCCCCCAATAAAATTCAAAGTTGGTTTATTTCTAATTTGATACCAGTGATTTACAAATGTTGCTAGAATGAGATGATTTTCCGGGATTTTTTCTCACTTTTTTGTTAATTATACTTTTTTATGCGTTTGTTGGAAAGTGACCAATTCCCATATTTACAGTCAGGCAAAAAATATGCTTATTTAGAAGCTTATATGTCAGGGCTCGAGTACCCCCTGTATACTTTAAAAAAACAAAAACAAACTTTTTAGCTCATTACGTCACTGCATTTGAGTGTCTACAAACTATGACAGGAGAGGCACCCTCTCCCCCTCCGGGGGTGGGGTGGGGCAGAATACCTTGGCAGACCCGAGGCCTCTAGCCCCACTGCAAGTTCCATCGTTTTGTCGTTTTTGTTCTTTAATTATTATTCTCCTGAATGTAGAAGAAGTAAATATAGTACTAGCAGTAGTAGTCAGGCGCGCCGGAAGCAGTTTGGGATTGGGGAGGGGGCAAACATTCCAGAGGGCTCACCTTTCAGGGACAGTGGCGTAATGAGCAAAAACATTTAGGGGCATAAGAAAAATCTGCATCACCACCACTCTTATATGTTACATGCAGGCCCTGCGGAACGTTTTTCAAAGTGGAGTATTAACGATCAGGTTGAGCGAAGCGAGTGGAGTGTAAATTGGCGGGGGTCCAGGGGCTATGTCCTGGCGGGGATCAAGGGGCGGAGAACCCGGGAGCTCAGGGGATTTAGGCATTTAATTATGGTCAGATAAGCGTATTTAGATACCTTATTTGTGACACTGGCAGATCACTAATTGGCGTGGGGTCAGGGGCTGAGCCCAAATGAAGCTCAGGGGTTTTAGGCATTAAATTATGATCCGATGTCCAATTCAGGGGCCCGTCTTAGGGCCCCTAGTGGGTCTAGGGGGCGGAGCCCCCGGAAGGAAGCTCAGGGTTTTTAGGCATTTAATTACAGTCAGATGAGCATATTTTGATACCTTATTTGTGACACTGGCAGCTCACTAATTGGCGGGGGGTCCAGGGGGCTGAGCCCCGTGAAACTCAGGGGTTTTTAGGCATTTGGTTACGGTCAGATGAGCATCCGGGGGCCCGCTTAAGGGCCCTTGGTTGGGTCCAGGGGACAGAGCCCCTGGAAGCTCAGGGTTTTAGGTATTTAATTAAGGTCAGATGAGCATCCAGGGGCCCATCTTAGGGCCCTTAGTGGGGTCCAGGGGACAGAGCCCCCGGAAGCTCAGTGGTTTTAGGTATTTAATTGCGGTCAGATGATCATCCAGGGGCCCGCCTTAGGGCCTTTGGTGGGGTCCAGGAGGCAGAGCCCCCGTATTGTGACACTGGCAGGTCACTTTTCTTTCTTTTCTCTCTTTTTTTTAATCTTTAACATACTTTTTTCAACCAGTGAAACGCTCTCGGCGGTCTCGCCTGCATTACGCAATTCGATATGATGAAAAATTGAGGTAGGGACATTATTGATAGGCAGGTTTTGCCCATTAGCAGGCCCCCCAAAATGAAATCCTCTGAATCTAATCAGCATGTTGAAGTGCATTTTGAAGTGAATATTGACTAAGAATATGCAGACCTGAAATGACATTTGACCTTGACTTTGTCACCTAAAAGACTAATCACATGATTGGTGATACTTGATAACCCTTATGTTCAAGTTTTATGGAATAGGAATGTATACTTTCAAAATTACGATAAAAATTGAGGATCTAAACGTGATGCCACAACATAGTCTAAGTTTGATGACCGGAAATGACCTTTGACCTTGACTTAGTGACCTGAAATTCAACTCCCATGATTGGGGATACTTGATATGCCTTTAGTCTAAGTTTCATTGAATAATAATTAAAATACTTTCAAAATTATATTAAAAATTCAAAAACTTAACCTCAGGTTAAGTTTTTGATGATGATGCCACAACATGGTCTAAGTTTGTTGACCTTAAATTACCTTTGACCTTGACTTTGTGACCTGAAATTCTCCTCACATGATTGGGGATACTTGATAACCCTTTAGTCCAAGTTTCATTGAATAAGAACTTATACTTTCAAAATTATATTGAAAATTCAAAAACTTAACCTTGGTTAAGTTTTTGATGTTTGACCGCCGCCGCCGCCGTCGCCGCCGCCGCCACCGGAAAAGCGGCGCCTATGTCTCGCTTTTGCTACGCAGGCGAGACAAAAGTGAGGGGCATATTTTTGCCTGACTGTAAATTTAGGAATTTGTAATTTTCCAACAAACGCATAAAAAAGTATAATTTACGAAAGAAATTGAGAAAATATCGCGAAAATCATGTCATTTCAGCAACATTTGAGAATTACTGAAGGTATCGAATTAGAAATAAACCACATTCGAATTTTATTTGGGGCAACTCACCCCCCACCCTTTTCGTTTGCCCCCGCCCCCACTTCCGGCGCACCTGGTAGTGGTAGTAGCAGTGGTAGTAGTATAGTAGTAGTAGTAGTAGTAGTAGTAGCAGTAGCAGTAGCAGTAGCAGCAGCAGCAGGAGTAGTAGTAGTAGTAGTAGTAGTAGTAGTATAGTTGTAATAGTAGTAGTAGTAGTAGTGGTAGTGGTAGTAGTAGTAGTAGTAGTAGTAGTAATAGTAAAAACTTGATTTCAAGAGCAGTGCATGTAACATTACACGGCTGAAAAAATAAAGACAGTTTGTCATCCCTATGCAAACTACGACTTCTACTTTTAACATTCCCAAGTATTCTATTTGGAAATGACTTATTCTTGAAAGATCAATAATAATTAATTCGTGTTTTTTTTCTAACAGCTTGAGATGTTCCGCACCGTGTACGGCGACCAGCAGGACGAACAAGGCAACTACGAAACCATCGTCGACAACCACCGTCTCACAAACGCTCTGAATGACCGCACAATCTATAAAAGCAGACCTGAGACCAATGCTATAGACGAAACTACTACTCCCGAGCCTACTGATGGCGGTGCAGTTACCATCTCACCAGTGAGGGCACTGTTTATCATGGCACTTGCACTAAGTATGTTTTTCAATCGCTTTTAGATTTAATAAGAATTGTATTAGCAACAAATGTAAATGTACTATACTTCAAAAAATTAAAACACACACACAATCAGACACCAAAGTAAAATTTTCTTTTTACAGGGAAATTAATTTATTACGGATTTAAGAAATATGAATAATTAACCACAATATTCCTCTTAAAGCTAACAGCCTTCATAGGGGTGGATTTGATTTGTAATGATTGGTTGGTATAATTAACTTTTTTTTTTAATGAATAGGACTTCAGTTTATGAATGCTAATGGTAGTAAATCTGATCCCTTTGAGAAAATAAATGAAAATATGAGTAATGTATTTGACAGTAAAAACATTATCCCTTTTTCTGTTCGTCGATTGTCAACAAAAAATCAAATTTAGTTTATTTGATTGATCTCCCTTTGATTGTGAATCATGTGAATCCTTGTGTCAATGTTACTGGGGTCTTAGCGGTAACTTTTTAAAATATCTTACAGTACTGTTGGTTCTTATAATTCTCTTTCTTTGTATGAAATATAATAGACATAATTGTGTACCATGTATTATCATAACAAAAGAAGAATATAGTATTTGTGCCAAGCAGATAAATTAGCCGTCGTTCACTAATTATATTACAGGGAAACCAGTCAAACGATTTCAAAAATACAGTAGTTAATTTTATAGAAAAGTATTCATATATCTCTTTGTGAAACAGTAGCGTTAGTCTATACTATATGTGTCACGAAAATGGTCCTTATTTACATTTGCTTTGTAATACTCTCATTTTGTCCTGGACCAACTATATACATAGGCTTTACCTGTTTTATTTTGTACATATATTGATATCGGGGCTTGAAAAGTGCTATATTTGGTTAGCATGAAATCTGATTTTTTATTTTTGTAGAATGATTGGTAAATTTATTGGGGTTGAAATTGTTTTATCGACTGTTTCATTCGTATTAATGAACAGCTGTAATAATATACACTCTCTGATATCATTGTACAGAAAACACCACAGAACTATTCATTTTTATCATCCATCATTTAAGGTGGACGAATGAGGAGCATTATTGGCTCGGGTAGATATAGTCCGCTAGATAGTGTCCACCATGGATAATTATTGTCCGACCTCGGGTCGTGCACGTCCCAAACAAGAGGTTATAGTTCAAACTTTCACTTCAGGGTTCTTCTTATGTAAAAGAATGGTACTGATGAATACGTATAGTCTATACATAATGTATATATATATGCTTCTAAACAGATTCATGATGTATCATTAAGCGTTGATTCCTTTTGTTTGTGGAACATCACGTGACCACTTGAACTGAACTAATGAAGCGTGCAAATAGGAATTTAATTTTAGTGTGTGTTTTTTCTGAACAAAATTTTTACAAAATTCGTAATAGGCATTTTTTAATATATATTTCAAATTTTGCTGGTATACAAGCAGATAAAATCAATTCAAGATGGAGGATTGATTGTTTAACAAATCTTCATGTGGAGGTGTCTTGGTATTGTGGTTCATTCGCTTGACACTCAATCCCATTAGAATGCGAAAGTCATAGTACATTGCTCAGCATTGTGAGCGTCTGTAAAATGACGCCGGGCTGGAATGACTAGGAAAATAATATTTCTGTAAAGCGCTTAGAGACGTCGTAGATGTATTAGGCGCTTGCTTGCTAAGTAATATTTGCTTAAGAGATTTGATCACATAAAATGAGTATTCAACAAAATTCTTTACAGTCAGTTGGCAACCATAGTCTAGTGAGGTTCGACGAATATCGGGTTAGGACGCTGCATATTCGATTTATATCATTTATTATGTTATATCACACAGAAAGCTTTATTCAAGGAAATCGTTTTTGAAAGACTATAATAATGATCTCTGAAAGACTATAATAATCATTTATGTCATGTTGTTAAACATTCTAAATCAAAATGTTCTTGTGTACAAAATATTGAAGTAATAAATAGGGTTTTTTAACGTGAGATTTTGCTGTTTGTGCCATAATACTATTTAGAGTTATTGATTGTGTAGGATTGTCCTAAAATATTGTGTAAAATTACAATCCTTGTATGTTTTTTTTTCATTAAGTAAGTTTCTTGTAACGTTTTGGTCTTGAAAGCTATACAAATTTATTAACTTTTATCGAGATTCGGTTGTCAGTCTCAGTCGATCCAAAAATTATTACTCGAATAAGACAGCGTGCATGATGCAACCCTAAATAAGAGAAAAATGAGGAGAGTGGGAAATGAAATGGATGAGAGTTTTCATGACAGGGATAACACCACCAAAATACCCCTCTTTAAAGAGAGAGAGAGAGAGAGGGGAAGAGAGAGAGGGGGGGAGAGAGAGAGATAGGAGCTGCGACATACAATACACGCAGGCATGTACACTGTTGCCCATAAAGTTATAATATTTTTTCTCATCTCTTTTCGTGAGGGCATTCTGACAATTATGGTTTACTCTTGTAGATAAAGTTTGATCTTTTCAGAAGTTTGTAGATCAATTTAAAAAGTCATTGAGAATGGTTTATTAAAGTTCTGAGAAGATGAAAGACGTTATCTATTAATACTAAACCCTATTGTCGCAATCACTTCATGAAAAGATGTAAGCAAAAGATATTCCAATTTTATGGGCAATAGTATAGATATATTGACTGCTATGACAGGCATAGCTGTTTCTATAGACTCAAGGGGACGTTACATCCTGCCATGACCCCGAGGCGCGCCGAGGGGTCATGGAAGGATGTAACGTCCCCGAGAGCCAGTATCGAAACAGCTATGCCTCGAATATTAAAGCAGTCCATATATCTTTTATATACCGAATTCACAAAAACATCTACAAAGAATTCTTGCCTTATCCTTTTCTTGAGTAAAGATTGGTTAAAACATCACAGAAAATCTGAGACACTGTCTGTTAATCTTCGCTGGAAAGTTGCCTGAATTTTATGATCATTCGGGAATCGCACACACTTAGCAACCAAATCGCACACACACTGTATAGTATTCGCGCTCGCACAAAGAAACTTTTTACACGTAAACCAATGGGGATCTCAGCAAAATTTAACTATTCGTCCCGTTACCCGAGGCAACGGGCATCTTTCTCATGAACTATAGACCGTTACCCGGGGCAATTGGCATTGTTTGTTTCTTTGCGGGCATGGCTTAAATCACGACTCCAATTTCGACCGATCAGATGACTAGATTTATTCAACATACTAAAAAGAGGTATAAACAGAAACACAGTGAACGGGGAGTGGTTAGAAACTGTTAGTTAGAGAGACCACGCGAGAGAGGGGCATGAGGGGGTTAAGAGTGAGAAGAAAGAATAGAGAGAGAGAGAGAGAGAAGAGCAAATACAAAGAGAGAGAGAGAGAGAATAATATACAGGAGAAACAAAAAACTAAAACTTTATTAGAAGAATGCATTACAATAGAGATGGGGAGGGGGGGGGACTCGTGTGCTGAACACAAGCTGCCGCTTCATTACCGGTTGCATGAATACTGACCACCTTTATATACCTCACTTTAGAAATTTAGCCATCTGATTGGTCGAAAATGGAGTCGTGATTTCAAGCCATGCCCCACTCACAGGGAATAGCAATAGCCCACAGGGAATAGTTATAAATTTGTACCCTCATCCTCATCCTCCTACGATCCCCATTGGTTTACGTGTTAATTAACTTAATTTGTGCGGAGCGCGGCATTCCATACATTTGGTTCTACAAACACAAACACTAGATCTACATGTAATGACGAGATGACGCCCCTTTGGAAATATAGAGATAAACCTGCTCTTTCATATGACACCTCTTTTTTTGAGTATCACCTTCAGGATCACAAGCAATAAAGGTTTGAATCTCGATTTGGAAATTTATTTCATTGACCAATTTGGCATGATCGCGCAATACACGTATACAGACTGCATAGGGATATGCGTGCAATCTCAATGGCCAAATAAGCTACCCGGCCCAGTGCAAGTTTATCAACATAGAACCTCAATAGCGTAAACAAACTTGATTACCATGATTGACCAGTAAGTCGCCCAAAATTATATTCTATGACCCTGTTTTCAGTATATAAAAGTTATAATGACTGCTTTAATATTCGAGGCATAGTTGTTTTGTTTTTTTGCTCTCGGGGAGGTTACATCGTGCTATCACCCCTCGGCACGCCTCGGGGTGATGGCACGATGTAACCTCCCCTTGAGCAATAAAAACAACTATGCCTCTCATAGCAGTCATTATTACTATACTATATACTCTTCGGTACCCCTGGGGTAAGACGGATAGCCAGCCAAAAGGAACATCTTAGACAGCGGATGAATGAAAGACGCTACCTCCAGCATGGCTACCTCCATAGCAACTCAACTCTTAAAATCGCGTAGAAGTTTCCTCTGTTCTCATGTGTCTCCTCTAGAAGGCAGCGCAACATCTAGACGCCTCAACCTGTAGGACAATGGCCGCATGGCCATTGAGGCATTGACCCATCTGAGGAAAAAAGGGGAAATAAATTTAGAAGGAGAATTTAGAGTAAAATCCCAAGATTTTGTTTCCTTTGCAAGGTAGAAAACAAAGCCCCCCGCCTCCGCCAGTGCATAATTTTCTGGCGATGCGCCTTAGTTACAACTAGTATTTAGTACGCTCTCTATAGTATAGTAATAATGACTGCTATGAGAGGCATAGTTTTTTATTGCTAAAGGGGAGGTTACATCGTGCTATCACCCCGAGGCGTGTCGAGGGGTGATAGCACGATGTAACCTCCCCGAGAGCCAAAAAACAACTATGCCTCGAATATTAAAGCAGTCATTATAACTTTTATATACTGAAAACAGGGTCATAGAATACGAGGTCAATCATGGTAAACAAATTTGTGTTGATAAACTTGCACTGTTGCAGGTAGCTCAGTTGGCCATTGAGATTGCACGCATATCCCTATGCAGTTTACGTGCATAGCGCGATAATGCCCAATTGGTCAATTTAATCATTTCCAAATCGAGATTCAAACCTTTATTGCTTGTGATCCTGAAGGTGATACTCAAAAAATGAGGTGTCATATGAAAGAGCAGGTTTATCTCTATATTTCCAAAGGGGCGTCATCTCGTCATTATGGTGGGTTCCCACTGCCGATCAAACCAACCCGACCAAGCCCAATCAAGCCCGATCACCCATTTTTCCCCGACCGATCCCGACCACATGCCTAAACACAAGCTCTTCCCGACCGCTATTCGACCATTGACGACCCACATTCGACCATTGACGACTCCTGCACGACGTATAGTCGACCACAACTTCGATCTTTTCTCGATCATTCCGATCTACATACAATCCCAACGCGATCCCTACTAGACCAACTAGACGTACACACGATCTCTACACAATCTCGACCCGAGCAGATCGACCTGTTCGAACAGGGATCCAAGATGACTCGTGAATTGAGTGGTTGCACAAAATATTATCGTCAGCTGATGGTACAGTACTCATTTTTGATCAGCGTTCAGTTCATCTCAGACACTCAAGAAGGCTAAAGGCTTATTTCGAAGTCAATGCATTCCGCATTTCTTTAACTTCCCTGCATGCAGACCCAGTGTCATAAGCCAAAGTACTGTATTGCACATGATACTTAAAACATTAATTTTATTTGCCTTTTCAAACAGACTGTCAAGAGCTGCACGTGTCGCAGTCACATGTTACTACCAATTCTAGAAGCGATTAACTTAATATTACGAAGAAATGTGATTAGATCAGCACGTAATTGTGTCCTTGGTTTTTTTAAATATTTATAAGGTGTTTTATTTTCTCAATACCAGAGGCAATACATATAATCGAAATCATGAAATTTACATCATACTCAGAACAATCAAAATACAACTCAGAATAATCAAAATACAATTCAAAAGTATTATTCTTAACATCAATTGCTAAACAAAACAACTCTTTCATACATTTCCTTATTCGTTTAAAACAATAATAGTAATAATAATAATAAAATACTTAGTCATTTCATGTTAATTTTGTGCTTCTTTGAAGAAAAAAACGAATATCTGTTGAATTAAAAAAAAAAAAATGCTTGCACATGAAATATTACAGTCTGTCAAAATATTGTTAAAAATTACTACCTCTGAAAAGAGACAAACTCCCCAAAGAGAGAGATAAAGATAAAAACAACCCAAAACATCACAACCCCCTCAAAAAAAAAACGAACAAACAAACAAACAAATATAAACATAAAGCAAAGCAATACTGCTGGGATAGAGGGTTGGGAAGTTGCTTTTTAAAGTTAATTTATATTACACAAAACTTTCCAAGGTCTCCCATTTTTAAAGTGAATTGAAAGAGTATCCCTTTCCATTGCAGGTTTTTTCCTCTTTCCTATTTCGAGAATTTTATCTTTTACTTCATCTACATTTAGAGGCTTCTTCTCTCTGCTATTAAAAATCATCAATTTAATCAAAATCAGAATGTGGTTTAATAATTGCTCCGATTTCATATTACTCCCATTTATTCCAATATGAATTTCTTTCCACGACAGTTTCTTTCGAATTGGTAAATTGAGTTTATCAGCACATTTTTCCCAGAATCTTTTTAGTATATTACATTAAAAAAATAAATGTTGATAGGTTTCCTCCAAAATATTGCAATACGGACACAAACCGTTTGTACGAAATTTAAATCTATGCAAATGATGGTTTGTATAAACTATTCTATGCAAAAGTTTAAACTGAAATTCTCTCAGTTTACTGTTTAATGTTGACAACCTTGGTTGAACAAAAATCTTTTCCACTTCTTTAGTTGTAATATTATAAAGTTCCATTAAGTTATGAAATGCTGAGCTGATTTCTGCATTCTTCTTGATTTGACTTTTATACACCATCTCTGCAGTTATTTCTTCAAATTTAAAAACCTTCTTTGCAAATATTAATTCTAAACTAAGGCCACAGTGGATGGACTTTCTTGCAGGCTGAACATTCTGTTTCCATTCGTGAGGAATTATTGAATAGATTTTGTTAACTTTTGTAATTTCTTCCTTACTTAAACCAATGGCAATAAAATATTGCCCTTTTTAATAACCCTTGTTCATCGCATATGTGATGAAGTCGATATATATTTTTTAAACAAATTTTCCTCAAATAAAGTTTGACCTTCTAGTTGAATAAAATTATTATTATACAATATTTCATTCCCTCTGTATCTCTCTTCTGTTTTAACATATTCTTTCATATCTATCCATGCTTTCAGAAGATTCTGATAAAAAGAAGGTAACATGAGTTTCACTGTATCTCTCCAATAGTTGCAATAAAATATTAAATTCCCGCCCATTGGTCTCATTAAATATTTAAAGTATTGTTTCCATTTGATAGCTTGAGTTCCTGTTACAAGACTTTTTATCCACATTATTCTCTGTGCCTTTACAAACAGTCGGAAATTCATCATTTTGAGCCCACCCTGCGGATAGTCTAAAAACATGATGCTCTGTTTAATTTTGCCTTTACTTCTCCACAAAAAATCAAAACATATTTCTTCAATTTCGCTATACACCCATTCTGGAACCGGCATCAATGATGATAAATATATAAATTTAGAATAGCCATATACTTTCATTAATTGAATTTTCCCCATTAATGTTAAATCACGCTGCTTCCACCACGTAAAACGTTTTTTAATCTTGCTCAATATTTCTTTATAATTCATTTGTTCTTTGATATCTTCGTGTATTGAAAAATAAATTCCTAGTATTTTAACAATTTCTACTTGCTTCCCAAACGAAAATGTGAGTGGATAATTGTGGACCTAGGGCAAAATGAATGTCTTGTCCTTGTTTAACTTTAAGCCTGATATTTTATAAAAACATTCCAAAATATGTTTGAATCTTTAATGAAAAGCGTTATATCGTCTGCGTACAGAACTTGCTTTATTTCTGTATTTCCAAAACTGATCCTTTTATCTGATGATTATTTCTTATCATATGAGCTAAAATTTCAATACACAGAACAAATAAATATGGAGAGGGGATCTCCTGCCTTACTCCTCTTTCAACCTTGAAATAACCTGTTGATGTATATCCATTTATAACACAACTTTCTGCTTTAGTATAAAAATATTAACCCATTTACAAAACCTTGGTCCAAAATTTAATGATTGTAAAACCTTATATAAAAATAAATGTGAAACAGAATCAAATGCTTTTTCAAAATCAATGGCCACCAAAAAGTGTGTTCTCTGTAAAAAGAAGTATGAAAGATCATGTCGTCTATTATTCGTATTGCTTCTCCAATGTTCCTATCCTTAACATATCCCAACTGATCAAAACCAACAATTTCAGGTAAAACTTCTTGTATTCTCTTTGAAAGTATCTTAGATAGTATTTTATAATCTACGTTTAGCAACGAAATCGGTCTGTAATTCTTAATAAGCTCCGGATCTTGCCATCTTTATGTATCAAGATAATAACTGCTTGCCTTTGAGAGCCTGATAATTCCCTTGTTAAAGAGCTTCATTAAAAGATGCAAGAACTAGATCTCCAATTACTGGCCAAAATTTCTGATAAAATTCTGCACTTAAACCATCATTTCCTGGAGATTTGTTAAGTTTCATATCTTTTAGTATTTCTATGCATTCCCTTTCTACGATCGTTTCCTCACATGAATCTCGTGATATATTATTCAATTTTGGCAGGTTATTAGGAAAGAAGTCCAAAGTGTCATCTTGTATAGAATTCATTTTGCCCATAAAATGATTTTATTTCTTCAATAATTTCTTTTTCGTTAGAAGTGGTATTTCCATTTCCATTTAATTTCTTTATTATACTTTTTTCTATTTGATTCCATTAACTGTTTGAAGAATGCTGTATTCTTTTCTCCACATTCATATCATGAGGATCTTGACCGTACTTTTAAACCTTCATTGATGTAATCGTGGAGTAAACTTAGTTGTTGTTTTCTTAGTTTTCAAATTTTCAAAAAATATCTTTGTGATGTCCATTGCCAATCGACAATAAATGCTCTTCTAAGTCTTTAATCTCTTTTACCAATTTTCCGATTTTTTTCTTTCCTTTCCTCCGCCCTTTTTCTTGATAGTTTCATTGTAAACTTCCGTATTTCCATTTTCATGAAATCCCATAGTACTCTCTTATCTTTAATTTCAGCAGACAGTTTCTCTTTAAAGTCTTTATTTCTTCTCTAATCTTCTTAACGTATTCCTTGTCACTTAATAGACTATTATTAAACTTCCAATAAGATCTTTTATTTTTATTTTTGTCGATGACCTAATATGGATTACCAGATTAACTGCTGAATGGTCATGGGCTATAAAGGAACAATGTCACATTTGGATGTTATTTGCTCTAAATTCTCTGATATGATCCAATAATCTAAGCGGCTTTGCATAAAAGGATTTCGTTGTATTGCTTTTTATCTTTATTTTTACTTCTCCATACATCACGTAATCTATAACTTTCAATGAAGTCTTCAATTTTTTTTACAAAATTTTCTTTGTTTCTTTGATACTTGTCCAAAATAATCTAGATTCGTGTGTCTAATAACATTGAAGTCACCCCAAGTGCTACTGGATTTCCTTCTGTATTATTCCTATTGAGTTGAGTTGCGATCGGAAAGATCGAGTGCGGTCGAGAAGTGGTCGAGAAGTGCTCGGGATGTCATCGAGAAGCAGTCGAGAAGTGAGCGAGTTCGGTCGAGTGACTGTTTAGGGCAGACATGTATCGATCGTCAAGCGGTTGAGTTGTTGATCGAGTTGATCGGGAACCAATCGTGTAGAAGTTGTGTATAAATCGAGATGATCGGGTAGTGATCGGCGGAAAAAATCCACCTCGACCAAACTAGACCTCTATACGATCGATTTCCGATCAGCTCGACCTCTACTCGACCAATACACGATCGCTGTACGATCGCTTGCCTTTCGACCCCTACACGATATTTTTTGACATGCCAAAAATTGTCGTGTAGGAAGCCAGATCGATACCGATCAAGGTAGACCGACCCCGATCAAGGTAGACCGACCCCGATCGCCCTTGCCGACCGAGCCCGACTAGGCCAAAATAGCTTGATCGGGCTTGGTCGGGTTGGTTTGATCAGCAGTGGGAACCCACCATTACATGTAGATCTAGGCCTAGCTACAATCGAGATGGGGTCGTGTGCGCTGCGCAATGCAATTAAAAAACCTAAAATGTAGCGACTAAATCATCGCACAAAATTAATGTAAGGTGTCGCGCTCGCACAAAGACAAGTTTAACACGTAAACCAATGGGGATCGCAGGAGGATGAGGATGAGGGTACAAATTTATAACTATTCCCTGTGGGCTATTGCTATTCCCTGTGAGTGGGGCATGGCTTGAAATCACGACTCTAATTTCGACCAATCAGATGGCTAGATTTCTAAAGTGAGGTATATAATACACTATATCACAGCGTTTACACAAAATAATCATACATAACATAACATATAACTAAATTTCATCAGAAAGGTACGTACACAATGTTTGAAAGGGATAGGGAAAAGAAAAGGGCTTAAGTTAACTGTTCACGGAAGAGGTATGTTTTCAAGAGTTTTCTTAAATTGGTCTGTGGAATTTGCTGCTTTAATAAAATTAGCGGGGATATTGTTCCATTCTTTGGATGCAGTTACAGTGAATGTGCGATCACCAGCTTTGCTACGGGTCCTAGGAATGGTTAGCAGAAATGGGCAAGCACGTAGCCAGGATTTAATTTTAGGGGTCGGTAGTGAGCCCGCAAAGCGGGCGAATCAGTTACAGAGCATGCGTAGCGCGCTCCCTATAGGGGGGGGGGCAGGGAGGGGGGAGTTTCATTAAATTATTAGAGAAAGAAGACGATTCATTGTACCGTTCTCGACTCTTAATACTTTTCTAAATTCAGCCCCCTCCTTCGCGAAGCGCGGAAGCTTTGCCGTTTCATCAAATTATTAGGGAAAGAAGACGATTCGGTGTACCGTTCTCGACTCGTCTAAATTCAGTCCGCCTCCCCCTCTCCGCGCAAAGCGCGGAAGTTTTGACGTTTCATTAAATTATTATGTCTGAATTTTCAAAAATGTTTCTATGTCTGCTCCTTTTTCTTCCTACGTCCTCTTACTTTTTTCTCTTCTCTCTCTCTCTCTCTTTATTTTAACCGGCGTTTTTTTGGGGCGACCGCCCCCATCGCCCCCCTGGCTACGCGCCTGGAAATGGGTCTTGAGAAGAGCGAAGATTAGGGCGAGATGGGTTATGAGATGTAATTAAAGCAATCTTTGATATACGTTGGCGTCTGGTCATGGGAGGCTTTAAAAACAAATAATAGTAATTTGAAGAGAATTCTTTCTTTTATGGGAAGCCAGTGGAGAGATTTAAGTAGAGGACTGGAGTCATGACGTCGATCTAGCTTATAGATAATGCGAGCTGCCCAGTTCTGTAAACTTTGCAGCCGCTTCAAGTATACCTGCATGGGGAACAGGTGTTAAAAGGCAGTTGCAGTAGTCTAATCTGGACAAAATATGACAGCGCACAGCACTATGACAGGTATCTTCAGTTATGTGCTCCCTAATTTGTGATATGCTTTTTAGATGGAACCTAACAGACTTACATGAATAATTTACTTGTTCTAACATATTACAATCAAAGTAAGCACCAAGGTTCCTAGCTGATTTAGGGCAATAGTTAATTGTTGATCCTATATTAAGAGTAAATTTCCAAGGGAACGAAGGCTTTGAACAGAACCAATTACAAGAAATTCAGTCTTTTCTTCATTCAGTTTCAGTCTGTTATGGGTCATCCAGGTGTTGATGTCTATACCACACAAAAGGAAAGTGCCTTCAGTGCTTCATCTAGACTGAAAGCCTTCTTAGGATAAAATGTTATGTAGAGTTGTATGTCATCAGCGTAATTGTGTAATGTCTCCAACAGGTAGAGTGTAGATGGTGTAGCCAATTGGCCCGAAAACAGATCCATGCGGGAGGCCTACCGAACTCATGCTGGATTGAGATGACTTTCCATTTATTTCTACTTTGGTGGTCCAGTCTGCAATGTACGATTCAAACCCCTGTAGTGCAACGCCACCGACTCCTGTCCTACTTGACATATCAAGATTCGCCGGTCGATGGTATCAAAATGCTGCCGAAAGATCAGGTGATAACAGCAATGCATTATGGCCTTTATCTAAAGCAAACATTATATCATTTTCACCTTCACAAGAGCGGTTTCCGTGCTTTGGTGCGGTCTGTACGCTGATTGGTCGTGGTCGAGGTCGTGGTCGAGTGGATACGTCGCCGGACTGTCGATCACAAGGTCCGCGGTTCGAGTCCCACCGCGGCACTAATGACCTTTGGCAAGACATTGATCTACATTTGCCAGACTCCACCCAGGTTAAGTAAATGGGGACCTAGTAGGAATTTATTCCTTGAAACGCAGAGCGCGTGACAGCTGCTCTGCTAAAGCCAGGGTAATTATGCTACTTATTGTAGAGCGCTTAGAGACTTCTGATAAAGTAAGTGTTAGGCGCTATATAAGCAAATATAATTATTGGTATTGATCATACAGGTTGTTATCAGCTATGTGAGTGATCCATTAATCTACGACAAACAACTTTTTCAATAATCTTTCCAAAAAGGCTCAGATTGGCAACTGGTCTATAGTTGGAAAGACAGTTTCTGTCGAGTGATGGCTTTTTGAGAAGTGGTCGAATGACCGCAGATCTCGCCTTCGATGGAAGGATGCCAGATGAGGAGCGACGAGTCGGTTATGATGGAAAGAAGATCGCGGATTTTCTGTACCCCTGATCTCTCTCCTTTTTGGGGGGCATTATCTACTCTTTGTATTGTAACCGTATCCTCCCATGTTTGTCATGTAAGGTACTGTCTTGTCCCGTACAAGCATTGCTTTTTAGTGGACCCCTCTGTTTCCAATATTTGTTCTTAAATTGTTGTAAATGTTTAAAACTGGTTTTGTATTGTTTTGTTGGAAACATAAATAAATTGAATTGAATTGAATTGAATTGATATTTTCCTTCAAGAACCATGTAGGAATATGGTCCAGGCTGCATGACTTACTCGCTGATCCCTTGATGATTTTTCAGTATCTCATCCTCAGTTGTTGTATCGAAACAGACCATAGGTGGAGATGAAATGGTACAATTGGTACAATAGCTGAGGTGTACCAAGTTAGGAGGCGCAGCACTCCTCCCGAAAATTTCGAAAATACCAATATTGGAGAAACCATCACCTCATTCATAATTAGTCAGAACCAGAGGCGGCTCCGGGGCAGGAGAGCACAGTGCCCCCACACTTTTTCAAATACCCCAAAAATGCCCCTTTTAACATAGGAAAGTGCCCCTTTAACTGTGAAAAGTGCCCCTATTACTTTGTAAAAATGCCCCTTCCCCTTTCCGCCTCTGATAAGTGCCCCTTTTATTTTGACACGCGCCCCTTTTCTTTCGACAAGTTCCCATTTTCCTTTGCAATAAGTGTCAATTTTCTCATAAGTGCCCTTTTAAATCCCTAGTAAGTACCCTGTTCAGGTACGAGAAGTGCCCCTTTTCACTTTTGATAAGTGCCCCCTTCACCTCTGATAATTGCACTATTCAAATTTGAGAGGTGCCTATTTACTTTGACAAGTGCCCCTTTTCCTTTGTAAGAAGTGCCTCTTCCTTTTATAACTACCCTTTTAACTCGGATAAGCGCACCTTTTATTTTCAAATGTGCCCTTTTCCTTTTTTAATAAGTGCCCCTTTTCCTTATGATAAGTGCCCCATTTAAAAAAGAGTACCTTCCCCTTCACACAAATGCCCTTTTTTACCTATGAAAAGTGTTCCTTTTCATTCTCATAAGTGCCCCTTTTCATTCTCTTAAGGGCCCCTTTTCATCTCTGAGAAATGACCCTTTTCAGGTACGAGAAGTTACTCCTTTTCACTTCAGATAAGTGCCCCTTCATCTCCGATTATTGTCCCTATTCAAATCTGAGAGATGCTCGTTTTACTTTGACGAGTGCCCCTTCCCCTTCTCAGTATTACCCCCTTTTCATCTCTGATAAGTACCCCGTTTGTTTTAACATGTGCCTCTTTTTCTTTTTAATAAGCGCCACTTCCCCCCTTCTAATAAAATCCCACTTTCACCTCCGATAAATGCCCCTATTAAAATTTGATCGATGCCCCCTTTTCTTTCAACAAATGCACATTTTCCTTTATCATAAGTGCCCCTTTCTCATTCTCATAAGTGCCCCTTTTAATACCTGGTCAGTGCCCCTTTTCACCTCTAATAATTACCCTTTGTACTTTGACCCGTGCTCCTTTCCTTTTCTAATAAGTGTATTATCCCTTTCCATAATTAAGTGTCCCCTTTTCATCATTAAACGTGTCCCAAATTTAAAGTGACTAAGGGCGATTTCCCCCAAAGCTCGCTCGCTCGCATTTATAGATGATATAATTATGTTACTTATCAAAGGACTTTTCAGTCTTCCGTTATGAGAATGTACTTATAACTCCATCAGGATTGGGTTTTTCCTATTTAAAAGATGTAGTTTTTTGTACTGCGACCTCACAAATCTTAGATTTTTTCCTCGCTCTCTTCGCTCGCTTGCAAATGAATATTCAGACCATCACACTCAACTGCAAAGTATGATGCTTAAGCAATATATTGTATGATGTATAAAAAGAAACAAATATTGAAATCGTCCCTGATAATGTAATCACAATTTAGGGGTATATACCAATGTCTAGAAAAAATGAATATTTTGCTTTGAAATTCCCTTTGTAGGTGCTTTTTTTCTCCAGAAAGTGCCCTTTTTGTCGGTGCCCCACTTTGGAAGTCGCTACGCCGCCCCTGGTCAGAACAGAATGAAGTCTTTAAAATAAAAAAATCGACAATTGGGCGGGATATAACCGCCGATGCCGCCATAAAAAATGATACACTTCTAATATGTATCTAATGTAATTAAAATTGGATTGTTACACTCTTTTCACTATTTTGTATGGCAAATGACACACTGAACTAATGAATTTATTTCAATAAAAGAAAATAAGAAGTAAAGATGAGCGGACCTTCTATAATATCCATATTGAAGACCCCGTACTTTTGTCGAATTCAGAATTAGATCAACACAGAATGAATGCCTCAAAAAGGTAAATATAAAAAGACAACTGACGCGATGATTGAAGAATGCACGTAAAGCAAATTTGATAGACCTAAAATATCATGGCATTAGTTTGTCTCTTGAATGTCAGCTGAATAAAGTCAAGTCAATAAGTTGACATAAAGTAAGGATGGAAGTATAAAGTCCGTTTCTATGTCATAAATCTGAGTAAGCGCAATGGGAACAATATGTTAAACGTCAAATAGTCGACATAGCATTAGCAAAGCACATGAATGGGGCAATCGCCCTATGATGGAGGACTTAACAAGATTTTGTCGCCACGTTCTCTCGGATTTTTTTTCTTCTCAACTTTATCTATCGGGACATTGCAGTAAACCGACAGCTAAAAATACAAGACACTTTGTAATTACGTCAGAAGGTCACTGGGACCGTCATGTCAGTTATGTGGACAGTAGACTCCTCACTCTCTTCAAATTCGTTTTGGCTGCCACTCCCCTTCCCTCCCACCCCCATATGAAAAGCGACTGTGCTTGTACGCTGATTTTAAAGTTGTAAACTAATTGAAAGCCAAATGTTAAAGGTAAAGACCAGTCTTGGAAACGCCTCTCTCTCAAAAAATGAAATGGAAGCTCTCATTACCAATCATGTGAAAGAATATGTTTTGACTAATACGTGATGATACAAATTTTGCCGGGAAGCCGCCTACTAATTGATATATTTGGTAAATTATTATATCTATTGGGACCAAATAGATATCGCGCACGTGGTCGCGTAGTCCCATATACATCTTTCTGTGTACAGTGCTTGTAACTTTACCAAGACTGGGCCAAATTTCTTATCATTTTGATGATTCCAGAACCTTGCAGTACACACCAATACTTATATGCTAGATGATCAACCTTTTCTGATCGATTCCACAACGTTTCTTTCACAATGCAATCGCATGTCCAGAACTGGTCTTTATCTTTAAGGCTAGGGAGAGTTTCAATTACATGATGGCACATAACGAATTAATATACCATTTGATAAACGATTTTCTTCCTCACTGAAAATTTAATCCTAGATCGCGCATATCTTACAAGATTGTTAGATATTTTGGATATAACTTATTAGTAACATGACATTACTTTGTGTTTGAATACAGAATTTAAAAAATGCAAGTCTCCAAAACCATTATGGCACTGTAGTAGCTCAGTATCCTGTATGGTACTTATCCAGTTAAACCTGGGTCTAAGTGACGTTTAACAATTTAAGAGATAATTTAGACCTCGGTCTAACTTCTTTAGGTAAAAAATGACATTAAATCGAGCTTAAACCCAGCGTAGGATTTTAAAATTAAGTAGGATACGGGCGATTATTGTCTGAATATCAAAATATGATAATGGATTATTGAACGTTCTCAAAGAGTTATAATGATATTTCGATGACAAAATGATATTTTGATTACAAGTATGATTAAATGTCAAGGAAAAGTAATTTAAAAAAATGTCAAAGTTGAAGTCAAGCCCCCGACGAAATTGGGCATGAATACTCTAATTTGGACACTGCATGCAAAATAACCCCTCCCCCATCCTTTCTCTCTCTCTCTCTCCCCCCTCTCTCTCTCTCTATATATATATATCCCCTTCTATCTCTCTCTCTCTTTGTCTGTGAGAATAATATTATTATCATTCTATACAATTGCCGTATTTGAAGGACCCACTTCAAAGCCTCTGTACACAATATTATGTGATAACAAATTGCAACAAAACTTTATTTTCTCTGAACAAAGGTCAGTCAGCCGCGTTTACAGCATATAAATATAATTGTTTTATTTCGTACATGTTACATGCTCTCTTGCATCTTGCACCCGATTTCAGTAAGACGTGTGTAATGACTGTTGGTTATTAGCGGGATATAGGATCAGTAGCGGACTATCACGTGTAGGTAAGCATTGGTTCTTTTAAAAACTTTGTTAGAAATTTCAAGGCTCTTGTTTTTACAATAGTCAATACGATTATCACTACCCCTTTCTTCTTCTTTGATATAGAACACCCGTTTTAGTTAGGATTTGAAAGTTACAGAGCCATTTCTTCGACTTCTTTTATTTCATTTAGTCATTTACATTTTATGGTATAATTTGTTCTTCCCTCTTCTTTTTTTTTCTCTGCATTTTTCCTCTTTTTTTTTTGGGGGGGGGGTAAGCCGTCGATTTGACTGTATTTGATTCATATATATATATATATATATATAACATATTTGCATTAAAGAGTTGTCACTACGGTTTTACGACTTGTCATGTTGCAGTCATCCGTAGCAGTGTAACGGCGTAGGATTGTCCTCTTATACATGATGTACTTACCAATATCTATCTATCCGACCCACGATGATGATTCGAAACGTACGTGTGAGTAATACCAGTTGCACACGAGGCGTTATTTTTGCTGACGTAATTCTGCGTCATCGACTGGTGTGGAATTTGACACGCCATTACGGTAACTTTGAAAGAGTGAATGCTAAATGAACCATTCAAATATTGCCTTGACTTCGGCTTGACTTACTGGTGTGTGCCCGGGCTTTTTATTTAATAGACAGTAGGATCGACCGAGCACTGTGATTCCGGTCCAGGGTTCGACCTTTGCTTGGTGCTTATTACATCCTCTGACAAGGTATTTTGCCTACTATGCCCCTCGTGACCCACGTATATTTAAAATAAATATATGGCAATGCTTGGGTAATACTAATTGTAGAGCCAGGAAGAGCAGTTATCAGATTGATGTGGCCACCCTGAGTAGATAAGACCAAGTTGGTATTAATAATGGACTAGCAGGACCCGTGGAAAATCCACGGGATTCTAGGGAGGGTGGGGGTTGAAAATAGATATGTGCTAACGATTATTATTATCAATATTATTATATTTTTTTTTTTTTTTATATTTTTAATAATGTTTTTAAAGATAATTTCTTTTTATCATTTTATAATTTTTCTTCTTCTTTTCATTAATATTGTACTCGTTAGAATATCAACCTTTTGTTTGCTGTCCCATGTATCATTTTGAATTTTTTTTAAATAAATATGTATCATGTAATAAAACTTGAAAATTGGAAGAAAACAGTGAAATCAATAAGTTGTAATTAAAATTGATGCATATATTTTAGACTAATACTTTCTTTTTACTTTCGTTAATTACGATTATTGTCGTCACTTAAATTCGTTCCTACTTTTTCACTATCCCTTTCCGGATCCTCACTCTCGTTATCTATACGAATATTGTTGTCATGCATGCACTGAAAATAATATACAAATATACATAAAATGACACTCGAGGATCTAGCTAAAACTATTCGCATCGAAGGAACATCAAATCGTATTATATTCTCCCGAGGGCCATCGCGGCCCGGAGAACAGTACTATTGATGTTCCTGAGTGCGAATAGTTTTAGCTTGTTCCGAGAATGAGTCATTGTATATTTGTTTTATATCCCTTCCACCCAGGCGCGGATCAAGGATTCCTTAGGGGGCCCAAATTTGAAGTTATGCGAGCCAAATATTGGTACGTAATGAGCAAAAACGTTTTTTTTTTTTTTTTTTGGGGGAAGGCCGGGGCAGACAAAACATCCGCATCACCCCACTCTTACATGCAAGCCCCGCTCAACGTTTTCATAGTGATTCGGGGGTCAAGGCGGAGCCCCAGAAGCTCAGGGTTTTAGGCATTAAATTACGGTCAGATAAGCATCCCGGGTCCGCCTTAGGGCCATTGAGTGGGTCCAGGGGGCAGAGCCACCGGAAGTTCAGGGTTTTTAGGCATTTAATTACGGTCAGATGAGTATAATTTGATACCTTATTTGTGGCACTGGCAGGTCACTCATTGGCGTGGGGTCCAGGGGGCGGAGCCCCCAGAAGCTCAGGGATTTTAGGCATTTAATCACGGTCAGATGAGCATATTTTGATACCTCATTATTTTGTGACACTGGCAGGTCACTATTTTTTCTTTCTTTCTTTCTTTCTTTCTATTTCTCTTTAATATACTTTTTCCACAAAAAGTGGGGAGGGGGTGGAGCTCGAGCCCTCCGAGCCCTGCCATTCCGCGGACCCTGACATGTAGGCCTCTAAATAAGTATATTTTTTGCCCGACTGTAAATTTGGGAATTTGTCATTTTCCAACAAACGCAATCAAAAGTATAATGTACTAAAAATCTCGGAAAATTATGTCATTTCAGCAACATTTGTAAATCACCGGTATCGAATTAGAAATAAACCACGTTTAAATTTCATTTGGGGCAGGCCCCAAGCACCCAAGCCCCGTCAGTATGCAAGCGCCCCCGATCTACACCTTGTTGGCGGGAAAAATCGCAACTGATCTCCCTACCTTTCTTCTTTCTCTTTTTTTTCTTTCCCTTCCCTTCTTTCTCTCTCTTTTAGGAGTGCTGGGGAAGGGACGCAAGGCCGATTCACACGTTTTTGGCGGGATTAATCGCAACTGATCTCCCTTCTTTTCACCCTTTTCTTTTCTTCTTACTCTTTTTTGTTCCATTTTAGCTCTCTTTTGTTGGCGGGGCGGGGGCCGGGGAGAGGCAAGGTTTTTGGCCCTCGATTCACAACTTGTTGGCGAGAAAATTGCAACTGATATCCCCTTCTTTTCCTTTCTTCCTCTTTTTTCTTTCTCTTTATCTCCTCTTTTCCTTTTTCTTTCCCTTTCCTTCCTTCTCTCTTATTTTGTTGATGAGGGGGTGGGGAGGCAACAGCCCGGGAGGCAAGGCCCTTTCGCGCCCCATCTCCTTCTTATTTACACCTTTTCTTTTCTTCTTCCTCTTCTTTCTTTCCCTTTCTCTCCCTTTTCCTTCTTTTCCTTCTTTCTCTCTCTTTTTTCTTTGCTGGGAGGGGGACCAAGGCCCCTGCCCCATGGATCCGCGCCTCCTTCCACCTGTAGGCCTATCATTCCTTGCACACTTCTGTAATAGCATGTACGTACCGTACTCACATTCACATCACATTCAAAAAAGAAATAAAAGAAAACAACAATTGCACGGCTCAAACATGAAACATTGAATGATCTAAATACACGCTATATACAGGTACTACATGCAGTATAGCTAGAGTGCTGCAGTTACTGCATAGGTTAAATTGCATTGTGTGAGCGCCGTGACTGGCCTGACACCGCGGGAGTTGCCCGTGCGGAGGCATGTGATATTACCTAAGCTCGCTGAATTTTTCTTCTCTTCAGTTATATGGTCTCGACATTTACAATCTATTTGCGTTATTATTGTTGTGATTTCAATGTAGTTTTCATAAAAAGACCAATAAAGCAGAAGCTTGGACTATGATTATGTTGGCATGGTCCACAGAATTTGTACAAATATATTCAAAGTAAAGATTTTACGCGAAAAATCGGACTGTTTGTGCCAATATATTGTAACCGTCGCACGAATTATCTCGACTGTGTGTGTACGTGTGTGAGCGTAGAACCACGTATTACGTTGACGTCAGTTTGGCTGATGCGTATATATAGCAAGATGCCTCACACGGGATAGGCCCAACCCATCGCATTATGCATGTGCTACGCTACATGACGTGAGTGGAGTGTCTCTTGATAAAGTATCTCTTTGATTAGACTGCATATAGCAAGATGCCTAACACGGGATAGGCCCTCCCCTTTGCGACGTGCATATTTGCTACAACACATCATGGACTGGACTGTCTCTTGATAGTGTGATCTCTTTGATTAGACGTGCAGAGGGCGGGTGCACGCCTCGCCGACTCACTCTCGGGGGTTCGTCGCCTCCTTGCACGGACGACGCCGGCCGTGCTCTCGTCCGCCCGTCCTCCCGGGACCCCGAAACCACCTTTTAACGACATGGACGGCGACCACGGGGTCGACGTGGCACGCGACATGCCCGATCCCATCCATTTGGAATTGTGTCGCCGTTCCCGCGCCACGGCAGAGGTGGGCAGGGTCGAGGAAAGACGGGTTTGATGTCAAGAAATTCACATTGGCAGACCGTTACGCACCCCCCGCGGCGATTTTGCGTATTAATATATAGATTAGCGGAGGTAATACTCAATTGAAATGACGTATCATGCACAATGGATTTATTTGAAAACAAAAAATAATACAGTGTAATTAAAAACAAAAACATAATCATTTTCATTTTTATTCAGAAAAGAAATACAGTGATGTAATGTCGTTTTTTCTGACTCAGATCGATCAAAAGTGCGAGTCGTCAACCGCCAATTATGGCATCGAGTCGGACGATAATGCTGATCCTTGGGATTGTACTGGGTGCTGGAGCCATACTGGCAGCCGTCCTGTGCGGGTTACTTATAGACAACTCCGAAGAGCCCGTCTATGTCCCCATCACCGATGGATACGTGGAGATCAGACACGGAGACGAGGTTGTTCTCAGCGGCCAGGTGGGAATGAAGCTGGATGGGTCCGGTGAGGAGTGCTCTAGCGAAGGAGAGGTATGGCCTATTTCTCTTTAAAAACCCTTTGCTTATATGGCTATATTATCCGACCATCCAACATTATGTTTCAATATCACTTTATTGATAATAAGCAAATAATAACCGACAACTCTGGGGACGGCACAAACTATCGTCGCAGAGGTGATCTCGGGGCTAATATCTTCCCGAGCTGAGGGAGGGAAGATGGTGCAACCCCCGAGATCACCCACCAAGGCGATGATAGTTTGTCCACCCGTGAAAGTAAGAGGTGAGTATTATAGTTATATCGACTGCTACGAGAGGACTAGCTGTTTCTATACGCTCAAGGGATAGTTGAATCCCCTGCTATCACCCCGAGGCGCGCCTGGGTGGGCGGCGCGCCTCGGGGTGATAGCAGGATTCAACTATCCCGCGAGCCAGTATAGAAACAGCTAGTCCTCGAGTATTAAAGCAGTCGATATGACTTTATATGCCGAATTAAAACAAAATCTACCAAGAATTCTTACCTTTGCCTTTAGTGAGTAAAAATTTGTTAAAACATCACAGAAAATCTGAAACACTGTCTGTTAATCTTCGCTTAATCTTCGAGTGAAAGTTTCAATCATTTGGGAATCGCAGACAAAGAGCACTGTATATGGCGTCCGTGCTCGCACGTAGACAATTTTAACACGCAAACCAATGGGGATCGCAGTAAACCAATGGGAATCGCAGGATAATGAGGCGGAGGGTAGAAACTTTTAACTAGGCCCTGTGGGCTATTGCTATGCCCTGTGAGTTGGGCATGGCTTGAAATCACGACTCCAATTTCGACCAATCAGATGGCTAGATTTCTAAAGTGAGGTATGTAATGCTTTATATCCCACATCAACAATACTTTTCCGAAGAGAAAATGAATAATAAACACAAAAGTCAGCACGTATATAACATAAAGTACCGAGCTACGTCACAATAGCCTTCGCATATTTCGCAAAACCATTGCACATGGTCCTAGCGTGTATCATTGGCGGATCCAGGGGGGCACAGCGGGCACGTGCCCTCCCCCGGCCCCAAAAAAAAAAATAGTGCTCACTAACCCCTCCCCCAACTGAGCGAATTTTCGACCGGCGCGATTTTCAAATTTTCGGGAGCAAAAAACATTATTGCTCACTCCCCCACTGAGCAAATTTTCGGCCGACACGATTTTCCAATTTTCCATTTTTCGGGTGCAAAAAAAATGTGCTCACTACCCAACCCCCCACCCCCACACTGAGCGAATTTTGGACCGGTGCGATTTCAAATTTGCGGGAGAAAAAATTGTGCCCCCTTCCCCCGTCTAAGTAATCCTGGATCCGCGCCTGTGTATATGTGATAGTATACAGATATTGACTGCCTAGAGGGGCAATATAACATTTGAGATCCTCGAGGGAGTTATATTTGTGTCGAGACATTATATTTTTCCAAACCGCGTAGCGCTGAGAAAATTAATATAGTATTCCGAGACAAAAATATAACTCCCCAAGGGAAATGAAATGTGATATTGTTCCCGAAGGAAAAAGTCAATATCTGTTATATTATGATGACCTATATTCGATACAAAACAAGATGCAGTCTCATAATCATTCATATGTGTGCAATTTTACCGGCACGAGTGCTGCAGTACTTGGGCCTGGTACTGGTCCTGGACTAGTATGACTAATGGCGGGATGAATGCTAGCAGAAGTGAATGGTGCTGTAGGTCATTTACAAACAATGTCAAAACCGAAAGCACTCACCTTTTAAAAATGTCTCTGCAATCCATATCGCAGTGTTATCATGGACTGTTATCAATATCATGGACGCTTAGGCCTACTGTTCAATTCACAAACCTCCGCATAAAAATGATCAAAGAATGAAACTTACTCAGTTCAGTAAGTTGCTATAATTGTTTCTAAAATTGTAAATCCTTTGTGTTCACTGTAGTGTAAGCTTTCAGCACATTCTCAGCAACATTGATGACTTTCTCAGCAGCTAGAACGAGAATCTTTTTAATCAATTAATTTATTCCAATTCTTCCTCACTAAGCATAGCGAAAACAAATTTGTTGCAATTTCATATTTCGCGCTGCATGCAATTAATGCGTGTATTGTGTGCGAAGTGGCGGTGTACGTGTGTAGTGCATTGAACTTGTAGTGTGTGCTTGAGGTATTACGTAAAATAAGTCATACCTCTGGATACAGCGGCGTTATATTCAGAGGTATGACGTAATTTACGTCATGTTGGAAAATATAACGCTTCTCATCCTTGTAGCGATGGTCATGTGACAGCATTTTGACCAATCACACATAAGTATCTATATGGGAAATTTAATATTTTTTATTATATCCTGCATCAACAGGTTATTGGTTTTTGATTGGTTGAGAGCTCTTCACGTTATCAAAAATAAACGCACTATTTTGCAAAAAGTACTATTTACGCGGCAAGGATTTTTTTTTAAACATTAAAACCCCTCTAAAGTGTTGGGAGCCCCAAAAATTTGATGGCAAAATTTCACTTAAAATGTATCATAATGTGAAAGAGGATGTCATTTAAGACGCATTTCGGCAAGGATTATTCATCCATGAATGAACCTGCATTCAATCAGCAGATGTATATATATACATATGAAATATTGTATCAAACCATATTATGTTCATGAAAATGTATGATGAAGAAAAAAAGATGCAGAAACAAATAAATCAAATTTTAAAAAATCAAAATTATCAAAACAAATGTGTTTGAAGTCGAATATTGACGAAAGAATACAAAATTTAGGTTTTCTGCGTACAACAGAAAACCCAAATTATGTATTCTTTTATCAATATTTGTCTTCAAACACATTTTGGAGGAGAAATCTTTGCAGAAGTGTGTCTTAAATCCTCTGTTACATTATGATACAATTTAAGTGAAATTTTGCCTTCAAATTTTTGGCGAAGTTGGGGCTCCCAAGACTTTAAAGGGCTTGAAAATGTTTAATTTTTGTTTAATTCTGTTTTTGATAAATTTGTTTAAATTTAATAAATTTTATTGAAATTCAAAATGTTGGAAATTTTATATTTCAATAGACTTTAAAACAATTTTAAAAACTTAATACATATTTGATGCAAGATATAAAACAAATACATACATCTTGAGAGGTTCTGGTTGAAACTATGGGCAAGAGGTGATTCCAATAATACTATTTGCTGAGGGGCGCAGCGACCGACAAGATATACATAGATCTTTTATGTGACCTCATTAAGATCACTCGTGTTGCAAGATTCTTGGTATGTGGGATAATTATAATCATTATTATCCTCAGAGGGAGCAATATTATCATACAGTTATATGATAAATGGAGAAAAGCCCAGGTCATGCCTTATTGTTGACGATGCATGACTATTACATCACATCAGTTAGGATGTATTAGGGTCGAGTTTAGGGTTAGGGTCAGTTGTAGGGTAAGAGTTCAGGATGTGATTAATTGCCTAGTGGGGCATTCTGAAGTTGTTTCAAATTCTGAGCTTTAAA
Organism: Mesocentrotus franciscanus; assembly: GCA_037976565.1. NCBI lineage: Eukaryota > Metazoa > Echinodermata > Echinoidea > Camarodonta > Strongylocentrotidae > Mesocentrotus > Mesocentrotus franciscanus. The sequence continues at coordinate 28,972,522 of CP137668.1, read as the reverse complement.
GCACATGATACCCCCCAAAAAATCGAAACTTTGGAATAAAATAGATAAGTCACATCTCTATCAACCCTTGATATGTATCAATTCATCTTAGTAGACATCTTGAAAGCCATCGTTTCAGAAAAGTAGCGCTACTAACAACATGATCGCAAAAACTGTCAAGAAATGAACTCAAGAGCAACTTTAATACCTCATTCTATTGCCTATAGAAATCATTTGTTCGAATCCGTAAATATGTCATTTTAATGTACGCTCATTTAAAAAGGTGATTAACAAGGGTCCTCAATTCGGCTTAGTTTTATATTTTTTAAAGTTTAACGGTTTGTACACTCAAGAAATAAGTAGCTTTGACTGTTTTCACTAACCGAAGTTTCTTGTAAGATTCTCTTGAAAGTATTTTGTTCCCTTTACTCTTTCAACAGAATGTAATCCAATGCTTCGAGTGGGAGCAGCAAGCAAGGTTAGAAGTCAAACGAGAAGCAGAAGATGGCATAACATGCCAGCACATGAGCTGGCAAGCAATGACGCCCGACATCGTCCTCTATGACTGCTACGAACTCGATGATGACCAGTGGTTCGGCAGCGCCAATAGGTTCTTTCAACATTGGCCAATCAACGAGTGGAACGAATCAATGACCATGTATGTCTCTGGTGATATGTATGCCAATTACAACGACTATGGCTCTGTGCTCGAACGCTACTGGCTGTCATCAAAGGGTGTTGCTATTAGAGCATCGCATGCTTCGCCACTTCATGTGAGCTTGAACTACAACGAAGACGGCCTCGTTTGTTTCAAAGGAGAATACAAATCATCTTACTACCCAACACCAGAAGATTCTTCAAGCGCTTTTCTGGATTACACAATCTGCACTGGTGAGAATACCAGAGTGATTCATGACTACATGACGAAAAGATTCGTAAAGAAGCCTACAGGTTTGCCAGATACTCGTATGATGGGTGCTCCAATTTGGTCCACCTGGGCAAGGTTCAAGACAACTGTCAATCAGTCACTTGTTCTAAGCTTCGCAGATGAAATCATAGCTAACGACTTCAGCAACAGTCAGATAGAGATTGATGATGGGTATGCTGGAAGAAATTACGGCGATTTCTTCTTTGACTCCGAAAAGTTCCCCGATCCCATCCAGATGATCCAAAAGCTCCATGACAAAAATTTCAGAGTTACGCTTTGGGTAACACCTTTCGCCAATTTCAATACTGATGCATTCACTGAGGGTGATGAGAATGGGTACTGGGTGAAAAATGAAGATGGTTCGACAGCTTTGATAAGATGGTGGGCAGGACTACAGGCTGGAATGCTTGATGTAACGAATCCCAACGCGGTCACCTGGTTTGTCAACAGGCTTGAGGATGTCCGTACCCAGTATGGCATCGATTCCTTTAAGTTTGACGCAGGCGAAACCAACTATCTAGGATATCACAAGACAATGGAACTAATCTCCAACCCTTGCGAGTACACAACCGGCTGGGTAAAGCTTGCGGCTCAACTGGGATCACAGATTGAAGTTCGAGTAGGCTTTGAGACGCAGGACCAACCAATCTTTGTTAGGATGATGGACAAAGACTCTCAGTGGGGTTGGAACAACGGCCTGAAAACACTCATAACATCTGCCTTATCCTTCAGTGTTCTAGGATATCCATACGTCTTGGCGGATATGATAGGAGGCAACGTGTATGAAGGAGGCTTTCGAGAGACCTATCTCCCAGACAAGGAACTTTTCATCCGATGGCTCCAGATTACAGCATTCATGCCGTCAATGCAGTATTCAATCGCACCATGGCAATACGAAGATGACCCGGAAGTAGTCGAGATATCTCGCAGATGGACCAGTTTCCATGAGAACGTTATTACACCGATACTGATTGATCTGGCTGAGATGGAAGCAATTCCTGAAGGAAAACCGATGATTCGACCTCTCTGGTGGATTGCACCAACGGATCAAGACGCTCTGATCAGTGATGACCAGTTCCTAGTAGGAGACGACATATTAGTAGCGCCCATTGTTGAAAATGGTACTCTTTCTCGCGATGTTTACCTACCATCTGGTCGATGGCAAAATGCTATCGACGGGAAGATATATGATGGAGGACAATGGATATGGAATGTATCTGTACCTCTTTCAGAGGCTCTCTATTATACCAGGGAAGGAACAGCCTTACCCATCCCCGCAGATCGTAATATAAAAATACAACATGATGAAGAGGTTGTACTAAAAGGCCAGATCGGGTTTCTGCTCGGAAACTCAGCCATAGATTGTTCCGGCAAAGAGGAGGTAAGATTATGTAATGTCCTGATTGCCTTTTCTCCATTGTATCCTTGACGTGCAAGAAGTGTCACTCTTTAATTGTATAATTTCCGATTCTAATTACATAAAGGTAATTTCCGGTTCTAATCACAAAAGCTGTACTGTGTGAATCATCCTTTTTTGGCGGAAATGAATGAAGATATTTATTTGAAAAGATCAATTGTACCTGAGTCAATTATTATTCAATCATAAAATGTGTCAAAATTCTACTAAAAGGGTTATTATTCTCATAAAATAGTTCATCTTGAAAATCAATACAGTCCGACTTTTCCTTAGCGAATAACAAGGCCACATGCATATTATGGCACATAATAACAAAATTATTCTGAAATGAAAGATCGTTTGTCAATTAGTCAAAAAAATAATAACATCAGCCTTTGCTATCCTCATGTCTCGACTACTTTAAAACATGTACATAGTCTCAAATATGTGTTATTTCATGAAAGTGCTTAACATGACCAGCTTCTATTTTGTTTTCTTGTACATTTTCTTCCTGCAGGTTGATCAGTGTTACGAGTGGTCTTCCAAAGCCCGTTTACATATCCAGTCAGAAAACGACGGCGGCGTCAGGTGCCATCATTTTGGCTGGCAAGCAATGACAAACGACGTTATTCTTCAGGACTGTTTCGAACTTGGCGATGACCAGTGGTTCGGCAGCGCAAATAGGTTCTTTCAACATTGGCCAATCAGCGAGTGGAACGAATCAATGACTATGTATGTCTCCGGTGACATGTATGCCAATTACAACGACTATGGCTCCGTGCTCGAACGCTACTGGCTGTCGTCAAAGGGCGTGGCTATACGAGCATCACATGATTCTCCCTTGCATGTGAGTCTCAACTACGACAACGACAACATGGTTTGCTTCAGAGGAGAGTTTGGATCATCCTACTATCCCAATCCGAGCAACGAACCGGCTTTCCTCAATTATACTATCTGCACTGGTGATGACACCAGAGTTGTGCACGATTATATGACAGATAGATTCGTGGAAAAACCGACGGGTTTGCCTGATACCAGAATGATGCGTTCTCCAATTTGGTCCACCTGGGCGAGATTCAAGACAGCAGTCAACCAATCGCTTGTTTTAGGTTTCGCTGACGAGATCATCTCCAATGGATTTAACAACAGCCAGATCGAGATTGATGATGGGTATGCTGGAAGAAATTACGGCGATTTCTTCTTTGACTCCGAAAAGTTCCCGATCCCATCCAGATGATCCAAGAGCTCCATGACAAAAATTTCAGAGTCACGCTTTGGGTAACACCTTTCGCAAATTTCAATACTGATGCATTCACTGAGGGTGATGAGAATGGGTACTGGGTGAAAAATGAAGATGGTTCTACAGCTTTGATAAGATGGTGGGCAGGACTACAGGCTGGAATGCTTGATGTAACGAATCCCAACGCGGTCACCTGGTTTGTCAACAGGCTTGAGGATGTCCGTACCCAGTATGGCATCGATTCCTTTAAGTTTGACGCAGGCGAAACCAACTATCTAGGATATCACAAGACAATGGAACTAATCTCCAACCCTTGCGAGTACACAACCGGCTGGGTAAAGCTTGCGGCTCAACTGGGATCACAGATTGAAGTTCGAGTAGGCTTTGAGACGCAGGACCAACCAATCTTTGTTAGGATGATGGACAAAGACTCTCAGTGGGGTTGGAACAACGGCCTGAAAACACTCATAACATCTGCCTTATCCTTCAGTGTTCTAGGATATCCATACGTCTTGGCGGATATGATAGGAGGCAACGTGTATGAAGGAGGCTTTCGAGAGACCTATCTCCCAGACAAGGAACTTTTCATCCGATGGCTCCAGATTACAGCATTCATGCCGTCAATGCAGTATTCAATCGCACCATGGCAATACGAAGATGACCCGGAAGTAGTCGAGATATCTCGCAGATGGACTGGTTTCCATGAGAACGTTATTACACCGATACTGATTGATCTGGCCGAGACGGAAGCAATTCCTGAAGGAAAACCGATGATTCGACCTCTCTGGTGGATCGCACCAACGGATCAAGACGCTCTGATCAGTGATGACCAGTTCCTAGTAGGAGACGACATATTGGTAGCGCCCATCGTCGAAAATGGTACTTTTTCTCGCGATGTGTACCTACCATCTGGTCGATGGCAAAATGCTATCGACGGGGTGATGTATGATGGAGGACAATGGATATGGAATGTATCTGTACCTCTTTCAGAGGCTCTCTATTACACAAGATTATAAAGTTTATACCATAGCTTGCTTACAGGAGATATTTGTGTCATTTGCAGCGCTGGCATGTACAAAGGTCAATTCATAGACCCGGAGCTCAAAATAGTACCTTCTAACATAGAAATGTATGTTGGAGTAAACTATATGGCTATTTAGGGCTCCGATAATATTGATTGACCTTTGAGCGCATACGTATGTGGTTTGTCTCAACTATCATTCCTTTATTTGCCGTGGTGATTACAAGTTCGTGTAAAATCAATTCCCGCATATGAACTGAATCATGACCAATGTCTAAAACTGTGAAAATTTTTATTTTCTGGACAATAATAGGACAACTTTTACGATGTCCACCGCGCCAAATGAAAACAAACAGGATAATTATAATATTTGTAGTGAAAGAGGTGATCTAAAACAATATTGCATTGCGGTATAATACCAATTGACCATATGTTTCCAGAGGCATTGGCGTAGCTACATCGGCGCACGGGGGTACGTGCCCCTTCCATCCGAAAAAAATAAAAACAATTCAAAGAAAGGGGAAAGGGAGACGGGTATAAGAAGGAGAAAAGAAGGCGCCTGGACCATTTCCCACACCCTCACACCCTCCCCCTTAGCAATATAGTCTAGCGAATTCGAATTTCATTTTCCTAGTAAGACCGGTGCCCCCCATCGTTCCAGTACCGCCTTAGTGGATGAACTCACGCTACGACACTGTCAACAGGACAGCTAATATTCGCAGACACATTAAGGGAATAAAGTGGGGGCATAAGATATGAAGAAATTTAAAATGAAAAAGAAAAAAACATGAAAGCATTTTATTATATTGCCTAAACTTTTTCATAATCATAATGTTTTATCACTCTCGTAAATCTTTTAGATATCATGATACCAATGCATAGTGTACAGACATCATTTTGAAAAAATGCAAAGTTGTTATGACAAATTTTGCTGAATAAAATTCAATAGGATAACCTAATCAAGCTGAATATTGTTGTAAAAGGTGTAATACATGTATTTGTTTTAATCGTTCAGAGATTCTTCTATTAAAATTATAATGTAGCGAAATTTGGAATTCTCTTTAGTTACTGTCTGAGTAATGTAGGTGCATTCTGTATGAATCTTTATCTCCTTTTATATAGTAAAATAAAAGCAATGTTCAAGGCATACACAGAAAAGACAACCATGATATAGAGATATTATTCTGTTTCATAGATATACTAGTACATATTTGTGAAATCAAGAGGTTGAGACTGGCACTGACATCATTCGGCAATCATGTACATTTGCCACTCTCCACCCATGTGTAACCCTAACCCTATAATAGCCATGATCCTACCATAATGCTAACGCTACCTCGGACCTAAACATAAGACATGTCTTTAGCTTAGACCCGATACTTGATAATTATGATTTCGCTCTTCACATTAACAACTTATTAAAGTCCTCACCTGTAAACGGGATGATTTTCCTGGGGCGCCAGGATCTCCCGTCGCGGCGAGTCGGACATGAGCGCTATGTATGAAGCACTTTAATGTTATTTTTGTCATTATCACTAACATCAATTCTACTTAAAATGCAAAGTTGATAAATTATGCTGAATAAAATTCAATATGATGACCTAATGAAGCTGATTATTGCTGTAAAAAGTTTAATATTTGTTTTAATCGTTCAGAGATTCTGCTATTAAAATCATTATGTACCGAAATTTTGAATTCTTTTTAGTTTCTGTCCGAGTCATGTAGGAGTATCTGTACAAATCTCTTTACTTTAAAAAGTAAAATAAAGAATTGAAAATTTGAAGGTTTACACAGAAAAGTATTAAAAATGATACAGTTATATTGATATAGACAAATAATAGCATCAAAAAGCACAATACAACTACACAACATAATTATAATACTGTTTCATAGAAAAACATTGTTGTGTAGTTGAGAGGTTGAAACTGGAAATTTGCCACTCTCCACCATTAATACTACAAGCTTACAATGTTACTAATAATATTATTATCATTATCATCAGTGTTGTTATTATTACATGTATTATCATCATTAGTAGTATAGTTGTAGTAGTAGTAATAGTAGTAGTAGAGGTAGTTGTAGTAGTAGTAGTAGTAGTAGTAGTAGTAATAGTAGAAGTAGTGGTAGTAGTATAATTATTATCATCATCATCAGTGTCAATATTGTTATATGGGCCTATTATTGTTATTGTTGTTTTTGTTATTCTTGTTGGTGTTAATGTTGTTATTGTTGTTGTTCCTGCTACCGTTGTTGTTGTTGTTGTTGGTATTATCATTACTATTATGACTATAACAATATCAATAATGATAGTATTGATAATGAAACAAATTACAGTCATTGTAACGCCTTATCCAATGTCTACATATTGGAGTTAAATACACACATATTGTACATAGAAGCGGCGGTTTCAATTACATGGATAATATAGGCCTATAAATAAAAACAGCACTTTGTGTGACTAAGCATGTTCATCCTGCTGATTACAGCACAGTGTTTTTAATCTCGTACCTACTGAACGCGTCATTCAAGGTCTAACCAGGGAGATGGGAGGATCCCTGGTCCAACGTTCAGTTTGACACAAGATAGCATTATATTGTTGGCAGTATAGGCCTACATATTGAGATGCCCAAACATTTAATATTAACCCCTTGCATAAGTACTGTTAGCTTTATGCAGATTTGTAACCTGTTAGACTATGGTGTTTCCGTCAAGGTAAGATCTTTTTCAAATGTTTTTTCGTGCAGTCTTTACCCTGGGTGTTCAAGGGCATTGGTTCATATTTGTTTACTTTCATATGAAAAATAATGAGTAGTTAGAATCTGTTTGAATCTTCGTGTTAAAAGATAAACTTGAGTTCTCAATTTCAATTTCAATTTCATTTATTTCCACAGATTCATAAAAAGACAATATAACTTACAATCAAATATAAAAGCATTAAAACAAAAGATGAACCTGCAGGGGGTGATCAAAAACCACAGAGGTTTCTCGGGGACCATCCCCTGCTTAAAATTACAATCTTAGAATACAATAAAAAAAAATAATTAAACAATAAACACATACAATATATATATATATATATATATATATATATATATATATATATTACAAGCAAAACTATGTGTGGGGTGAGTAGTAGTGGGGTGGTGTGGTACCAATAAATATAGAGGGAATGAATGATAATTATGTAAAGAAAAATAGTGAGAAAAATAGTGAGAAACACCATACAAACTAAGTCTCAAGAGTTGGATATCAAATGTTGTTTGTGTTGTTGTTCTGGTAAATGTAAAAAATAAATTCTCACAGAATCCAACGAAACTTCCACTGAATGTTCAAGATTACAAATAAATGACATGTGCCAAACAATTTTGGTAGAAAATGGATGGTGGCTGAGTAATGAGCATAGATATATAATGAAATCCGGGTAAGTAGGCCCGACACCATGTGCTTAACACAGGTCACTATGCGCAAATGGCAGTTATGGTTTTTAATGAAGATGATTTCCAGCAAGTTTTGGTGAGGTTGATTTTATTTTACTGGTTTAAAAAAATCGATCTACTGCTGGATAAATAATCCAGAATGAGTATAGCCATGTTCTATCGACATACAATTCCCATACCAGAGCTCAAGATTAGCTTTAAGATTTTAGAGGCTTTTTTTTGTTGTTCGAATAATACACAGAACCACATCATACCGAGAAAAAGACGAACGGTACGGGGAGAAACACTGTCTCTGCACAATAAAGCTAAGTTTCGGGATGCGCCCCCGCAGGAGATATATTTAAGCCATTTGTGATACATTAAAGAGAAGGTTGAGTTGTGGGAAGAAGTGAAAAATAATTTGTGAGCATTATCATTTTTATTATGCAAGTGTGGAAGAACATCAGATAAAAAATGTTCCTTGAAAAGCATGGCTCTTCAAATGCCTTAATATTCAAAATATGGCATGTAACAGCATAAACATCGGGACGGATTTTCATGCCACATGTTCATGTAGTCCCATATACATCTTTCTGTGTCGGTGCTTGTAACTTGACCAAGACCGGGCCAAATTTCTTATAATTTTGATGATTCCAGAACCTTGCAGTACACACCATTACTTATATGCTAAATGATCAACCTTTTCTGATCGATTCCACACCGTTTCTTTCACAATGCAATCGCATGACCAGAACTCAACTTTATCTTTAAAGGCATTTACTGAAACTGAAAGACATTTTGAGAGCTAAATTGATTATTCTTCAGGTCATTTTAGGTCTACTCGTGCCGAAGTTACAGCTATAGAATGCCGCTGATAGTTTACATAACGGGGTGCTCATCGGGCATCGGGTTGACTACGGCTGTCACGCTGGCCGAAGATCCCACCAAACGGTTCCTGGTCTATGCCACCATACTCAAGCCCTTCGCAGATGAAACACTGCTGCAACAAGCTGTAGATGGGAAGCAGATCCTGGACCAGACGTTGTTCCCGGTCCAGATGGATGTCACCAAGGATGAGTCCGTCAGGGATGCAGTCGCCATGGTGATGATGAAACAAGGACGAATTGATATTCTTGGTAAATATAAACAATAATATAAATACTGGTTATTTCTATAACGCCCATTTCGAGTCAAGATACCAAGTTAACGTCTGGGTGGAGAGAGGCTAATGTAGATTAATGTCTTTCCAAAGGATGGTAGTGCCGCGCCGGGGTTAGAACCCCCGATCTCCGTATTCCAATTCTCAAGTCATGTTTATGAACTATTCGACTACGACACCTCCTAATAAAATGATATTATAACATAAAAAGATCGGTGCCTGTAAACTTTGATGACGATAGACAGTCAAGTCAGTCGACAGCAGGACTTGGTGGACCCAAAGTAACACTAGGCCTATAGGCCTATTCAATGGATTTGTAGTTTTATATCCTTTTGTTTCATAAAAGAAAACATTGAATTTTGTTGATCGAGACCTTCTTTTCCCCCTTATTCGTTAGTGAACAATGCAGGAGTGGCCATGGTAAATGTTTCAGAAACGGCCACGGTGGAACAAGCCAAAAGGGTATTCGATATCAACTTCTTTGGTAACTTCCGGGTCACTCGGGAAATACTTCCAGGGATGAAGAAACAGAGGTCCGGTCGCATAATCAACATATCAAGCAATAATGGAATCTCTTGTAAGTTGTGAGTTTATCCTATTCTTCTACCAGTGCGTTATCCACGGGGCACAATCCCCTCCTCCGCCGACAATAGCCCAATCTGGCATATGATTAAGTAAAAATAAAAATCTCCTCAAATTGTGCCCCCCATCACATAAATCACCTAACTTGATAAAACCTTTCTTTTTAGTTTTTTCTTTATTTTCTCTATTTTTTTTTATAATGCTTTTCAGATGATTTTGAAGTAAAGAGGGACCTATACAATTTGATTACTATACACCCTGCTAAATATTATTATATACAGCGGTACGTCCTTTTCACTGAATATTTGTTTATAATTATTGTGCGCTTTGTTTAAGGCAGTTTTCCCTCGAAGAAAATTCTCCCTTCAAATAAGTACAAATTCAGATGATTTGTGAAACGTTTTCTTTTTTTAAGCAAAGTTTTCGTTTGTGTTTGACTTATGAATACATTTTTTATATTTGTGTATGCACGTATGTAATAATAATAATTTATGTGCGTGTGTGTGAAGGTGTACGTGTATGCGTTTTTTCTTCCTTTTTTCTCATTTGACAAAAAGATATTCACTTTTGTTCATTTTCTTAGATAAAGTAGTATTTTCTGATAGCATGATTATAATTGTCATGATTATAGTATCGTTTTTTCTTCTTTCTGAAGTTGTATTTCTTTTTTACTCGTTATATTTTGTCCGCCAATGTATACATTTTGTACAATTCGAAGATTGAGAGAGAAAGGGGAGGGGTAGACTAATTCTCACAATCTAAGACATTATCTATTGTGCTGACAGAGGCGGCGCTCCCGGGGCAGGGGCACAGTGCCCTCCCACTTTTTCAAGTACCCCAAAAGTGCCCCTTTTTACATAGGAAAAGTGCCCCTTTAACTTTGTAATGTGCCCCTTTTTACATAAGAAAAGTGCCCCTTTTACTTTGACAAGTGCCCCTATTAATTTTTAAAAGTTCCCCTACCCCTTTCCACCTCTGATAAATGCCCCCTTTATTTTAAAACGTACCCCTTTTCCTTCGATAAGTTCCCATTTTTCTTTGCAATAAGTGTCCATTTTCCATTCTCATGAGTGCCCTTTTTAATCTCTAGTAAGTGCCCCTTTTCAGGTACGAGAAGCGCCCCTTTTCACTATTGATAAGCGACCCATTCACCTCTGATAATTGCCCTATTCAAATCTGAGAGGTGCCCCTTTTGCTTTGACAAGTGCCCCTTTTCCTTTGTAAGAAGTACCCCTTCCCCTTTTAATAAATACCCCTTTTTAACTCGGATAAGCGCAGCTTATATTTTCCATCTCTAATAAATGCCCCTCTTATTTTGACACCTTTTACTTCCTAATAAATGCTATTTTCCACTCTTATAAGTGCCCCTTCCACTTCTCATAATTACCCCTTTTCATCTCTGATAAGTGCTCTGTTTATTTTAACATGTGCCTCTTTTTCTTTTTAATAAGAGCCACTTCCTTCTTCTCATAAAAGCCCCCTTTCACCTCCAAAAAATGCCCCTATTAAAAAAATCTGATCGGTGCCCCTTTTCTTTCAACAAATGCACATTTCCCTTTATTATTAGTGCTCCTTTTTCATTCTCATAAGTGCCTCTTTTCATTTATGGTCAGTGCCCCTTTACAGGTGCGATAAGTGCCCCTTTTCACCTCTGATAATTACCCCAAGAGCGTAGAAATACCGTAAACCGTAGAAATACTGGCTGGGTTCCAGCGGGGTGCCAGTCTGATCCCGGTGTTCTTACCAGGGGAGAGGAGCTAATAGGTGACGCTGTTAGCTCTAGAAAAACTCTCATAACCCTATGACGAGAACATGACAATTAAGGCGGGTTGGGTCGCCTTAAAATAAACCCCGTCCTGCACCGGGCAGCAGCGATGCAGTACCTGTAGTTGGCGGAGGATCCACAACGGTGGCTACGGGGCGCAGAGGGCAGGTCGGCATTAATGCTTCTGGCTTCTGTACTGCGATGGAAGGATCTGGCCGCCCACCATTATTAATTGGTCGCGTTTGTCATCATGAGAGTACAAAATCAACAAATCAAGTAGGTATCGGAAGGTGGAACACGCAAGCCGGAAGATACGCCAAGAGCTACTGCGGAAGGAGAGGTACTGCTCGTAGTACGCTTGCGGGTGATGACGGATCAGGATCAAAGCCTCTTGTAGGAAGTTCTGTTCTTGAAGGTCCCATGATGGAAAGGAACAGCACCCATCTAAGGAAACCAATCAATGTAGCCACGTGGAACGTGCGTGGTATGTCTGATGGGAAGGTGGAAATTGTGGAGAAGGAGATGGCTATAAATGAATATCTGAATCATGGTGGCTTGGACAAGGCAGATTTACATCAGACGAAGGAAATACAATCATCTTTTCAGGGAAAGAAAGTGGAAGGAAGCGAGGGGGTGTGGGATTCATCATAGAGAAGGCTACAGCTAAATGTGTCTTGGGATACAACCCGATCAACGAGAGAATTATGACTGTGAGATTACAAGGGCATCCTATGAATAGCTCCATAATTCAGGTATATGCACCAACAGCAGATGCACCGGAGGAAGAAATCACTGATTTCTATGAGATGGTGCAATATGTCGTAGACAACATTCCTAGGAAAGATTTCCTCATAATATTGGGTGACTAGAATGCCAAGATTGGTAAAACGAGGGAAAAATCTGAGTACATTGGCAATTATGGTCTTGGCATCAGAAATGAAAGAGGAGATCGACTGGAATAATTGTGTGTAGCTAACAGCTTCATCATTGGTAACACATGGTTTGAGCATCATCCCAGAAGACTGTGGACGTGGATGAGTCCGGGAGACAGAGCCAGAAACCAGATAGACCACATCATGGTCAAGAAGAGGTGGCGGACTTCACTACAGAACGTCAAGACAAGACCAGGTGCTGACTGTGGCAGCGATCATCAGCTGCTTGTGGCTAAACTGAGACTAAGACTGAAAGCTAAGAAATGTGATTCAGCTCCCACACGGTATGATGTTGAAAATATCCCTTCTCAATTCTCAGTGGAAGTGAAGAACAAGTTTGAGTTGCTGTTGAGAAACGATGAAACAGAGCAAACACCAAATGAGCTGTGGGAAGACATGAAAGAAACAGTTGAAAATGCAGCAAAGAATCACATCCCAAAGAAAAGGAAGCGGAAACAACCATGGATCTCAAATCAGACTTTCGACATTGCTGATGACAGGAAGAGGGCAAAAGCAAAACACAATAGAGGAGAATGGACGAGACTCAATAAGGCGGTTACAAGTAGTGTGAAGGAGGACAAAAAGAATTACATCGAGGGGAAGTGTGAAGTCCTAGAGCGTCACAAGAACAACTCCAAGGCAGCATTTGCAATTGTGAAAGAAATCACAAAGAAAAGAATCCCAAGACTGGATGTAATTAATGATGAAAATGGCAAAACACTGACGGAGAATAAAGACATCAAGGAAAGATGGGTGCAGTATAGTACCAAGCTGTTTGCTGCACAGGAACAAGTTGACACTCAGTGGGAGGAAAGTGATGAAATGGAGCCCCCTCCATTAAGATCAGAAGTGGAGCTTGTAATGAAACAACTGAAGGATGGCAAGTCCCCTGGCTTTGACAACTTGACTTCCGAGATGTGGAAGGCTACAGGTGAAGAAGGTACTGACCTGATGTGGCGTCTCTGTTGCAATATCTGGAATAGTAGGGAGTGGCCTAAGGACTGGTGTAGAGCTGTTTTATACCATTGCAAAGAAGGGAGATCTGAAAGAATGTGCAAATCACCGAACGATCAGCTTGATTTGTCATGCAAGCAAAATACTTCTGAAGGTGATTAGCAGAAGAATAAAATCAAACTGCAAGCCGAGATCTCAGATGAGTAGGCAGGGTTCCGTGAAGGTAGAGGGACTAGAGAACAGATTGTCAACATTCGAAACATAATAGAGAAATGCAGAGAACACAGACACCCCCTCTATTTGTGCTTTATAGATTATAGCAAAGCATTTGACTGTGTGAGCCACTCTAATTGTGGAACACAATGGCAAAGATGGGGTTCCCAATTCACATCGAACTGATCAAAAACCTCTATCATGACCAAGAAGCAACAGTGAGAACCAGTAACGACACTACTGAGGGGTTTGGAATTTGCAGGGGAGTACGTCAAGGTTGAATACTGTCTCCTAACCTTTTAATATTTATTCTGAGGACATTATGAGAAATGCTCTGGAAGGATTCAATGGGGGAGTTAGTTTGGAGGTAAAAAGATCACGAACCTAAGGTATGCTGACATCACTACTCTCGTTTGCAGCAGCAGAGAAGAGCTGATTGAATTGTTGAATCGCATCAAACAGGCAAGTGAAGAGAAAGACCTTCTAAACACCAAAAAGACAAAAATAATGGTTGTCGATAGAGATAGTAATAACACTGACTTCACCGTAGCTGGAAATAAGATTGAAGTAGTAAATCGGTTTGAGTACTTGGGTTCAATTATCACTAACAAAGGAGAGAGCACCACAGAGATAAGAAGAAGGATGGCAATGGCGAGATCAACAGTACAGAATATGTCTCACATCTGGAAGAGCCGAGGCCTATCTCTCAGTCTGCTTCAAGCAACTTCTTTCTCTATTGCCACTTACGGAAGTGAGTCCTGGGCCATGACAAAGAATGACAGAAAGAGAGTTGATGCCTTTGAAATGTGGTGCTACAGGAGGCTGTTGCAGGTGTCATGGAAAGATAAAAAGACAAATGTGTGGGTCCTGGAAAAGATTGGAACAGACTTGACCATCAGAAGGGGAACCATGGAAAGAAAGCTAAACTATTTTGGGCACATTGTTAGGAGATCTGTTGAGAAGCAAATACTGCAAGGAGCAGTCGAAGGAAAATGGGGTAGAGGTCGTCCACCAATATCTTGGACTGATGATATCAAGAAAGTGTCTGGACAAGGAATGAAAGGTGCAACACAAATGGCAGGTGAAAGCAGGGGCGGATCCAGCCGGCAGCAAGGGAGGGGGCCTAAAAATGGGCCCACTTCGTGCGAAAATTTGAAAATCGTGCCGGTCGATTTTTCGCTCAGTGGGGCGGGGTAGGTAGTGAGCAAAAAAAAAAAATTTAGGCACCCGAAAAAAAAAATTCACTCCGGGAAGGGTAATTTTTTTCCACCGCCACTCCCTTGGGCGCCAGGGGTAGCGACCACAAATTTTTTTGGCACCCGAAAAAATTTTCACTCCGAAGGGTACCAATTTTTTCCACTGCCCCCCTTGGGCGCCAGGAGGGGCCCATCTACTTTTTTTCAAAAAAGGGTGTTTTTACCTGTTTTTTCCTAGAGGGGCCCCTGCCGCCCCCACCCCTGGATCCGCCACTGGGTGAAAGAGTTGCATGGCGTGCTCTCGGGAAGACCACAGCAGCGCTTTACAGCGCCACCTGAAGTTGATTATGATGAATTACCCTTTTAACAATGATACGTGCCCCTTTTCCTTTATAATCAGGAGCCTATCCCTTTTTCATAAATGCCCCTTTTCACTTCTTATAAATGCCCCTATCAAAATCTGATGGATGCCTCTTTTCCGTCGACAAATGCCCATTTCCCATTCTCATAAGTGCCTTTTTCATCCCTGGTGAGTGCCTTTTTTTTTTAGATGTAAGAAGTGCCCCATTTTCACCTCTGATAATTAGCCTTTGTACTTTGACACGTGCTCCTTTTCTTTTCTAATAACTGTCTTATCCCTTTCGATAAGTATCCCCTTTTCCTCTCAAGAGCAATATCACCCAAAGCTCGCTCGCATTTATAGATGTTATAAATATGTTACTTATCAAAGGTCTTTTCAGTCTTATGTTATGAGAATGTGCTTAATTATAACCCATCGGGATCGGGTTTTACCTCTTTATAAGATGTAATATTTCGCACTGCGACCTCACAACTCTTATTTTTTTCCTCGCTCGCTTTGCTCGCTCGCAAATGATTATTCAGACCATCACATCCAACTGCAAGGTATGATGCTTATGCAATATTTTTTACGATGTATAAAGAGAAACAAATATTGAAATCATCCCTGATAATGTAATCACATTATAGGGGTATATACCAATGTCTAAAAAACTGTATATTTTCGCTTTGAGATTTCCCTTTGTAGGTGCCCTTTTTTCCAGAAACTGCCCTTTTTTGTTGGTGCCCCCTACTCCACTTTAAAAGTAGCCCCGCCGCCTCTGATTGTACATCTTTTGTTTTTTATCAGCTTTCAAAAGGAAAGAAGTGCATTTTATAGATTGTCTTTCCTTTTATACATGCATAAAGGCTTCCCTTATATGGGACTGTATGGAGCATCCAAGCAGGCTATTGAAGCTTTCAGCCAAGAGACAGCTATAATTGGCCGCTTCTTCAACATATGGTAAGTCCTTGCTGGAACGAAGAAAAGTATATATATGCAGTTAACAACTACATTATTCATTACCCTTGTAAATTTGATGTTTTGTTTTTTCGTAACTCAAGAATGAAAGGTTGAGTGGTGGAATTAAGTTGTTGAATACTCTTAGATGCAAGCTTTCACATTCACATTCTTTTTTTTTAATCGGGACAAATCAATTTTTCACATACTTAAAACAATTACAGGACTTGGTAAGGGTATGAATAATTTAGTTATTAACTGTATTAACAGTAAATCCAACCTAATTAGACAATTACGCTCAAAGAAATCAGAAAAATGAGAGAAACAGACATGTTTGAATGAAATCGGACAATATAATAATAACAAATTGATTATGAATTTTTGAGAGTTATTATCACTGTTTGCATGGGCACTTCAAATTGGCGGAATTGGTCATTTGTATTTATTTATTTATTTATTTCTAATATTTTGTCAGGGTAGCCCATTCACCAATAAGTAGTGGTCTTCCATGGGGCCCTGAATAATTATGAACATATTTACATCAAAAAGCATAACGTTTATACAGAACAGTTAAAATAACATTCCATAGTACATTTAGAAAGATATAACACAGCAATAATAGACATGGCACAAACAAATACTCGTTTGCAAAATAATCATATATCAGTAACGTACTTCAACTGTAATGCCAATAGGAAAATATTGATTAAGTCGCAACTATGTGAATAAATCATGTCAATATTGCAGAATATGCACGTAGTGTATGTTCGGCTGAGCTATTCACAAACTACAACTTTGTTTAAACAATCTCTTAAATGAATTGACAGAGGAAGCCGTTCTCATCGAATTATCTAGCTTTTTCCATTTAAATATAGAAGAAACAATTGTGCTACACTTATGACAAAGCAGTGCGAAATCTGGGCACACGTAAACATCCACTGTATATTTGCCTTGTATGATGCCCAGAGAGGGGGCCCAAAAAGGGGCCCACTTCGTGCGAAAATTTGAAAATCGCGCCGGCCGATTTTTTTTTTTTTCTCAAGTGTGAATTTTTAAAAAAAATCACCATCCACACCCCCTCCCTTGAGCGCCAGGGGGAGGGGCCCATTTTCTTCTTTTTTTACCAAAAAAGGGTGTTTTCACCTGTTTTTTCCTAGGGGAGGGGGCCGGGCCCCCCCCCTGGATCCGCCACTGGGTGTCCCAGAGATCATCACTTTTGTTAGCTTTAGCAGCTTTGAGAACTTTATCACGTTCCGTCATGAGCTTAACAGTCTCGTCAGATATCCATGGACACACCCCTTTTTTCTTAACCGCTTTTTACATACTGGTATGTGCTTGTGATTATATTATTGAATAGAGTCAACCACATATCCCACGCAACATCAACATTATCTTTTATGACCTGACAAGGAGTACTTCTCAATTCACTGTAAAATTTCTCCTAGTCAAGATTTTTAAAGGAGCGAAATTCTGCATATTGAGATTTTGTATGGATCTTTGCACTGAAGTCGCGAATCGTATACACCAAATAATGATCACTTATGCTAATTTTAAATATTTCCCATTCATTGTTAAGTTCTTTGTCTGATACAAATATCAAATCCATTAAAGTAGAAGAGGTATTTGTAACTCTTGTGGCAGTATCAATTAGCTAACTTAGCCCGTACATATTTGTATAAAACATTATCTTTTCAGCATTCACATCATGTTGGTGTGGCATACAATCACAATAATACAGCTCATATCTTCCAAGAGAGCAGAGTCCAAATTTCCGTCTAATTCTTCAAAGAAATCCACGTGAGAATTTGGAGGCCTGTAAAACTCCCCAACCAGGATAGGAGACTTATTTGGATAATACAATTCAAACCAAAGGCATTCTAAAGTAGATGAAATCAAATCATCCCTTCTTTTGTAATTGAACCCCTTGGATATATATACAGCCACACCACCACATGAATACGATCGCAACTACTTTCGAAAAATCAACTCCAGGGCAATTTCAATACCCTATTATAAATTCCGTAGATATCATGTTCGGATTACGTAATACCTCATTATAATATTCGCGCTTTTCGATAGGTAACACACAAGGCTATTGAAATTGCCTTACTAATAGGTTGATTTTTAGAAAGTAGATGCAATCGTGTGAATGTCAGACAACTTTCCCGTTTGTTTCAACACACAAAATGACTAAAATGTACGGGTCAGCCGGGTCTTTCTTTTCTTTCAATAATATATATGTTGAGCAGTGCCCCAAAGGAGAAAGCTCTAAGGAGAAAAACAGAAATAAACGATATTTTTGTACATGACAACTCTGTTATGTTTCTGTTTTCATACGAATGAACTTATTATAAAGGTTAGGTCTCCTCTTGTGAAGTGTGGTATTGTTCCCTTTATGTTATTACAAAGTCTTTCTCTATATCTTTCCACCCCATCCTTTTTTTCTTCAACCAGGGTAAGTGTGATCGAACCTGGTCCTGTCGACACACCCATTCGTGAGACGATAGTATCCTTGGGTTTGGGAGGCGTGGGACATATTCTTCAGAATCCCGACGTCGATGACCTCGATAAGCGCCTGGCCAGATACTTTGAAGTCGGGAGCGAGTACCACGGCCAACCGATGCAACAACCCGAGGAAATCGCTCAGATCGTGCTCGAAGCGGCCACCACGGAGAAACCCCATTTCAGATATCAAACATCCAAGGTAGGACCTGGGCCCCGTCTTATCCCGCGTCTTATAAAGAGTTTGTACATAAGAGATAGGAGACTGAAAATTCGCGATTGATTGGAGGACTTGCGATCGATTCGGATCAATCGCAGCTCTTTTTAATTTTAAGATGGGGCCCTGATTATTGAAGTTTGTTTATAATTTGTTTTTGTTTTTTTCTTTCTTTATTTATTTTTGTTTATTGTTTGTATTTTTTTGTATTTTTTTAATAGATTATTTATAATACTTGACAAAACATACAGTCGAACAATATTCTCGGGCATCCTCATGTTCCCAAAATAAACTATACGCTTCGGGGATTCGACGTCTTCTCTGTAATGTTCCTTTTTTAATCTGTAAGTTGTCGTGTTGTTGAAATGAATATCAATTTCATTTCGATCTTTGATTTTCATAAAAATGATCGCCTTTAAAAGTAAAAAAGTCACTTTTATAAGAAAGATGTTTTTCCCTTAAATAATCCAGTCTGCTTTCCTCCAAACAACCCTTGAAAATTAATTCAATTCGTGTTATGAATTCACTCCGTTGCAAAAAGACAATGAACAAATCGGAGTTTAGTCATTTAAGAATGAAAAACATAATGCATATTAAATTTATATTGGAGAATTGTATTCGCAATGGCCCCAAAACTACCTTGGTTTAACTGTAAGTGCATTGTTTGTCTGAATGTCATTTTGAATGTATTTCTAGAAAATAAATCGTGTTTTTCTCATTTTTCTTTACATAGGCCGTGGAAGATTTTGCGAAACAGATATTCGTTGACTCAACAGGAGATTCGTATATCGATTCCCAAGCAAATCGACTAAAGCCATACGCCAACAAAAATTGAAAAACAAGATGGACTTAATTATTAGTCGATAGACTGGGTGTGTTTGGGTGTGTGTATGTATATGACTGAATGTGAGCAGGTAAGCTTGCTGTGTGTTTGGTGTTTGTGTGTGGGAGGGAGGGGGCTGTGGGTGTGTGGGGATGTTCTTGCGTGTGAGTGTATGTTATTGTGGTGTGTACACGTATGTGAGTGGTCATGTGTACGAGTGTGGATGAGAAAGATGCAGATGAAAGCGGGTTTTGTTTGGGGTTGGGTAGTAAGGGAGGGGGTTATAATTTGTTCTATATTACATGGATTTCATTCAATTTGTCGTTGATCGTAATTTATGAATAATATTGTACATGTTATGATGAAAAATAATTGTATTTTGAATAATTATTTGTATTGGTTTGATATTGAATTTAAAAAATAAAAAAAAATTACGGAACAAAAGTGTGCGTGTGTGTGTGCGTTTGCGTGTGTGCGTGCTTGTGTGTGGTATGTGTGCTTTTCTTTTTATGTGCATCTGATCAATGTGCATTAGAGTTTTCTTTTATGTACATCTAATCAAGGAAGGTTTAAGTGTGTTGGATTCTTAGGAGTTAGGATGCTAGGTATGTGGGTTAGACGTATGGGTGGATGCTGTTGTGCGAATGGCGTATTTGTACAGTGTTCTACTGTTCTATGTGTTGAGTGGATAAGTGTTGTGTTTGGAGTGTCTTTGGTGTGGTCTTGTGAGCGAGGATGATATGCTGGAGTTCCAGTGTTGTGAGCGTGTGAATCTGTGTATGTTTTGTGAGGTGAGAGCTTGTGAGTGTGAATGTGAATGTTAACGGGGGTGGGGGGGGGGAGGGGTAAGTAGTAGAAGGGGTGGAGGGGTGGTGGGCTTAGGGTGCATTGTATACAAATATGTATTATGTTATTTGTTGTTGTGATAACTAAGTTCAGTATGTGATTATTATTATTATTAGAAAACTTTAGTGATTTCATGCCATTATTCCCCTTCTTTGCTCACTGTTTTATTATATGTTATGAAAACGAAATGAAGATCTGTATTTGTATGGAATTATTTGCATTGATCATTATGTAATGATTTATTTTGAATGAAATCTCTAATAAAAAAAACTATTGAAAAAAAAAATGTTTTCTTTAATTGTATGTTATATTGTTCCATTCCTTGATTATTTGTATATTATCAGTGTCCCTATGTTTCCATCCATCGTTATGGAATGGATTTGAGTTTTTTTCTTTTTCTGTATGGAATTGTTTAATGAGATATAAATAAACTATAAATAAACAAAAATATAGAAAGCTTTTTTTTCGGGGGGGGGGGTTAGGGAGCCGGGGAGGGTTTTTTAATTTTTAGGGGGATCGGGGGAAGGGGTTTCATGGGGAGAGGGAATTGAGGTATTTTACGTTATCCATTCTGTCATTATTAGTCATATTATTCGAGACGTATGAGCCTGTTTTTGTGTAATCTATAAAATGTAATTTTGTTTTCTATGAATTTGTTGAATGGAAACACAATAAATAATATTCAAAACAAAATGTGTATGCGTGAGAGAGAGAGAGAGAGAGAGAGAAAGAGAGAGAGGTAGAAGGGGAATGAGAGTGGGGAGATTGAGAGAGAGAGAGAGAGGTAGAGACAGAGAGACATAGACAGAGCGATCGAGAGAAAGGGTATACATTGTTTTTCATAAAAATCATCTTTAAAAAAAATATTGCATCACTGTCTAAACGTGACTCCTGCATGACAGAATCTAACTGATGTCAATAGTTCAAATTTGTTTTTCATATTAAAGTTTGTTTACTTGTATAATACCTTGTTGGCAATTGTCTTAAACAATTCCTTTTCGTATAATTTTAATCACAACGAGAAAATCGAATATTTATGAATGATAATGAATCTATGCATGTCTCATTGTATTGTATTGTATTGTATTTATTTTCCGTCATTTAAAAAATAAAAATAATTAAAAAAAACATCAACAAATATACATTTACAATCAGAAAGACACACTGATAAAAGACATACGGAGGAATGGCCCTACTCAGCGATGTTAGCATAACAATGCTGTTTTACAGAGGGGTCCCTATAGGCATAAAAGACATGTAAATAGATAATACAGGAGCAAGGAAAACTTACAACAAGAATAAGAACTTACAATAATGATAAGAGCAAATTGGAGTAAAACAAGAAAAAAAGGAGAAATATTTACGATATATACAAGAGAAAAAGCTAAACAAGTAAATACAACAAGCAAAAAAACAAACAAACGAAAACAAAAACAAAACAAAACAATTTTTTTTTTAAACAGCTACAAGAAGTCTGGAATAATATTGTTTAAATACATTTTGAATGTGTTAACAGTTTGAAGTAATTTTGTGGTATGAGGAAGAGCATTATATTGAATTGAGCTTCGTTATTGAGTAGTTCGTCGACAATATTCGATTCTAGGCTTAGGGAGAACAAAGTTATCGGAATTGCGGAGGAAATAAATATGAGAAGGGGGTTGAAACATTTTATTCATACTAGAAGATAACATATTATGGACAGATTTAAAGACAGATTTATAGATTACATTCTTACAACCAATTAATTTTCATCTTTCACTGGTTGTTCTTTCAAGATAATATTGTTCGGCTATAATTTATATAATGACAAAATATCCAACCAAACCAGGTTATTCTATTGGCCTCCTGCAAGTTAAAGGTCGGGTGACATCTAAATATAAATTGATTCCCGTTGATGTGCAGGGCTGCAGGCAGGGGCGGCCGAGCGGCTTCCAAAGTGGGGGGGGGCACCAAGAAAAAAGGGCACTTTCTGGAAAAAAGTGCACCTACAAAGGGAAATCTCAAAGCGAAATTATACAATTGTTTAGGCATTGGTATATACCCCTACATTGTGATTACATTATCAGGAATTATTTCAATATTTGTTCCACTTTATACACCAAAGAAGATATTGCTTAAGCATCATACTTTGCAGTTTGGTGTGATGGTCTTAAAATTTATTTGGGAGCGAGCGAAGCGAGCGAGGAAAAAATTTAAGATTTGTGAGGTCGCAGTGCGAAAAATTATATCTTATAAAGAGGAAAACCCAATCCTGATGGGGTTATAAGCACATTCTCATAACGGAAGACTGAAAAGACCCTTGTTAAGTGATATAAGTATATCATCTATAGATGCATGCGAGCGTAGCGAGCGAGCTTTGGGGGAAATTCCTCTTAGTAGCTTGCAATTAGGGGCGCGTTTAATGATGAGAGGAAAAGAGAACACTAATCAGAACAGAAAAGGAGCATGTGTCAAAGTACAAGAGTAATTATCAGAGATGAAAATGGGGCACTTCTTACACCCTCAAAAACAGGCACTCACCAGGGATGAAAAAAGTCAGTCAAGAGAATAGGAAATGGGCATTTGTCGACGGAAATGGGCCCCATCTGATTTTGATAGGGGCATTTATAAGAGGTGAAAAGGGGCATTTATGAAAGGGGATAGGTCCCTTATTAGAAAGGAAAAGGGGCACGTATCATTGTTAAAAGGGAAATTATCAGAGGTGAAAAGAGGCACTTATGTGACTTATCGCACCTGAAAAGGATAAATAACCAGATATGAACAGGGGCACTTATGTAAATGATAAAGGGGCACTTATAATAAAGGTAAATATGCATTAGTTGAAAGAAAATGGGCGCCGATCAAATTTTAAAGGGGGCATTTATCGGAGGTGAGGGGGCACTTATCTGAAGTGCAAAGGAGAATTTTCTCGTACTTGAAAAGGGTCATTTACAAGAGAAGGGGCACTCATGAGAAGGGAAGGGCTCTTTTAATAGGGTACTTATCATTGAGAAAAGGGGCACATGTGAAAATATAACTTAGGTGCGTTATCCGAGTTAAAATGGGGTAGTTATTAAAAGGTAAATGGGGTACTTCTTACAAAGGAAAAGGGGCACTTGTCAAAGTAAAAGAGGCACCTCTCAGATTTGAATAGGGCAATTATCAAAGGTGAAGGGGCACTTATCATAAGTGAAAAGAGGCACTTCTCGTACCTGAAAAGGGGCACTTACTAGAGATTAAAAAGGGCACTTATGAGAATGAAAAATGGACACTTATTGCAAGGAAAATGGGAAATTGTCGAAGTAAAAGGGGCACGTGTCCAAATAAAGGGGCACTTATCAGAGTTGAAAAGGAGAAGGGGCACTTTTACAAATTAATAAGGGCACTTGTGAAAGTAAAAGGGGCACTATTCCTATGTAAAAAGGGGCACTTCTTACAAAGTTAAAGGGGCACTTGTTCTATGTAAAAAGGGGCACTTTTTGGGTGCTTGAAAAAGTGGGAGGGCACTGTGCCCCCTGCCCCGGAGGGCCGCCTCTGGCTGCAGGCAACTCGTATTTTGTTATTTAAACATCTAAATATATTTCATAGATTTGTATATATTTTATAAAATAATTTTCTCGGATCTGCTAAGCTCCACCCTAAAAAAATGCTCCAGATCTCATTCATCTTGTGACATCATCTGTCAATCATTAGTGAGCTAACAAGAGACAGACGTGGTATGTAGCTTCACCAGAGCTGACCCGTGACCTGATTACAATAGACCACACATTACGAACATAGGAGTTGCTATGTCAGACGTGCTATAGCATCACCAGGAAAAGAAAGGTAATGTGGAGGTATTGTATGAAAAATTGCAATTCTTTTGTGAGCATGTGCTGAGCTGGGGGGAATTACATACCAATGTTTCTTGCTCACTAATGATTGACAGATGATGTAACAAGATGAATGAGATCTGGAGCAGTCTTCTAGCTCCATGTTTAGGGTGGCCCGAGCTTAGCAGGTCTGAGAAAAATTATTTTAAAAGATATTTAAAAGTCTATAAAATATATTTAGATGTTTGAATAACAACATATGAACTGTATGCAGCCCTGCACATCAACAGGAATCAACTTATATTTGGATTTCCCCCGACCTTTAAGTTTCTCACACTCGCTTGCGCTTGCATTCCTTCAAATTATTTCCGTTTGCCAAAATCTAAGTTCTTTCAAAATGAACAGACCTACATGAGTTGACTTAATTTTATTGACTCTTTCTGCCCTCTTTCGGGATATGAGAGTACAATAAAAAATAAATAAAAGATAAACATAGACATATTAAGGTGTATATCTAATACATAATAAATACTTCGATTATAGATTGCAGTAGAGAAACAGTTCTAACTTATAAGAAGAGGGTAACCTAATACCAACTTTTTATCTTCCAAGAAAATATTTCATTTTAAGAACTTAAGCGAGAGGGGACGCTAGACGACTCAAGAAAAGAGTTTGCATTTATCTCGACACACCCCCTTATTATGGCCCTACCAGCTCACAGAACTGTACGTATTTTACAGTTCTGTGTACCAGCTGCATCACGGGTCGTCGGGGGCGCGCTGGCCTAGCCTGGATGCGCTGAATGCATGATCTTGAGCCTCGATCGCAACATTTACCACTTGGGCTAGCTAGCGGCGGCACGTGTAACTTATGATATACACAGAACACGACGTCGGATAGCTGACAGACATCATAGTAATTAGTATATTCATACTAGCTGAAACTTACTAAAAGTGTTGGAATTCTGACGAACTTTTCTGCCATGGCTTTAGCAAATCTCAAGATAGGTTTCATTGGAGCTGGATCGATGGCGCAGGGAATGATTGATGGATGGATTCGTGCCAGTGAGTATTCTATTTCTAATTCATCAGATTTCTGAAAAGTCAAATGAAAATGGGTCTCTGCACTGAGTCTGAGTCTTCACGACTTCAGTTCTGACTTGTGGTCATGCGATTGCATTGTGAAAGAAGCGGTGTGGAATCGATCAGAAAAAGTTGATCATGTAGCATATAGACTAAGTATTGGTGTGTAGTGCAGGGGTCTGAAATCATCAAAATGATAAGAAATTTGGCCCAGTCTTGTACTAAAACTAAAAGTAACAAGCACTGTACTAGACCGAAGATTTCTGTCTCTTTCGTTCGTTAGCCTCTGATTTGGGTAGGGTCGGCTCCTCTCTTTAGAGACAGAAGCCGACCATAGCGGCTGCAGTGCAAACTAATGCTCGCGTCTGAGCAGTAAACTTATGCCCAAAATACTACATTTTACCCGATGCATATCCGATGCATTTATTATTGTAAATTAGGTCTAGGCTAAACTACATCGGTTCCACTTACCAGATTGACTGTATGATGCGTTTAAGGGTCTTTTTTCTGGATTTTCATCGCCGAAATTGAACTCCGTGTTGAAATTCTTGCAGCCGTATTTTAAACTGTTACTGCGCATGAAGGAAGATGACGTCATCCATTGACAGTAACACTAATTACCGTCTGTGTATGGTGAATGTCAACAAATATGTCAGTTTTATTAAAGAATGACCCAAAGCAGACGGTTATTTCTGTCTAGGTATCTCAAAGCCAGAGTTACGGGTCAAAGTATGGATATGATTCTGAATTAGCGCCCATTTTTTCTCTGATGTTCTTCCACACTAGCATAATACAATGATAACACTCACAAATTACTTTTCACCTCTTCTCAGAACTCAACCTTGTGAAGTTGTGGGTTTTTTTTTTTTGTGTTATTCACTTTCAGATGTTGTGAAGCCAAGCCAGATGATGGCCAGTGCACCAAGTGACAGGAACCTCTCCAAACTGAGGGTGAGAATTATCCAAATGGCATACATAATCAAGGGGTGATGATAACCACCCCTCCTCCTCCTCGCATGCCAAGAAGGGCAAAAGCCAGAAAAAGAGGCAAAAAGTAACTGGCTGCAGACAGGTAGTTGTGAGAAAAGTGTGCGTGGGGGAAGGACCATGCATTAGGGGCAGTGATCGACACTCGAGTTCTTTCTCAAAAGCTCAAATTCACTACAATCAAGAACATAAGTGAAAAATTTCCGTGCACAAACTAAATCTTTGCAGTTTATCTCCTTTTTAATGTAGGCCTGAGTCAAAAATACAATGCTCCAATAAGACCTGCCTGCTCTAAAACTATCCATAAACCTAACCTTAATGCAATCCAACTCTTGTAATAACTTCATATGGAAGCAGAAAAGTAAGAGAAACAGAATGCCAAAAGTTTGAAATGAATTTGGCAAATAGTAAGGGAGTTACAACTGTTTGAAATATGAGATCACTAAATCCATGCTAATCTGAAATTGGCAGTTTGGTCAGAGGATTGTGATATAGTCATGGGACAACTCTCCTGTTTGTCATGTAAAAAATATCATTAATTTCTCTTTTTCTCCTCAGGGGGCACTACTGAAGATGTTTTATGGATTGCATATTATTATAGGTCTGCTAAACAGAAAAGACCCTCCTGAATCATACATTTTGAAAAATTGACATTTTGAAAATTTGTGCGTTGAAACAAATGAAAAAGTAGTCAAGCACTTTGTCACTGTGACATCACCGATTCAGCCAATTTAAAGTGTCCATACGTATACCGGTAGTGATTACAACTTTCGAAATTCATAACTGTCTTATTTTTTATCCGAATTAATTCCAACTTTCACCAGTCTGATTCTCTCATTTTTCTGCTTTCTTTTAGAGTAGTTCCCTTTAAAGGTAAAGACTAGTTTTGGAAACGCCCCCCTTTAAAAAAAATGAAATGGAAGCTCTCATTACCAATCATGTGAAAGAATATGTTTTGTGTAATACGTGATGATACAAATATTGCCGGGAAAGTCATGAAACCACCTACTAATTGATATAGTTGGTAAATTATTATATCTATTGGGACCAAATAGATATCGCGCACGTGGTCGCGTAGTCCCATATACATCTTTCTGTGTACAGTGCTTGTAACTTTACCAAGACTGGGCCAAATTTCTAATCATTTTGATGATTCCAGAACCTTGCAGTACATACCAATACTTATATGCTAGATGATCAACCTTTTCTGATCGACTCCACAACGTTTCTTTCACAATGCAATCACATGACCAGAACTGGTCTTTCTCTTTAAACCTAACCAGGAAAGAAAAAAAAATTATTTCGGGGGCACCATATCCAATTTTTGGCAAATTTTGGGGGGCTACTTTTTCAACTTTCAGGGGCTTTTTTTTTCCATTTCGGGGGCTCATTTTTCTGGGGCTACTTTTTCATTATTTCATGAGAGGATACACAAACAGTTTGATGAGTTTATTTAGTAGGCTTAGATATACTGTCTATAGACAATAGATTTCTAGATCTATATCTTTGATTAAGGTTTCGGGCTTCCTGCTTCATAACTACCCATTCAAAAAGAAGGCATTTATCTAGTTAAATAACTAAGTTGTAATGCATTGATTTGACGCAAGCACTGTATCATAGTAAAAGTAAAATGAGTAATGTCTAGATCTATGTTTTTAAATGACTGTCTGATTTTCTTGTAAAAACTTTACTTTGAAAAATGATTATTGAAATTCAGTACACAACTATACATGGCCAGAATAATCACAATCTAAGCTCAGGTTTCATACCTCTATTCACGAAAACTGTAGAAATAATAATGATGCAAACAGATAGCAATTTCAAAGTGTTGTCGAGTCTCTTCAACTTTAGCTCACACAGCTCACAGTTCCGACAGCAGCTGCAGTCGCACTGCACTGCACTGTACTGTACGTGTGTGGAATCAAGGCAGCTTGTAACTGAACGGTCAGTCACAATGATTTTCTCTGATTTTCTTGTGAAAATCTTTACTTTGAAAAATGATTATCGAATTCAGTAAACATGGCCAGAATAATCACAAAATAAGCTTTG
Organism: Mesocentrotus franciscanus; assembly: GCA_037976565.1. Classification (NCBI taxonomy): domain Eukaryota; kingdom Metazoa; phylum Echinodermata; class Echinoidea; order Camarodonta; family Strongylocentrotidae; genus Mesocentrotus; species Mesocentrotus franciscanus. The sequence continues at coordinate 28,944,147 of CP137668.1, read as the reverse complement.
ATTTCATACCTCTATTCACGAAAACTATATAAAAATCGCAGCAATCGTGATTGAAATAGATTGCAGTTTCGCGATGTTCAGCGAACGGTCTAGGTTCAGCTAATATGATCTATCTAAGCAAAGTCGACTATCAAAACAAAATCGACCATTCCAGTGATTGTAGAATGAAAAGTAGCAGTCTCGTGTTCCAATTTAATACTAGGCATGACTCGGGGAGATTTTCTGGATAAAAGGTCATAAGAAACCCAATTTATTTACTTTTATCAGAGTAACTATATTAACTACCCTTGAAAATTGATGAGCACTTTTACTCACAAAAGAGGAATCACATCGGTTGTGAATTTTGTATTCATTTCCCTGTCTATGACTTTGGTTACCCATACGAAATGGTTTGCAATATTGTTTAATGTACCAGTTTGTCAATGAATTATGTTAATTTCTGGTAGCAAAAATAAAGTGGAAATGAATATTTGTTGAATATACATGTATGGTCCCATTTTTCCCCCACTTGTGTCAAAGGATGCATGTGCCAGATATTGAATACTGGTCCATGATTTTCGACAAAATTATGTTTCAATGCTCGTAGGAAGTGTTTGCCCTTCATGTTTTTGCGCTGTCATTTTCTCTTGCAATAATTGCTCTGGGCTTTAGTTCTTCAAAGATATAAAGTTAGTCTTTAGGTTAGGTTTTTAGGGTTAGGTATATTGTTTGATTGGTTAAAGGGTAATCCAACCTTGATAACAAACTACTCTAGAAGAGGAACGCAGAAAAATCAGAAAAGTAGATTGTTGAAGTTTAAAATGAAATCAGACCAAAGCAAATTGAAAGTTGTGATCACTATAGGTATGGGCGCTTCAAATTGGCTGAATCAGTAATGTCTCTGTTATGTAGTTGTAGACAAATTTGTGGGACATATTTATATTGCAGAATAAAGTATACCCCACCGACGACATCATGCATGCATATGTAACTCTAACATTCACCCTTACTCTAACCCTAATCCTAACCCTAACTTTTCCCCTAAGCCGAACCCTAACCCTAACCTAACCCTAATACACCGCACTGATACATTGTGGGATATTGTTACATCAAACATGTTCTTCTTCTTGAATATCTCCTCCAGGCAAAGGGCCTCTCTACGACACACGACAATGCTGAGGTTGTCAGGTCGTGTTCTGTCATTGTGATAGCCTGCAAGCCTTATCAATGCAAGGACGTCCTACCCACTTTACCTTTTGGTCCACAGCATCTCGTTCTCTCGGTCGTAGCAGGCCTGAGTTGTCCCATCCATGAAGCGGTGAGTGCACTAAAACGCTAAGTGTAATGGTTCCTGTAGGCAGAGAGTTAAAGTAAGACAAGACAAGAACTGCCCAAGGCACCTGAAAGTGATCTGGGCCCTGTTTCATAAAACTTGTTACTAATAACAAGTTATAATAACTATTACAAGCTACTGAAATTGTGGCGTTTGATTGGAGAGCAAATTTGTCATAGAAATTTAGCATTTGTTATTGAAAACAAGTTTTATGAAACAGGGCCCTGATCCTCAAATTTTGCAAGTGTTTATAGCTCTTTACTTTGTGCCTTGAGACTTGGAAGGTACCTGCAATTACTTCAATGGGGAAGGAGTGTACAATAAATTCATTGTCCAATCAACTTTCATAATAAGAAAAGCAAGTTTTGATATATTGTCCTGTGTAATTTTGAACAATTGTCCAAACCAACATATAACATCATGCAATACCTTGTTATTGCTGTTGTTTTTGTTTTGATCCATTTCTTCTTTTTTCTCCAATTCCGAACATGTCATACTGCTACAGATTTAGCCTCATTGAATCAGTGTGTATATTTTCGCCGCACTTCCTGGGAATTTTTGAAGTGAAAAAATACATGCAGGTTTGATGTTTTGCAGAACAGTCATAAGTAAACTAAAGTCATTGCTTTACAAATACATGTATTGTATTCTACCTAGTGACTGGGGTCAACCCTCTCATTTTGTAATTTTTTGTTAGAGCTTCTTTTCATTGTTAATGTCATACCATTAATGCCTGTTCTTTTGTTTATGACCTCTCTCTCTCTCTCTTTCTCTCTTCAATCCACCTCAGTTCATGATTCACGGCACACGGTTTGTGCGCACAATGCCCAACGTGGCAATCGCTGTCTGCGAAGGCTTCATAGCAGTGGTCCGAGGCACCCATGCTACCGATGAAGATATGGTAGTTGTGGGTAAACTGGTGGAGCCTATATCGGTCTATGAGGTGATGTCCGATCCGCAGCTTGATATCATGTCTTCTACGGCTGGCACAGGAGTAGCCTGGGTAAGGAAAAAGACATGGCCAGTGTGATTTGGCTTTGTTGTTTAACACCTGTGATTTAATCAATCTATTGTAGAGGTGTCCTGGTGGAGTAGTTTAAACTCTTGACTGGAAACGTGAAGGCTGTTGGTGAAAGCCCTGGCGCAGGGCTTAGTGTTCTTCAGCAAAACATTTATCTGCATTTGCCACTCTCCACCCAGGAGTTAAATGGGTACCTGATAGGAGGCGAATGTTAATGTGGTTGGATTGCCATGTGTGCACTTGTAAAATGGCGCCTGCCTGGAATACTCCCCAGGGAGCAGAGATCGTGTGAGATTAGCAATTGAATCCAATGACCCGAGTCATAATAATTCAATGTAAAACTCTATAAAATTGTGACTATTAACATTATTATTGTTGCAAAAGATTTTCTTTTTTTATAGATTTGGCCGAGGAGGATCTCCTTGTTTATCAAGCTAAAATTTGAATTGTGTGCTGTAGTTGTTTTCTCCTTGCTCCCCTGTCAGTTTCCTACACAAACCAACTTCCCACCTTCAACCCTAAAGCAAACACTAAACCCCACCTTCAACCCTAAACCAAGTACTAAACCTCACCCTAACACTAAACCTAACCTAAATTCCAGTGACAAACCTATCCCTAACCCTATCTATATCCAGGTATCCTGGACTCTTTACAAACTGTTTTTGTATAGTATCTGGACTAAAATTTATGAAGCGTATGTGCATTATTAAGTGAGCTGAGCACAATATTTTTTGACAAAATAACTATTCAATCACAACATCACTGCCTTTAATTCTTGTTGGAGATTTCATACCATGTTAGCAAGTAGATACACCAAATACAATTCTTTTGGAATAAACATCAATGTTTAACTTTCTTTCTTCCCCTAGGCTGCCATGGTCATGGAAGGTCTTGCTGATGGAGCTGTCAATATGGGGCTCCCTCGCTCTATGGCCATGAAAGCAGCTGCTATCACACTAGTGGTGAGTAAAGTGAAATTGAAGTGATTCTCTTTAATTAAAGACCTTGTTCTGAGTTATCGTCATATAGTCATACTTTGCGTTTATGCAGCAATTTCAATTTTGAACTAGACAGAGTGCATTCAGATCTCTTTCATCCTTCTGCAGGTGAAGGTCATGCAATTGCGTTGTGATGAAAACCATCTAGAAATTGATTCTGAATGGTTGATTATGTATATAGGAATGAGATAATTCAAATCTAACTGAACAAATTGACTATAAACAATGAAAAGCAATAAACATAGATGAAGGAACATAGGACTACACCAACATGTGACATTAGAACTTGGGCAAAATTTGCTTTTTCAAATCAAACTTGAAATTTGAAAGTACTTTAAGAGCAATCCCATTTTTGAGATAATGCTGCTGTCAAAATCTTTTACACGGGAAAAAGTTAGTGAAAAATCTCACCCGTCACAACCTTCTCATTACTGTAAAGATTCAGTGATATTGTGCATAAACTTGCCAGAGGGCCCAAAGCTTTACGTTTCCTGAAGCTACTCTGCAATCACATACATACTTCCTTCCTTCACATTCGGGTTGAATAAACAATCAAAATGTTTCTGTTTCACACAGGGTACTGGCAAGTTGTACTTGGAGACGGGCAAACACCCTGGAGAAATCAAAGACTCTGTGTGCTCACCTGGCGGATCTACCATCAGGGGTGTGCACGCTTTAGAGAAGAGCGGCGTGAGGGCAGCCATGATGAATGCAGTTGAGGCAGCCCACACACACGTCCTCTCCATGTCTAAGATGTGAAGGGGGTGTCACTCCTATCGCCACAGCGGGCATCTCGTTGGCATGTAAGAGTCATGAAGAGTGGTATTGGTTACATGAGATTCTCCATGAATTTGTGATCGATAATAGGAATCTCGATTTGTTTCGAAGGTACTCTTTATCATTTATCATATTGATATACATTTTGATTGAAAAGTTTTTATTATGATTGCACTTATTATGTACAATTTACATTGGCAATAATACATACAAATGTAGTTTGAAAAACGGATCAACTTGGCATGCAATCTGTCCATAGTATAAAGGAAATACAGCATCCGAGAAAAGAAGGAAGTGAAACCTTTTCTAAAGGTGAAAGGTGCGTATCTACATCTATAATCATGCCAATTTTTCGGGGAATACTATTTATGTGCATTTCCAAAATATATGTAGAAAAATAAGATATATTGAAAATGGCAAAAAACGGTTCTTACTTCATTAGATGGTAATGATTTTGTTATTTTCCTACAAAGGAGTTGAGTATTAAGTTTAAGCATTATTCTATCAAGGTTTGACTGTATAGGATATAGATATATTTTTTAAAGATTACTTGTAGATCATTTATGAATGTATATCGATTCAAACAGTTTAGATTTCATGCTACATGACTGGCTGATTATGTGTCCTTACAAAAAATGATACAACCACATTCATTACCCGTGTGCACTGTGAAATTCATTTAGTTAAAATAATGTAATTACAATCACATATTAAAGCATGTGATGTACCACGTACATGTAGCTGGATGAGCTGTGTGTGTTCTGAGATCATTAAGAAACTTTTGAGCTTTCTTCTGGCAAGTGAGTTCACAGTTTGTCTGAGTATGATGTAATAGCCTCCAAAGTACATACCCCGCATTGAGAAGCATAATGGCGTTAACTCTTTTCACATGCGAAACACAATTTTGAGTAAACCGCATTAAATATTATTTAAGCCATATTTCACAAAGTTATCGTGAAAGATTTCACTCAATTTTCACACACGAAAAGAGTATGGTGTCTTTTAACTTATACTTGAGAATAACTTAAAGGTATCGTTTAACAATGTTAATCTGAGATGCATGGCCCTACGTGTTATCAGTGTCTGTGATATGGTGTAATATTGAAGCCCTTAAAAAATTGCGCTTCAAAATGATAATGAAGTGCCTCAAAAAAGTAAAAATCTTTGAGTGACCGGGTTTACCATACTCATTTTTTCCATTAGACTGTAGTGTTATAAAAACCGTTAGGAAAACGAAACATGAAATTTCGATTTCCAATCATAAATATCTTGATAATCAGACAGGCGATTGGCTTGTAAAAGTCAAAGGTTTATAATTATGATTGCAGCATGAGCTAATCCAGGATTTTGTTTCAGAATCTGAGGCAATGTTACCGAGTCACTTACAAGAATATTTTTATAATAAAATATGCTCGCATTCGAGCTTGGAGAAGTCTTAGTTTGTTGCAGATCGCATGTGAAGGATTTAAAAGCGGGGTCAGTGTTACATCGCCTATTTACATTGCTCTGTCCTCATTGAGATGTTCAGGTCCTGGGGAGATGGATTTTCTATAGTAATGAGAATCCATAACTGAAAAGGTTTGTATGTGCTGTTTGACCTTGTCTACGATGGATTCCAGTGTCTTGTTGCCGAGAGAGTTCCTTTGGTGCAGGCTGCCAAAGGTTCTTCTTTTTCCAGTTTTTCTGTTTTTCCAGTGAGGGCAATATGTCATGTTTCATTTTGTCATTTGACAGAAGCCAGACCAACTCAATACTTACACATTTTTTTCTTCTTTTTTTTTACTCTTTTGATGCACTTTTTCATACTCTCTTCTGTCTTCTGTGTTTTTTGAGCCGAGTGAGTGTCCCATCACAAATGTTGTTGCTCTCCCTGGTCTTCCATTGCATCCACAGCGACCTACCTCCTGCAAGTATTAGCAAGTGGGTTTGGGCTTGCACCCCAATGCACCACCCTCTCAATATCCCCAATATTGATGCCCATCCCAAAAAGGGAGGGAAAGACTGGTGTACATGCACTTCTCTCCGATAAGTGCTCAATTAGCATGTCGATTGAGCGACGGGGCATACTTGCAGCCTTGTCGCTTAACAGGTAATTTTGGTCGCACACTTTGCACTTTGTCTTTGCATGGTCCCACACTTTGCAGTACGTGTCACACAATGGAAAATGATTGTCGCACACATGGCATGAAAATGATGCACAATTAAAATAGAAATCTCTCTTCTATATCTATCTACTGCCATATCTCTCTCTCTTTCTCTCGCTCTCTTCATCTCTCCATATGATATCCTTTAAACAAAACCTACAGACCACCTCATTCGTCTTCAGTGAAGAATTAAATTTCTTGTTTTTATTGAATTTTGCTCAAATTTTCAATAATCCTTTTCTCTTATTTGTATTCTTTTATTCAAATCAACTTAATACCAGGGTGGACTTTCCCTTAAAAAGCATTGGCATGATAAGTGTTGCCTTTCAACTGCATTAGAGTCCTTTGAAAATAACTCAAGAGATATATGATGCCATTTACATGTTTAATTGTGATTTCACTTCTGTATCTTCTGCAAACATGTATGGTTTGAGGAATAGAAGCACACTGTAATGAAAAGGTCATATTAAAAAGCTCCAAGTTACAATCTGATTCAATTTCAGAAGAAGATACTCACATGGAAAATTTACTTAAATAACAAGGTGGTCTAGATTTTTTTCTGTTTTTTTCTGGTGTATGTATACACAGATGACTTTAACTTACGACTATATTTCATTCTACAAGCATTACATATGGCTTCATCCGGATCAACATTGGGATTATATTTTTAATGATATTAACTTAATCTGTAACTGAGGATGCGGACAAATAAAAATATCTAGTGTTGTCACGGTTGCACAACTGACATGAGCCAGCTTTCTTTATACTCCCACGTGGAGTATTATTTTCCCCTACCCCAGTGAAAACCTGTAATAACTACTGAAAGATCGTGAAGGTACATGTAAGTTAAGTGATGGGTCCTGATGATGAGCTAACGGCGATGGAGTCCGCCATTCTTCTGGCAAGGGATTGCATGGCAGTGACAGAGAAGAAGATGCTTAAGGAGCACGAGGTTGGCAAGGAATGAGGTGGCAGTCCCGAAGAGGAGGGCGATCCGCTAACGGGGGCTTCGCGATGCGGTCAACTCCTTCAGGAGCACAAGGTGGGCCAGGAAATGGGTGGCAGGCCTGGAGCGGAGGGCGATCGTCCCCTTGCTGAAGAGCGCAAGTTCCAAGCAAGTTAAGGGCCACATGATGGTACTGAAAAATATATATCATGAAATACATACACCATGTACTTGTTAGTTATATTTTAATGAAAAATCATTTACTGTTCAAAATTTACTCTATGAAAGTAACATGCTAAAATTATCATGGATGCTTGGCATATAAATATATATATATTTTTTATTTTTTATTTACTGACCTGAGAGGGTTTTCTTGCTTTTAAACATGCTTGTTTCAATATAAACTTATGAATAATTCTTGCAAGAGATTTAAAATGCAAACTTTTAAAGTACCCACTCAAAAGAACATTTGTGTTTTCCCTTCTCCTTTTCTAGCATAAAATTATCCAAAATAATGAATCAAACATACCTCTTTTTTCCCTCCTCCTGTGGGTGGATCTCCTAACTTTTCTCTTCACCTTCCTCCGCGCATAGCGCTCCTGGCTCCCGGAAGCTTCACTGAACACTGAGTGGGCGCTTTTCCCCATCCTATATCCTTATAGGGTATGAGGGAATAGCTGTCCGGTACTCCGGGATGTACGGTTGGGTGGCAGCTGTGGAGGCTCCTCTGCCTTACACGGACATCTTGGCAGCCTGAAACCATCCGGAAACAGAATGTCCTGTTTCGGCCTCCATTTTTCACTTTGTCTTTGGCGTGGTGCACTTTTTTTTTTCTTCAATAAATATATATGTCAAGATTTGTCTCTTTCCATGGGTTGCACTGTTTTTTCACCTTCCTTGGTGTCCACAACCTCTGCAGCTCAACTGGTATTTTATTTTTTTGTTTTGGTTTAAAAGAACCAGCAACCAGTCTAAATACAAACTCTTCGAAGTGGTCCGATAAAACCTTCGCACCTTCTTTATTTAAATGCAGTCCATCTCTAGAATAGAGACTATCGTCGCAAGTAAAGTCAGCGTTATTTTCAAAATAATAACAATTGTGTTTTTTTTCAAACAAAACTGCTCTAAATTATAGTTATATACAACGCTTAGATTGTCCAGTTCCTCACTGTCCCATCGAGGCAGAATGGAAGAAAAAATAATATCACAGCTTCTAAATCTCTCCTTCAAACAGTTATAAAGCAAAAAATACCTAAGCCTTGATGTCTTTAGACCAAAAACTCTTGGCTAAATTGTTCGTTCCAACATGAACAAGTACAAAGTTGATAGTATGAATAATTATATCTCCAAAAGTTGTAAAAATATTCTGACGCAGCGATTGAACGGTAGCCCCTGGGAAGCAAAAAGTATCCTCCAAATTGCAGAAACTACAATGCCGTATGATGGAATCTCCAATGACGATGACCTTTGAAGATGTAGACTCTAGTGAAACAGAAGGCTGGGAATATATGCAACAAAAAAAAAGAAAGAGAACAATTGGTAACCTTGGAAATTAATATTTAGCAAGGAATAATACAAATCAATATATAAAAATAGCCAGATTCAATATAGGTACCGGTTTGTGTAAATATTTTTTATCTGCCAAAATTTTAACTGCACTTTTAGTTTTAATGTGAATTTTCCAACACCCCTTTGCCTTGGTCTTGTGCAATTAATTAATGTAAGTAAGCAATACAAAGAATGAGTGAGCACCTAAACCCACCTATAGTGCCTGTAACTGTATATCCGCATCATGCAGAGTTTGTTTGCAGTATCAAGAAGAAAGAAGAATATCCGGTAATGGACAAATCACTGTCACAGTATTTAATTACTCTTAATTACTCTTTATTTGTGCATCCACACAAAAACATATTACTATACCAATCTAACTTGGATGCTGGTGTGAAGAAACAAGATTCTTAGGGTGAACATATGATATTTATATTATTAATATAAAGAAAATAATTAGTGGATAGTGAGGACCATACGTCACAGACTCATGAGTGAGTTGCCAATTTGTGTAGTGATTTTCAAAGTTTTTCATGTCATTAAAAATTCATAACTTTCTTATTAGTTATCCGATTTTGCTCAAACTTTTTTTGATTGGTTTGTCTGATTTTTCTGGTGCTATTGAAAGTAAGTTATTTTTGGAGTGGACTTGGGCTTTAATACACAAAACCAAGCTGTTACATCTCACCAAACCTCAACATGGAAGGAAGGAGTCGACTGCAGCTTCTTGTATTGGCCATACTCCGTGACTTCTACACCTAACATTTTAACATGCTGAATGATGTAACTCCAAACTGACATCTGCTGTTTTATCCCACAAAGTTACATCCATTGTAGCCATCTCACTGTCCTAGTTTTTTTCAATCCCGAACTTTTAATGTCCCCAACCTATTGATAAACAATAAAATATGCCAAAAATGATATCAGTCCATGTTAAAATGTAACTTCATAATTCATAACTTTTCTTTTGATGTGAACATTTTTACGATTAACTTACACATCACAAAACACTTAAAAACATACATTTCTTATAATCATGTTGCAATCTTTACAAATGGCATTTACATGTATATGTAATTTTACTTGTCTTCATTTTCCTTATTTCTATCAGCTAAATAACCAAAGCAAACTTCTTCATGAAAACAAACACTAAACTGATTACATTTCACAATCATTTTCAAATATAACTGTATGTCTGTTTACCTTCACATTGTCCAACATTCACAAAAATATTGACAAATTATATTTACCAACCCCTACAATAAATTTACAAAACACTTTCTATCACTTACAAAGTTCAACTAAATTCATCTATGTGGGTCACCATTTTGATGAAAATAATGATTTCAGTGTTGTACATGTACATTGACCTAGATGTGCAATGGTATGTTGCATATAATTGGCCATTGTAATTGAAACCCACCTTTGCAAAATGGAGCCCATCTTGTCACCCAACATTTCTGCAAGTACTATGTCTTTTGTTGGGTTGGGTTTCGGTGTTGCTGCTTCAGGTTCCATCTTCTCAGGTCCTGATTTTTCATTTCTGGGGCCAGTAAGTGCTGCTCGAACTGTTTTAAAGTGATATTCAATAAAGCCTTTCCCCTGGTCATAGTATAATTCCTGTTGAGGAAGACGGGAAAATTAAAAAGCTTAATCCTAAAAAAACAGGACTATTTGACCCCCATTCTGATCTCGGCCGCTGAATGCGAAACCACAATGAAATTAGGCACATGCAGATTACATCATACTCTGCCCTTGTGCAAATTATCGTGACAATCGGGCGATCCACAGTTGGTAAAGTTGGAAGGGGAGCCCTAATGCATGTGACGTCATTGTCATGAGTCCTGATCGCTGGCAGGTCGAAATGACCCGCGAATTACATACAAACAACACGATAACATTGAAAACTACCTCAAGAAATACCTTTTGTGATAATGTTTTTCGCATTTCATGGTTACAATATTACCTCAGGAAATTTCACTCATAAAGTCAACAGTACTTCCTATTTCTTGCCTTCCATACACCTGAGCATTCTGGTAACATCGAATCGCTCAACCAACAATAATACATGTGTTTTGCATGCACAATCTTCATTAATTCCTTGAAATGCTAGAGCGCCGCAGTGGCTGCCTTGCTAAAGCCAGGGTAATAATCGGGGCAGCACCAGGAGCGTCACAACGTGACGGACATGTGCGCTATATAAGAAGCCACCATTATTATTAACATCATCACAATCATGGTTTTGGAAGGAGATGATGTGAACTATTTCCCCAAGGGAATCATCTGTTTGTATCACAGAATCACTTTGCTTAAACTTTTGTGAGTACTGCTTGGTTGAAAACAGAATGTTGTTAATTATAAACCGTTCATAGCATTTCACAGTAAAAACAAGAAGCTCTTCTCTAAGAAAATGTTGAACAGCATGTATACATGCTTGGCTCAAATCTAGTAGTCTATAGCTCTTCCAAGGCAAACAACATCTGCATTGCCACTTCTGAATCTTGCAAATTTGTTTAGAATTCTTTCACCATCAACCATTCTAAAAACAAATCTAGCAGCACCAAATGAGGTTATAAAAGGCGTGTTCCTGACAAGATCCTGCAGTCTACAAATGGACTGTAATATTTGTTGTGGAACATTACTTGTACCAGAGAATAGTTTTGTCAAGTAACCATTATAAGATTCAAAAGGAAATGCTGATGTTGCCCACAAATTAAGGCCCCCACTGTTTCACACTGTCAGACATGTGTAATAATAAATGCACATTACATTAAATGTTGATTCTTTAATACCATACAAAGGTGCTGTGTACATGACAAACTTTCTTAGCATGAAATCACTACATCTCAACATGTCGTTTGTTATGTTCGTCTTGAATTCAAGTTAAATATAGCACATACTAACATTGTCCAGTGGGCCAGAAATCGATTTGGAAGTATATTTAGCAACATGACTGGGGAGACGTACATAAAAGTTCTCCATTCCGAAGCTTCCCAAAAACGAATGTCATTTAACGTCCTCGGAATTCGCGAGATGTTATTGCACACTTTTAAAGAAACAATCCTCCTGTTATAACTTCCTGCCTCATATTGCCAATATAATACTGGCAGTTTCTGTTGGCAGGGTCTAACCGTGTGGTGAGGAACCTCTTAACTATGCCTAAACAGACTGCGTGCATATAGTCGGGTACAAAACTAGAAATGATGTTGAAATACAACATGAATGACAGGACACTAACCCCTTTCACCCCCTCTATACTTCTGCCTGACTCTGCAGCCAGGACACTTTGTCGTTTGGTATCGATCCTCACTTGTTCTCTGCTCTGCAGGAGGATCCTTGTAAGGATACCTCATAGCCCTTTCAGCGTATTCCCCCTTTTCACAAAAAGGACATCCATAGAATCCATTGAACTGGACCAAATTTTGTAGTATCGGTCTGGCCACAGAATCTAAACTGAACACCAGTGGGAACACTCTTGATGTTTTTCCCACACCAATATGCATCCACTGCAGGCCTGTAGAAGAAAGAACATTACACTCATCAACAAATGGTTTGAGGAAAACAGACATGTCTGGTTTGTTTTCCCCCAAACCACAGAGCAGTGAGCATGATGTTCTCTCTTCTCATTTTCATTGGCAATTCATTTATCATACACATAACAGGCCACATTGACGACTTCGATGACTAGAATATTGGAACGCCATCAGTGTTCCAGGCAAGGGAGAGGTTGTCTTGATGGCAAAGGAGACTGTTTCTCACAAGCTCTTGGTAGATCTCCCCATCTGTGATGTCAGAGATTGACCCATCAGTTCTCCCAATATCTCTATTTAGAACTGTGGCACCAACTGCAGTATTCTCCAAGACGTACTGCAGTTGGTTAGCTAACGGAAATGTTTAAAAGAATTTGCCTTCTTTTACCTTCACATCCTGATCAATATCGCCTCCACATCTCTCACACCTTTCCGGCAATTCACCCATTTCCCCCAAGTATTTCATGCAGTTACAGTAAAAATGAAACTGGCATATGTCTTTATAGCTATTGAACACATTGCTGAATAGGTACCTGGACTGTGGGAGACAGTGTGCATGGGCAGTGAAGATTGATCAGGTCTATGAGGTCATGAAGAGCCACTCCAGTTATATGATGCTTCATTGCGTACGCTAGCACGGCAAGAAAGCTGTCCATCTTCGTCACGTCACACCCATCACTCGAGATGACTTCATCCCCATCTGGTACCTGCAAATTTTGAGCCCGCTGAAAGTGTACAAAATTGAAAGAATTTTGTTATAGAAAAACACACACTATACATATAATTACTTCTAAACACAACACAACAAATTCTTCTGTTCCATATAATACATGTCCAATAATTATACTGCAAATACAGTACAATGATAATACATCAATAATAAAGATATCCATATTCAAATCAGAAAGACTACATTGATATTCACTCAAAAATATTTTTAAAACTACATCAGATCTTGCACATGGCATTTGGTGCATTTTCACTCCATAACCAATCCCTTCATTTATTTCTCCCCTCTTCATTAAAGAAATTTCACAAATAGTCCTATGTGACTCTGACAGCGTTGTTTGCAACAATGTTTTGCTTCGTTCTTCTCAAATATACACTCATCCTAAAGGTGGACAATAGCATTGTATTTGATGGGCACAGACCCCATACACTAAGCTTTTGTATCACCCCTCCTGTTTCTACGTATTTCATTATCTTTAAGCCCCGATACAATAGAAATATGACATGACAGTATAATTTGATGGGCCCAATGTGCTAGTTATGATCGAGGTTTCACTGTATTGCAGGGCTCATATCCTTACTTTTAGGTCAAACGATTTTCCGTGACCTTCCGAGTGAGAGTTCCATGACTTTTACATGACTTCTCACCATGGTAACAAGGTTCTTCAACTTCTTTCAGTTATTTTTTTAACAAATTGATTGTATTCCAGTACTGAAGAGATTAAATTAAAATCTAAATGTCATGACTTTCAATGACCAAAGGGATAATTTTACAATTTCTCTTACTTTCAGGACCTAGAAATCACAAAAGTCTAATTCCATCACTTTTCTGGTTTCCAAGGCCCTGTGTGAACGCTGTATCAACTATTAATGTATAAATACCTCCTCGAAATCTGGATTCCACTCTCCAATATCAGATCCCTCATCTCCAATATCAGATCCCTCATCTCCAATGTCAGATCCCTCATCTCCAATATCAGATCCCTCATCTCCAATATCAGATCCCTCATCTCCAATATCAGATCCTTCATCTCCAATATCAGATCCTTCATCTCCAACATCAGATCCCTCATCTCCAACATCAGATCCCTCATCTCCACTATCAGATCCTTCATCTCCAATATCAGATCCTTCATCTCCAATATCAGATCCTTCATCTCCAACATCAGATCCCTTATCTCCAATATCAGATCCCTCATCTCCAACATCAGATCCCTCAACTCCAACATCAGATCCCTCATCTCCAATATCAGATCCTTCATCTCCAATATCAGATTCTTCATCTCCAATATCAGATGCCTCATCTCCAATATCAGATCCCTCATCTCCAATATCAGATCCCTCATCTCCAACATCAGATCCCTCAACTCCAACATCAGATCCCTCATCTCCAATATCAGATCCTTCATCTCCAATATCAGATTCTTCATCTCAATATCAGATCCCTCATCTCCAATATCAGATCCCTCATCTCCAATATCAGATCCCTCATCTCCAATGTCAGATCCCTCATCTCCAATATCAGATCCCTCATCTCCACTATCAGATCCCTCATCTCCAATATCAGATCCTTCATCTCCAATATCAGATCCTTCATCTCCAATATCAGATCCTTCATCTCCAACATCAGATCCCTTATCTCCAATATCAGATCCCTCATCTCCAACATCAGATCCCTCAACTCCAACATCAGATCCCTCATCTCCAATATCAGATCCTTCATCTCCAATATCAGATCCTTCATCTCCAATATCAGATGCCTCATCTCCAACATCAGATCCCTCATCTCCAATATCAGATCCCTCATCTCCAACATCAGATCCCTCATCTCCAATATCAGATCCCTCATCTCCAACATCAGATCCCTCATCTCCACTATCAGATCCCTCATCTCCCTATCTCCAACATCAGATCCCTCATCTCCAATATCAGATCACCCATCTCCAATATCAGATCCCTCATCTCCAATATCAGACGCATGCTTCGGGTGAATACCCACAGCTACGTGGTAATGGGGGCTGGCAGGAAACGTGATTCCTCCAAACTGGGCAGGATCAATGTAATTCAACACCATATTGGGATGAAGCACTAGATAATGCTCTTATGCTTTCCATGAATGTCACAAAAATCAGTTGACATTACTGTTTTTGATATCTTAATAATGGTTAGAATCATGATTCCTTGATATCACTATATGAAAAAGGAGGAAAAAATCTTTAGAAATAACATGTAAAACAAAAAAAATTCCCCTGGGGTCCAAAAATTTCAAGTTAGCGCCCTTATGCTTCTCAATAGACCATATATTGCTATTTCTGTAAGAACGCTAAATAAGAAAATGTAAATGTATGTAAATGATCCATAACATGAAATACTGCATGATATAATGGAGTTTTATTTATTTTTCATAACAGTTTTATTTCTTTATCCCTTATTCCTGTGAGAGAAATTTGTAAGACCGATTTTGATTAAAAAATATGTGATTTGTTTAGCACTTTATTTTGGTGGGGATTATTTTGTAAACTTTAATGCTGCTTGCTTGAACCTCACTATGTGGGCCAAGTTAGATTTATCTTTGAATATGTTTTTAAGTGTCATTTGGTTGGTTGTATACTTTAGTGTAGTTTATAGAGTTCTTCTATTATTCTCTTACTTTTTGCAATCTAATAAGAAGTGGCTTACATCAGCATAGTGTGCAGTTATTCCCAACTCTGTATCTTTTGACACACATTATTTCTTACAAATAGACATTTGTTGAGCTAGACTATTTTTTACCACCTCCACTTGACATTTAATGTTTGTTTGATTTTTGTTTTTTGTGCTGCTGTGTTTGTTTGTTTGTTTGTTCCCCCAAGATGGTGTACAGCATCATGTGTGAAAGATGCTCTACCCGTCTTCTGTAATTCATTGCATGTGTGAACGATGCTTTGCCCGTCTTCTGTAATTCATTGCATCATGTGTGAAAGATGCTCTGCCTGTTTTCTGTAATTCATTGCATCATGTGTGAACGATGCTCTACCTGTTTTCTGTAATTCATTGTATCATGTGTGAACGATGCTTTGCCTGTCTTCTGTAATTCATTGCATCATGTGTGAACGATGCTTTGCCTGTCTTCTGTAATTCATTGCATCATGTGTGAACGATGCTTTGCCCGTCTTCTGTAATTCATTGCATGAGAATATTTGAGAGCACAAAAATTTTGAATGAAATAAAAGAAATATAAAAAAGGAATTGTCATCAAGGACTTCTTCATTTGCATCTGAAAAGACAGTGGGAAAGAGTAGATTGCCAAATGATATTTGAGTGTGAGGCTAAAGAGAAAATGAGAGTGCAATGGGGTAGGGGGGCTGCGAGAGTTTTCATATGGATTTTTTAAAAGGTATAGTAGACAATATGATAAATAAAGTAAGTAGACATGTATTATGTTGAAACTGTCAATTTTGACTGCTAACCAAAATGAAAGATGAGGCAATATCAATATTTTGTGGACCCAACGATACTTGATTATAAACTTTTTTAGGTGCCTACCCATCTCTCTCTCTCTCTCACACACACACCCCCCTCTCTTTCAACAAATCTTGTCTTGCACTAAACATCCTTTCAAAATAATTCTTCAATGACCATCAGATAAATATACAAGTAAAAGCATTCTGGAGAGAGACACAAACACAAAATACTCTATAACACCATCAAATTTATATTCTATGAAATTAGGATTTTTAAATTTTATTCAACATTCATATCAGTTGTTGCTTATACAACATCATAATAACGACTGAAAAATAACATATTGTCTCATAAATACATTTCACATACATTTCAATTTTTCACAAGTACAAGCTGCATGAAAAGAGGGCACAAGGACTATTAAAAAGAAGAATAAAAAAGCAGTATAATATTTCTTGAATTATTCCTATTAAAAATCTGCATACCTAAAACTAATCAAACTATACTATGTGTATATATGAAAACAAACTTTAACCATGAAAATATACGTACAATGTATATGCCCATTAAAGTCAGAGCTCAAAGAGAGTACAAATTTTGCAGCTTTTTTGAAAAATATAGTTTGTTTAGTAAACTTAAGTCTATTGCAGATTCTTAACGTATAGAGCCCTTATTCAAAATGAAGTATGGTCTGTCATAAAATAAATCTCTGCAGTTTTACATTCTTCAATTAGGGGAGGCCTTTAATGAAAATTAACAATGATGGCACAGAAAAACCTGAATGATGTTGCAGTGAAATTGAACATTTAATATTAATGATGGTATTCTTATATATGATGCTTGCATAATACTAAAGTATTGAATATATATTTACATGTGTATATATATATATATATATATATATATATATATATTCATATATATTATATGAGTTTAAAAGTTGAATCTGTTTGGATCCAGAAGGGCATTAACGCTGTGTAAAATTTATTTGAGTTAATACCCTTTTGACTCCAAATAGACAGCTTTTGCAGCTAGGTGCCTTATGCCGATTATGAATAGTCAAATAGTAATGAGACACAAAATATCTATTTCTCTGTTGGTTACTCACTTACTTGTGACCTCTTTTCACGCAGCAGGTATCATTTAAATTGTAACATTCATACAGTGACCATTTTCTTTGCAAGGCAGTCGCAGCAAGTCAAACCTTTACATTTAATTCAGTTCCCTCTCCAGAAACGTCATAAGGACATGATTACCTACATATTTGTGCGTTTATATCAAACTTTCAGTTATGAAAAGGGAGATAGTGATATCGGAATATCCTGCAATTGTTGATGGTTGCACAAGTGGTAGAGCAATAATTGATTTTGCATAAACTTTCAGGCATAACATTATACAGGGAATGATAACTAGAATAGAATTAATTTTGCCATGACATGAATATTTGGACTGACTTGTTTCTCCAAAGAAGAAAACATTTTATTAACATCGCATGTACCAATAGGTGGAAGTACAGGTTTGACATCCAAAACAACCACTGCAAAAATGTGCACATTTGATTGCTTCATCATGATGTAGGATACACAGAGAATTTTGTAGATTTAAACAGATCATACCTCGAGAGAATGATGTTCCTCTTCTTCCCATAAAATTGCAAAATTTCATAATTCAATATTCATTGGTATAAAAAAAGAGCTGGCAGCTTCATATGTTGGAATTTCAGATTCAATGCATGAACACATTTAAAAAATATATATCCTGGGTAAAATATTTACTGCCGTTTCTAAAATCATTTGCAAGTCTATGCTCCTACTCTACAGACCTTCAATACTAGAAAAGAACAAAATGAATTAGGGCCCCAAAAAATGTACATGAGCATTACTCTTCTATGTGTAGTCTCTATCAAGTTGCATTATACAAAGGTAATATCTCTACCCCCTTCCCCACCACCATCCCTTCCTAACTGACCTTTGACCTTTATCAATACTCTTTCACTTTGTTTCCTTCAACACACACACATCGTGATGGATTGATGGACTAATATAGGCACATTCAAAAAAAAAACATTCATAGTATAAGTAGGATTGACATTACACAATAACCAAATATAGCTGAACACTATATCTTTTTTTTTGTCTTTTGTTTCACGCAAAGCTCATTCATTTCAAGCAGTGAAAGACTTTCACACTGTGTATAGTGGACACTCCATCATCAAGGCAACTTGCATTAAAACTAGGACCTAGTAACATCAAATAACACAGAAGATAAATTAAAATTCATAACAAATTTTGAAAAAGGAGAAGCCATAATAAAATTTAATTTCAATTGAACATGATGCGATGAATCACACATGTGTATGAGATTTCCCTTTTCGAAGTAGTCACAATTGTTCTACAGGTTGAAAACCAGTTGAATCTAGTAAGTTGGCATTGATTGGGGCAGTGTTCTGAACGTGTTAATTTTTTTTGCAATCTTGTGAGCAAGGGTTTCAAAAAGTTTAAGTTTTCACATGTCATCCCATTAGGACCAAATACACTGCTTCTTTTAACTGCAAATAATGACAACTGAAATGCTCAAAAAGGTCCTCATTTCATGCACAAATACAAATTAAAAACATGAGCTATTACTCCAGGCTTCATGATTATTGACCATTTATGCCAAATCTGAAGAAACAGGAACAAATTTATTATATTTGGCCAGATATTGCCTTACAATTCAACCAGTGTCTTAAAAGGCAGTTAAGCAAGACTACGCTGTACACACTAAAATACCACAAAAATATACACATTACAGCAGGTGTTACAAATAAAAACCCTGAATTTCAACAAATACTACAAATATATCTCTTTCTAAAATATTTGAGGAAAGAAAATCTTTTTTTTGGTGGACCTTGCTTCTACCTATTTTCAAATCAATATAGCGTCTTCATATGAATAGACTATTTTGATGAAGAAAAAGTTTCAAGATATATAGTGCAAACATGATAGGATACCAAAAAAACATAATGCAAACATTTTCGTGACTATACAACAACCAAGTACAAATGTGTAGTAATGAAATAGAATGCCCTAACAAACCATTACGTAACATCATACACTGCTGGTCTATAATACGCCTGCAGCATCATCATTGAGAACTATCCACAAGTGTAAATGGGATCCTTTTTTATCAAAAGGATTACTGTTATTTTTTTTAATTTTTAGTTCTCCTCTTTTTTTTTTTCTTTCTTTTTTCATTTTACAAAAAATATTCAATGTTCCAAACTAACCTGATGACTATTTTGTCTTCCTTTTTTATTCCGCTATGTCCATGTAAGTGTTAAATTGTCAACAAATCTGAATTACAAGCAAGTAATACCACATTAAAAATCCTGCATTGGGTATAAGCATAAAGGAAAAACATCCCTTTCATATTTTTGATCATGTTTTGATTCGACACCAAAGGAAGAGCAAATTTTTGATAAAATATCGATTTCAAGAATATATTAATTTGTTATAGTCATCTGCCAGATTGTTTTATATTTACATCATAAAACATACCACTCGTTTTCTTTCATCGTATACCTGAATGTCTGATATAGATTATACAACTTTACATAATATTCCTGACATTACAACAACCCAAAGCTGATATAAAACATATCTCTTTCAAATACGACAACTTTTACTTTCTCTGTTTCATAAACCTTTTAAAGCAAATTGCAAATTCAATAAACCAAAAGTTGAAAATAGCAAACATGACAGAATAGTAGGAACTCCTAAACATTATTGAAAAACATTCACAATTTCAATGATATATTTCTCTAATACAGAAATACATAAAAGAATGAAGAAAAAATAATCCCTTGGTAAAAGCAATACAACACATACAAACATGTATCAAAATGTATCAAAATAATCAAGATATAAAGTTACGTATTTCCTTTGTTCCTTCCTTCAGTCGAGAGACCATACTACAGTCTATTAAAGTTCAATGAATCAAAATAAACGTTAATTGGGTCTGCACTTAGAAACAATAGAAACACTGCTTAAAACACGCATACAATTTCATTCATTCAAAAGAATGCGGTTGGTGCAAATAATCCCAATAAATCAATTACATTTTTATCTTATGCCATGACAGCAAAAACATGTTCAACTGAGATACAATGTACCTACAGTATATTGTTGAATTTTAACAGCCAATCAACTTTCTATTAGTTGCACCTCCCAAAACAAAAAATCATTTTCCCTTTTCTACATCGTCATGTAGAGTTAGAGAAGTCGACGGCCCAGAGGGGGGTATGGTATAACATAGTAGTACATCTACATGTAAATATCCAAGCATTTTCCAGACAGGACGAGTATCAAAAAGCACTTACAAAACTTACAAAAGCCTGCTCCAATCAGCTTTGCACAGAAATAACACTTGTGTATATCTCTTGAGTACAAATTTGAGCATTTGGGGCTTATGAGAGCAAAGCATGTGTGAGCCTGGACATCACTTTAAAAGCCCTAAGGTTCTTCAAGTAAAGAGTGGAAACAAAATTTTGCATTCACTATGTTGTGCAAGATATAGTGGTTTATGTGCGGGGATAAGAAATAGACAATTTTACAATGCGTAAGAAAAATTGCTTTCATTACATGAAAGTAAAATATATATATATATATATATATGTGAAAAATTTGAAAATGCATATTAATGTCATGAAGAAAATCAATTGATGTCTTTACAAGGACGACACACATTCCACAAGAGCTTAACATACAATGTAGATGTTGAAACATACAAAAACCAAGAGGACTGTAAAAACTTCTGGTGACAATCATCATAATTCTTCTTCCCGTACAGGAAAACTGGGAGGATCGACTGACTGAAAGACATCAATTTTTTCTCTTTCTCCTCCTGCCATTTGTTCCTGTCCGAATGAACCAAGGTGCGATCTTTGCAAAGCATGCTGGGAGGTCAGAGTTGAACTATTGTTATTGGCATTCAGAATGCTTTCACAGATGCTTTCACTGTCTCCTTCCTCCATACTGCCTAAAACAAACCCAGACATTTCCACTTCGCTCGTATCTCTGCACAATGAGCTGGTGTCCAGAAGCGGCTCCCGTTTCAGGAGAATGTCTGTTGGCGGAAACGGCACTACCGGTGGAATTCGAGGCATAGTCACTGCTATATTCCATTTGGGAGGAGGAGGAGATCGGCTTTGGTCTCGAGATCCTTCTCACTCTTTCGCGTAACAATCAACTTCAGTTTCTCGTTCTTTCTCTCCACAAAACCTCCCTTCTTGGATTCTCCATCCTGAATGTCTCCCATCCCGCTATCTTCCCGATCTTTATCCACCTCATCATCTCCTATATCAGGAATTGTCATGTTAACATTGCTTTCTCCTGATACAGGTTCAGTTTGGCCCTCAGCGATACGCTCTGCGTCACTGACAACAATATTTGTTGCCACTGCATCCATATTTGCCATCTGCCCTCCTCTGCTTGCAGGACTCCCATCACCTGGCGAGCTCTGTCCACCCTCGACTTCATTGGCCACAACGGTGCTCTCGCTATCATCGGTAACATCTCCTGCTTCCTTGCCGTCATCACTTCCGCTGCTCCCGCTTTCATCGCTCTGAACAGCACCCTCAACTTGCAGCTTTATGCTCTCTGACTCATCCACAACCTTTGAGGATCCCAGGCTTAAATTAGCAAAAGAGGTTTCTCGTATACTTGGCACATCCTGGAAGCATTTGTCCTCCTGCCCTTCACTCTCTCCTCCTACTTGGGATCCATCCTCATCTTCACCAAGTTTCTTTCCTTCCACATTTGCAGCACTTTCACCAATATCACCCTCACCATCCCGAACACCAGCCCCCTGCCAGTCATCACCTAGCACACTATCCAGGGGTATATCCTCTGGGAAGTCGTATGTGTCCTCAACATCCGTTGCTGTGACAACACCTGATGAGAAAGAGGAGGATGCACTCAGGTCCTGGGGTATTGCACTGTGGGCCATCTTCACACTGGCGGCAGCATCCTCGTAATATTGCTGTATAGGAAAGAAGAGAGATGGCACAACATAAAAATCTTGACAGAAAAGACATCAATCTGGTAATGGACCCTCCAAAATCTGACTGCACTGTCTTGTTCTTCACATGCACCTACTAGTAAGTCCCGTCAATGATAGTTATTTGGGTGTTTTTAATCTATTTAAAGGGAAATACAACCTAAATAGCAAACATCTCTAGAATAAAGCAGAAAATCAGAGAAGCATACTGGTGAAAGTTTGAATGAAATCGGACAAAACATGAGAAAGTTACAAATTTTTGAAAGTTGCAATTACTATAGGTATGAACTATTCAAATTGGCTGAATTGATAATGTCTATGTGATGTAGTGGCGTACAACTTTCCCATTTGCTCCAATACACAAAAAACCTAAAATTTCAACTTTTCATAAATGTACGACTCGGGATGGTCTGTTCTTTTTAGAGGACCTGTAATAATGTACTCTCCATGATATATTTTGAGTAGTGCCCCGAGGGTGAAGGCACTTGGAAGAAAAACAGAAATAGACAAACGGGAGAGTAATCCGTCACTACAGTACGTCACACAATCCACTGACAAAATTACAGATTTGAGATTCGCACAGCTGTAGTGATCTCATATCATAAACACTCATAACTTTCTTAATATTGGTCCAATTTATTTCAAACTTTCGCCATTCTGTTTCTCTGATTTTTATGCTTTCATTAAAATGAACTTATTAGAAGGGTTGGATTGCTCTTTAACTGAAATCCCATATTCAGTAATAGCCTTAGCTCAATAAAAAAGCAGAGTGCTCCTGTATATTTTTTATGAACAAAGACAACTTCTACACAGACATCTTCTTAAAATCAACTATTAAAATATTTGACATGCATTACAAAAGTTGATTTAATAGCAGACATGTAATTCAATTAGTTGTACAAATTAATTTTAACTTTGATTTGCCAAGTGATTTATCAGTGGAAGAATCAAGCTTGCTATTCAGAGACCTAATTGCTCAAATGCCAATGAAGAAGAGGAATCTTTAATACCAACTTTGATATTCAGACACCTTACTCAAGATTCCAAATGTCAACAACAAAATGGCAGACTGGTACTCACCATCTTGGCTAGGAGCTTGTCTAGACCATCCTGGATCTCCATGGCAGTAGAAGGAGCTGAAATACCCAGAGAGGTAAACTGGTTGAAGATCTCACGACTGTGGCGAAGAGGCTTGTTCTGAGGAAGTAGGAGAAACAAATGGATGGTTAGACAAAACTCTGTGGAGAGATGCATCCATGATAGTCTTTTGTAGCAGTGCCATGGAGGTGTTTTTAAATCATACACACTTACAAATGATAATAGTGTTATGTAATCAAATAATTTGCTTTTCAGACATTGTGACTGCATATCTATTAATCAAGAAATTACCTACTCTTGCTAAAAAGTACTAACAAAGGCAAAGCTGAATATATATAGATGACCAATTGATTCCATTTTGGGCTGATGGACATTCACTACATTTTCTTCTATCATCAACCAAATTTTTTTCTAATTTTCTCAATGTAAGACAATTCTGTTACTTTCTAATTCTTATTTCATCAAAATCAGCTTGACATGGTATTTTATTCCAAATCAAAAGTAGGTGGTCCGACATTTGCTCTGAGCTCCATTACGTCAAAGATATGTATAGTGGGTTGCAGCTTGAGCTCAGATTGGCTGTTCGGTCAGGAGTAGGGTTAGGTACAATTTTGGATCAAGGGTTAAAGTTAGGAATTTGATAAGTTAGAAATTGCCCACAGAACTCTTTCTTCAGGCTCGTTCAGATATGACGTGGCAAAACTGCAGCATTTCTTTTAAAGGCATTGTTTAACAATGCCATATCTGAGATGCATGGTCTTACGTGTTATCAGTGTCTGTGATATGGTGTAATATTGAAGCCCTAAAAAAATTGCGCTTCAAAATCATGAAATGCCTCAGAAAAGTAAAAGTCTTTGAGTGACTGGTTTTACCATACTCATTTTTCCCAATAGACTGTAGTATTATAAATACCGTTGGAAAAGCGGTTTGTGAATTTCAAATTCTAATCATAAATATCTTGATAATCAGCTGATCGGCTTGTAAACGTCATGGGATTCCTGACTGACCCTAAGGTTTATAATCATGATTGCAGCACGAGCTAACTCCAGGAATTTTGTTTAGAATCTGAGACAAAGATACCCCAGGGGGAAAAATACTTTAAAAATTTGGGGGGCTACTTTTCAAGCTTGCTTGCATGAAAATAACACTCTTTAATTTGTTTTGCATTGAACTCTATGCAATTTTGGGGGCTCTTTATGACTTTCGGGGGCTCTTTTTAGGGAGCTAATTCGCCCCGAGCCCCTGTGTATTTTTTTCACTGAGATACCCAATCCCTTTAAGGAGTATTACGTTTCCCATTTTTGTATCTTATAACACAGAGTTCAGTGAATACTCATGAGTCCTTTATTACACCCACTTGCCATTCATTATTTCATTAACGTTTAAAAAACGCTGCGGTTTACCATGCCATATCTGAACATGCCTTTACCAAGAATATCATGTACCCTCACCAAAATAATAACCATACCACCCTCCTTTATTTATATACAGTCATCGTTACACTTCTTTATAGGTTAAGGGGTACCAATCGTCGAAGACAATCATTTCTGTGCTGTTATCATGTATAAAATCAAAATCAAAACTTTATCTACCATTCTGGCTAACGATTATTGGGCTATGACAAATATAAAGAATAACATGAAACAGAATAAAAAAGGGAACCCTAGTCCAGCTTGGATTCTGTGTGGAGCGTATTCTATGCAAGTGCATACAAGTCGCTTTTATGTTAATTGAAAGTGTTTTTAAACTTCCATCAGCTCTTTATAAAAGTGATATTTGAAGCTCATATTTTGAATGTAGTATAGCGACATTTAACCCTTAAAATTAATACAGAGCAAGACATTTTTTGTATGATTGGCACAATTTAAGGTAATACCACTTTCAATTTCTAGGGCGATACTTACCAACCACGACTTTCTCTTGCTCTTCTTCTTCTTCAAATTGGCAGCTTTCTCAAACACCTCATCATCTTCATCACCTTTCTTTCTCAGGATGGTGTACGATCCCTCCTCATCTTTGAACGATGAGCTTCGACCAAGGGAACTCACTGCAATTTTGTGAGAGAAAGGGTCAGCATTAACATTAGCATCAGCATACCGGTGTGTTGGCTCAGTCAGTAGAGCGTCCGCCTCACAACCGGGAGGTCGTGGGTTCGAACCCCGGCCGCGTCATACCAAAAGACGTTAAAAGATGGGAGTTGCTGCTACCTTGTTTGGCGTTCAACAATATGGGGATAGAGCAATGTCGATCTGGCGCTGCTCAGCGGCTGCCGGGCTCACGATCAATTGGGCAAAAAGAATTTCCATTTTCGGTTTAACTTAATAAAATTTGGAGTGGACTTTAAAAGATTATTATTATTATTATTATTATTACATTCAAGATACTACAAAATGTCGAAAGTTCAATTTTAAAATTCATCACTGTTCCCTGAGAACAATATTTATTTCAATGTAATTTAAATGTATATTCTTCTATGAAGCTCACTGGTTACTGCTCAGGAAAAATGATGACCATGTCACCCAATATCTGTTATGGACACCATCACATGGGAGAAGAGGCAGAGGAAGACCAGCAAAAATATACACAGATGTGCTCAGAGAAGACATAGGACTGGAAGCCGAAGACCTCGGAATGCCATGTTAGATAGGAATTACTGGTCCAACGTATCACGTGAAACAGAAAGGACTTGGCTAAAACTAATCTAGACTATTATGCAACTTCTAGGGTCATTGTTGCAGTAGTACAATATTATTGGAAACGTTGATGTAATTCATACGGTACACCTCCTTTCAACAATTAAAATGTACTGGTAGACACAACTTTCCCAAAGTGAACTAACAGTGGTTTAGTCATTACTTAATAAAACTGAACAAAGAGGGCCCTGAAGGATCAAAAGTAAATAGTGATCGTAAGAGTAAGAGGGACTTACCCATACAAGTTTTGCTTTTCAATAAGCCACTTATTTCTCACATGTCGTACAAAATAAAGTCTTATGACTGTTCATTCTTTACTGTGTATAAATTTGTATAGGAAAACAACTTATACTTTGTATTTTCTTGAAAATATATCTTTTTTTTTTCTTATTTGGTTACGATGTCATACTGTTCTTTTGTTCAAATTCATGTACACATGTGGAAATGAATGAAATTCAAAGTTCAAAGTTCAATGTTAATAAGTGGCCAAATGTATCCCCTCTAAGACAGGATTATATTGCCCATGGTACATCATTAAAGAAAAAATAAACATGTAATACCCAGAATATACCTATCTCATTTTGAATGAATATCTTCATCTCTATAAAATTAGAAATGTCATCAGGACACGGATGAAGCAGTCGATGAATACATTAGAAAACAATGGCCTGTATGCTACTAATTAACTTAAACCCCACACTGGGACAAATTCATGTTCAACAAGAGGAAGCTAGGACCAAAGTCTAACGTTTTGTTAAACTTGACTTTAAATATGGTTTGTCCTTTATGCAGACCTTAAAAAATTGAAGTTCTATGAATTCAGTGGTATATTGAAGAGGTCTATTATTAGGAACCTCCCATCAAATGCAAAAAAATGGAAACTGGCTTTCAACAAGTAAATTTTGAATTTTTTATTCAAGATATTTATTTTCGAGACTCAGAAAATATTTCTACGTAATTCAAAATTAATTAGACCATTATATCTGTTGATTTGAGAATAGCTCCCTCTGTGGCAATAAGAAAACAGTGCTAGATTTTCATTTCTTACTAAGAAGTTTCAGCACCTTATGACTGTAAAATTTCACACGATATTTGAAGGATATATATTAAACACTCGCCAGGTTTCATACAGTTTGCACAAGTCTGCCAAAACTAACCCTAACCCAGCAAAGGTTTGAATTTAAGCAGAATACAGGCCTCTGATTCTAATACTCTTTTACAAGCTCTGGCAAGCTCCCTACCTGAAGAAGATGGGCTGGCCCCACTGAGGGGGCTACCCCCTTGTGACAATGCCTGGCCCTCTCCCTTGGGTAGCAGTCTATGGAGATAGGTTACTAGACATTCAATCTGGGCACGCTCTTCTTGGAATGGTTCTCTCGTCGTTTCGTACTCAAACCTGCAAAATGGGGTAAAAAGAATATACTCTTCAATATATACTGAATAGAATATTATTCAAATTTGTTTAATTTGTATAGTTCTTTAAATTCATGTGAAGAGTCTGTGCACAATTGTCTCAATGGCACAGAAAGGATTAAACTTCAAAATTTTGCCCAAACTTGGCAAATACCAAAAGGAACTGAAAGTCCATGGAAATCTTTGGTAACCCCCACCCCCAATGATAATTACTAAGAAGGAAACAAAATATGAAGATACTCCATTAGCCAGACATCAATGCCCCAACATTTTGTACACCATGCAGATATTATAGAAGTTAATAATTGAGAGGTGGAATCCTCTCAATTTTTATAGTATTTCATGGATTCCTCTAAAGAATTAACAGACATTATAAAAGTTAATAATTGAGGGGTGGAATCCTCTCAATTTATTTTTTTATGGATTCCTCTGAGGAATTAACAGATATAATATACATTAATAATCCTCTACACCCTTACAAGGCTTCTTATCAATCTGGAACATCACTGCAGTCCTACATTAAAATTGGTCGTACTGATGTTATCATGATACAGCAGTAAATGGCCTCTCATCACGTGCAAAAGTCTGATGAAGATGTCATTGCAAAGACAAGGGTAAGTATACAGAGACATCACTATAGTCCTATGTTCCACTGGTCATAAAACCTTATCTAACGATGGGTCATCCGACCAACAGGAAATTTTTGTCTTCGATTTGCATCCCTTATGGGCAAGGGTCGGTCTATCTTTTATCAGAACAATGGGAAATAGAAAAGAGACAGGAATATGGTCCTCCATAAAACCATTGGGATATAGCACCAATGTGCCATAAGAACAATATGCAGCATGCCCATTGGGACATAGAACTAAAGGACTGTCAGACCAACATGAAGGAGGACCAATGGGATATACCGCCAATTGGCTATAAGACCAATGAGATAAAAGACTAATAGGCTGTGAGACCATTGGGATATAGGACCAATTGACTAGTTTACCATAACACTGTTGGGATACGGGACAAATGGGCCACAGTGCCATTGGGATACAGGGCCAGTGAACTTGCAAACTCATATGCAGCAAGACCATCAGGATATTGGACATATGCTCTAAAAGCCTACTGAATACAGGACCGATGGGTTATTGGTCTAATATGCAGTTGGACCAATGTTAAGCGAGGGATATAGGATAGGACCAATGGGTCATAGGCCCGTGTTGCAATTAGACCAATGGATGATAAGCCCAATGAACTAATGGCAGAGATGCCAACCGTTACGGTTTCGCCGTATTTGTTACGTTTTTATTGCTCTTGTTACAGTGTTACGGTAAACAACCAAAAAGGTACGGGGAAACGATAAATAAGTACATAATAGCATATGCCGCCTATCTATACATAGCCTTCGTACACAGCTCTGAACGGCGTTGCATGTCGCACGCATTAACGCACAAGTTCACTGAATTTGACTACATTGCATGGATGAGCACTTTCGCTTGCTACACACTGTTTACATTGTGCACATGAGCTATGATGCCAACAGCAGACCGTCCGCCGCCATCTTGTTTAATTCCGAAACAACGCGGCCGCCATCACTTGTATTCTACATGTACGCGCAGTTGTGCGTTTTGGGGGGAGCAAGATGGCGGATGATCATGTGAGCGATAATTCAGCAGGCGCATTGCAAGTGCGGTACGGTGCGTGATGTTCATGAACGCTAGGCCTAGCGGCCTGGGCTGGTACTGGCGGTACGGTATGCGTGTGGTGCATCGGTGTGTAGGATACGAGTTCTGCCATTTTGATTGTGGATTTGAATTTGCCGTTCGACCCTTGAACGAGGTGTTTTCTTCCTGGATATTATCATGGATTCACACAAAAGAGCAAGTACCCGAGGAGGAGATCCTAGACCTGTAACAGATTTTTTAGAAACGTTTTGATACACATCTTTATTTTGAACTTAAAAATGGTAGGTTCGAAATGCAGTAATAAGTATAGCCTAGGACTAGTAGGAGTGATTGGGTGTTTGTGTGCTCTTTTTGCGCGAAAAACATGCTGCGTTGTCTTGTGTTACGGAGTGACCCCCATTTGTTACTGACAAATGTGGTATATGTTACTGACAGCCATCCTATAGGGTTGGCATCTCTGTAATGGGCTGTAAGATCAATATGAAGGGGGAATATTGAGATATAGGACTACAGAGGGTAGGGATAGTCTTACCATTCTCTTTTGTGATTGGCTTCCTGGGCTTTCTTCTCCTCTTCTTTCTGTCTCTCATTCTCCAACCTCTGAAGCTCGCTGAATTCCCGGTAATCACGCATCTGCAGTTGGAAGTCGACCGTAAGCTGCCGTCGCATGTCATACAAGCTGTCAATTTCTGTTGGGAGCACAATGGAAGGAAAAAAGATTGTGGAAAGTGAGAACTCTGGGGGTTTTTTTTAGTTGTTGTTGTTGTTTATTGTTATACATTGTTATACAAATCTTATACAAGGAATTTGCATGACCGATA
The DNA here is from genome assembly GCA_037976565.1 of Mesocentrotus franciscanus. Taxonomy (NCBI): domain Eukaryota; kingdom Metazoa; phylum Echinodermata; class Echinoidea; order Camarodonta; family Strongylocentrotidae; genus Mesocentrotus; species Mesocentrotus franciscanus. The sequence continues at coordinate 28,913,958 of CP137668.1, read as the reverse complement.
CGAGACATTGTCTTTAGATGTGTCAGAAATGTACATATCATGTGCGATGACATGTGACTTATTTTCTCATCTTGTGTGAATTCCTACCTATGAAGAGTGCTAAGACAAGGTGAGCAAGGTCATTAAGAGATTAAATCTTTGGAATTAAAGGCCAGGTTCATTGAAATTTGGAAAAAAGGCAAATCACACCTCTACAGATTGCTGAGAACATTAACAAAATGACTAAAGTACTTTTAAAGCCCTCACTATTGTGAGGAATAAATTAATTGCAATTTTGATACCCTTTCCAAAACCCACTCACAAAGTGAAATGACGGCGTTATTTACATGCGATAAAATGACGTCACATTATGAACAACCTACAATCACACATTCGGGACAATGTTGGATACCCATTGCAATTTTTAGATATGGGTTAACGTTGTTTGTATATTTACCGCCAGTTGTGATATTTCCTTTATTTTAGGCACTTTGAATGAGATACACTGAATAAATAATACTTTCTACAAATGTGTATTCGATTTTTATGTTATTTACCGTCACATTTGACCATAAAAATCGGAAAATAATCACATATTCTGAGGGCAGCTCAGCGTGTATGTGTCGGATCTGGGAGTGCCTAAGACATTTTGCATGCTGAACTAACGACTCTTCTGGGGCAAAATATGCGACAAGTTTACATATAATTGTCCAAATATTCATTACGAAAATGTCTGATTAGGCCGATTAGTTTAGATTTTTGATAGATAAATGGGGAAAGTGGAAGTCGAGAGAAGACTTAGATCAGTCCGGTTCGCGATTCACAGCTAGCTCGATCAAGCGCCGGGCCGGCTGGCCTGGCTGTGATATGCGGGCTCATGTAGATACGCAGCGACTGCGGCTGCCCCGACAGCTTGTGCTTGTCCATCGACTTCGCAAAATCTTCCAGATCTTCTTCTAGGTCTAGATCTCCCAAATCTCCATTGTCGTTGTCGCTGTCCGAGGTACTTCCTTCTTCTATCTCCTCAAAACTCAAATCAAGTATGTTTTCGTCCATATCGATATTTTCAGGGTGACTTTGATGAAGGTAAACAACGTTGGGTAAGAATGGGTACGGTCCTCAAGAGTCAATGCAATACATGTGAATTGCACGCAAACTGCATCGCGCACCGATCAGCTGAGCGGCCCATTGTATTAATTGTTCATTGTGCTACGTCACTCAAAAATCAGCTGACTTACGATGTTTTCGGGTCTCGAGTGGGGTGATATTTCGTCAAGTTTAATCAACTTTTATAATTTTCGCACAAATTTACAAGTTACACAAATGTGATAGTTTTACTCAGTGTAATGTTCTGATTACAATGATACCAAATTCAGTCGATTTCAAAATCAATGAACCTGGCCTTTAAGCCCTCGTAACTTTTCGGCTTCTTGTTTCATTACTAGGTCAAAAAGATAATTGAGGTTGTTTAAGATTCCCTACAACATTTTTTTCCTGAGATGTGTCCTTCTTGGCAATGAAATGACATAAAATGCAACTATCAAAGTGGAAGCCTTACATCACAGTCCTAACTTTACATTTCACACACTGCCTACCTCTGTGTATTACAAATCACATAGTGCAATAATATTTTTGTTTTTTAATGTTCTGTTCTTAATCAAGCCCCACACAATCAAATGCTTTATTATCTTTGTTATATCTTAGAATATGCCTTTCTTTTCATTCAGCTTCTGTAGTATCATTCGAGGAGACACGATGGCTCAGTGGTAGAGCAGTGGTCTCGTAACCAGGAATTTCCGGGTTCGAAACCAAGTCGATACGCTAGTGCCCTTTGGTAAGGCATTAATCCTCATTACCAAGTCCCTCGGCGAGGACCTAAAGCCGTCAGTCCCCTGGTTGCTTTACTTATTAAAAATCCTATACGTTTTCTTAACAGTCAGGTAAAACAAACCATCCAACCATCATCTATTCCGGGCTTACATAATTTAGTTCTTACTCTTCCTACAAAGCATTTCCCTGCTCCTTACTTATCTTTATTCTGTCTCTCTATATCAAGATCTGGACTACACAATCACCCTGTTTTATTTCTCAATTCTCTCCCTCTATTATCCAGCCTCTCTGCTCCTAAAATATCACATTCCTGTCTCACCTTTATCAGGATCTGACTTCATAATCAATTTCTTACCTTTCTTAATTCTATCTCTCTGTGGTCCAGCCTCTCTGTACCTGGTCCAAGCCTCGTCGGTCTTACTCTTCATCCTGAAAAGCTTCTGACGTATTTCATCTTCCTTGGACTTCAGCTCTGTTACTTTCTTGAAGTAGAACTGCCAAATAAAGTGAGAAGAAAAAAAAATTATTTTAATAAAATCACAATGTACACCTATTACACATTTCACTCTAACTGTATCATATTGAATTCAAAGAGCTGTTCCAATATTCAAGAAAATGACCAAGAAAAGTAAGGGAATAGATGGACACAAAAAAACGTCTTGCTACTTGATTTCGGACAAGCTACAATCAGTAGGTTTCAAAATGTTTACACTGCCTTTACAGAGGATGTCATGCTTGCAGGTCAACTATATTTTTAAAAATAATGATCTATACAAGATATTCAGAAGTGTTGACCACAAGTATAATAGTGAATAAGATATTTAGTGCACTAGGAGATTGTTTGGGACAGGAAATGATGGTGGATTTAAGAAAGACTTCTGACATCAAATACAGAAACTTGTGACAAGGTGCAACTAGGCTCCATCATATAAAAATTACATATAATCCAAATCAATTTCAAGTTGAATTCCAACAATGAATATAGGCGCCATTGCCACTTGAAAAGAGTTGCTTTGGATCAGAATGAATCAGAACTCTTTAGCAGAAGAATAGAAACTATGTGGGCTAAATAAAGATAACATTTCTAGGAATCAGATTTCCAAGGGATAACCTGTGATATCCTATTCACAGAACCATATCCCTATCCCATGATACAGTCAACCCTGCTTTAGTGACCACCTGTCTACATAGACCACATTTTTTGTTTCCCTTGAAAATGGTTTCTCATTGAAACATGTAGTATGTACTAAAGGAACCTGTATACAAAGACCACCTGTCTACAAAGACCACTTTTTGTGTTTCCCTTGGGTGGTCACTATAGACAGGTTTGACTGTATTAAGATTAAGATTAATTTTGGAATGAAAATAATTATCAGGGAGGCAGGATTTCCTTTGAAAGACAATACTTGATAAAGGTAGAACACACTGTTGGCCAAGTCAATAGACAGAATCTAGATGCTATGCAACCACAGGGATTATCAATTTCTTTGAAATCAAGACAGAGCAATCCACCCACATTCCGAGTTATTATAGGAAGAGAAAAAGAAAGATAGGAAGGTGGGGAGGAAGCGAAGAAAGTCAAAATTTTCTATTTGGCTTCAAATTTACAGGCATGTACATACATGTTCATGTACAAATGTTTATGGTTTCCCTCTGGCCTCTGTACATATACACCTAGAGTTCTTATTTCAGGCTCAGCGGAGCACCCCAATTAGCATATCATTAACGGCCCGTTCTATTTGAATAACCAACGGACATCTACGTGAATCCGAACATGTGTTTGCTAGAATGTAAAATCTTAAAATTCGCGTTGCGCCTTTATTACTGCCAATATCGCTATGAAACTTTCCATACTAACTACAATTATTATGAACTTGATATCAGTGAAATAAATATGAAATTCCATGGAATAAAACTCGAGATATGAGCTTCACCCCTCGATAAACACGCCGTCTATTTTTTCTGACTCTCCCCTATCCAGCAATGCAGGAAGTAGAGACTTAGTATGAATGTTCATGAGGGTTGAATCCATATATGGGCGAAATTTTCGCTTGGCCGATGGAGTATTTTTATAGTTATAAGTTCTGTTTCATGGGGCTTCAGGGACTTTTAGATTTGCACGACGAGAACGTGTACTGCTGCGTGGACATCCTTTTAAGGCAATGTGACGTCCTTTTAAGGCACTGTCGAGCACTGGCAGTCTGCCCGGCAGTGCCTTAAAAGGACGTAACATTGCCTTAAGAGGATGTCCACGCAGCAGGTGCACGCTCGTCGTGCAAATCTAAAAGTCCCTATTCTCTGCGCATGCGTCTTCGGGCTCAGTGCATTCGGCCGGCAACACATGTAGAACCCAGGCACACGCGAGGTTTCCCTGACATAACATACATTTGAATGAATAGGACTGGTCATAACATATTGCGCACACGAAGGCTTGTTTTTGTTCAATGAGATTCGGACGTTGGGGTATGTTTTTCTCTGACTCTACCCTATCCAGCAACTATAAAAAGAGATATTTCAGAAGGATTGAGATTATTAAATTTCTTTTCTGTTCATATGAGGCAATTCTTGGCGGTCTCGAAAAATGGTGAATTTTACGGTGATTTCGTATCTCATTTTTTCGTTTTTTTTCGTCAAAATTATCCCTTAAATTTCACATTTTCGGTGCATCAATAACTTTTGTTATACACATGAGTGTCTTGCACATTTTTTAAATAATCAATTTAGTAGCTTTGATTGCTGATATTCATCAAATTAATGAAGAATTTGCCTTCGAAATTTGTTTACTTTTTTTCGCATCAATCGGTACACAATTGTTTATTTTATGCAAATGATGTTTACTGGACGAGAGTCGATCGCTCGGTAATTGGGGTGCTCCGCTGCGCCTGATTTGGGAATATCCAATAATTGCTTTTGAAACATTCCAGGTTTAAAATCACATGGCATTTATCCCCACATACCTCTATCTGATAGATTTAATGTTAAACGCCAGTTACCAGATATATAGAGGTACATGTTTCATGCTTTTTATATATAAAATTACTGTAGTTGTATGGATTATGATGTCTGTTTGAGAGTCAAACAGAAGGGCCTTTTACTACGTCCTTCTGTCTTTCAGCAAACAATATCAAGGGGTATAAAACCATACTGTACTAATTAGCCATGCCACTTTAAATACATGGTTGTATTTAAAGCATACAATGAAACAATTCCAGGCACCTACATGTACATGCATGTACTACATACTGAAACCAAAACTGTTGGATTGACTAACAGTTTGCGCTTCTGCATTTGTGTTTGTACTGCTCCCCCTCCTCTTTCTCTTTCTCTCTCTGTCTGTCTCTCTCTCTCTAATTCTCTCTCTCTTTCTTTCTTTCTCTCTTTTCTCTCTCTCTCTCTCTCTCTCCATCATCTCTTCCTCTCCACTTTTATATCTTTCTTTTTCTCTCTTGTTTCTTCTCTCTCCCTCTTTCTCTCTTCTCTCTCTCTCTCATCTCTTCCCCTCCACTTTCATATCTTTCTTTTTCTCTCTTCTGTTTCTTCTCTCTCCCTCTTTCTCTCTCTCTCTCCATCATCTCTTCCCCTCCACTTTCATCTTTCTTTTTCTCTCTTCTCTTTCTCTTTTCTCTCTCTCTCTCTCTCTCTCTCTCTCACTCTCTTGCCGCAAAGAGGGAACAACATCTCCAAAAACACAAGGGCCTCTACCACATAACTGGGTGGGTCTATTGCTCAATGAATATGAAACACAACAGGGGAATCTTCTCGGGGACTTCCCTTAACATGTACCGGGACACAACCTATCAAACTAAATGTTTATACCTGACCTGACATGAATATACATGTAAACTAATCCACCAAGGCCAAACTTCTTGGGGGAAAAATAACAAAAAATGTATAAAACTGTATTCCAATATAACAAACAGGAAAGTAATACAAAAAAACAAGCATAACGTAAAATACAGCAAATGAGATCGACTGCTGTATAAGCCAATATTTTCACGTTTGTACATGCATATTCACAGATGACAGTGAAAACTAAATTTTCTTGAGTTGTTTTTTTTTGCTATGATTAACACAGGACACCTACAATGTACAATGCATGATGGCATATATGCATGATGGCATATGCATGATGGCATATGCATGATGGCATATATGCATGATGGCATTTGCATTACCAGCTTATTTTCACAGGTTGATAAATGACTCTACCACAATACCATACAAATTTACTAAATTGGTGGCTTACACAGTATTTTCAAAATTAGAAAAGATATGACCTTCAAAATGAAATAGAATGTTCCAACAGTCTACAGTAGGTCAATGCACTTTAATATGGGTATTCAAATCAGGTCACTGTGACTCAAAACAATGACTTGATAGCCAGAAAATATTTTATTTTATTAAACAAACAAACTCAAACTCAGAAGTGGTCAAGGAGAGGGTAGAGTAACAGGAAATCATAACAGGATTTAAATTTCAGGTCCATTTGATTGATTCAACTTTAATAGTTCAATTGAAATGCATTGGGATTTTTTTTCCTGTCTTGGATATTATCAAGAATAAACTTGTATTTAAAAACAAAATATAAATCCTGAGCATTTCAACTCTTGGATTGTAGGTTATTTGAGAATTCCAGTAGATATATTTAACTAAAATTCTGCACAAATACATGTACAGTCAACCTCGCATATGACAAATAACCTGTAATAAAAGTCTTCTGTATTACACAATCTTTTAAAGTCTAATAAAATTTAAAAAATCATTGAAGTCTCTAAATTGGCAATGCAAAGTGAAATTTGTAATCACATTTTTGTGTACAATTGGCAGTGTTTTTGTTATTTTTTATGTTTTCATTCACACTGTTACATTTAATATACATTTTTTTTTTAAACTATAACAGAGTGGAAAACACAAATAATTGTTTCCAATTTGAGGAGGAGAAGCTGATTCATTCAGATGTTTCGAAACTGAACTGCTTTGGGTTAAATCAAACATCCCGTGTGGGATGCTCCAGTGGTGGACAGACCAACCCCCTAACCATAGATATCTTGTATCATGCCTGATTTGCCCATCACAATGGAAAACAGAGATTTCCTGGTTTACAATTCACTAGTAAGTTATATTTACATCAATGGAACCTCAAATAAGACAATGCTTTTCATCACAAAGATGGGTTGGACTGGGTTTCACGAAGTGAGAAAAAACAATTCTTACATTCCTCTGCTTTTTCATCTCCTCCTTCTTCCGAATGCATGAATCAATCTCTGTCCTCTTCGCAAGGTATTCACTGAAAATACAAACATACAACATTCATCAATGAATCATCATAGTATCAAACTTGGTACTTCATTCCTTAGCAATTATGTTTTCAGATTGCTTGGTAGAAATTCAGTTAACATGAAACTTGCTTTGGGGCAGGGTACCAGGAAGGGATTTCAGCAGACCATCTGGTCTTATTATTAATCAATTCCAATTATGAAATTGAATATCTTCAAAAATAAATTGTGTAAAGCCAAAGATCCTCGATATTACATTTTACACTTGCATGGGGCTACCAAATTATCAAAAAAGAGGTGAATTTATTCTGGTAGTCCACCCTACCCCCTCCCCCCTCCCCCTCCCCAGTTTGGAATTTTTGAGACTTACTGGACTTCTTTCTTTGATCGTTTGAGTTTGGTGATTTCATTGACGATGCGTTTCTCATCTCGTAGCTTGAAGTGCTGGGTCTGGAGCTGGTATTCCAGCTTACGGATGTTGTCATCGATAGCCTTCTCTGTCTTGTGAGGCAGGTTGGCCTTGATCCTGGAAAGGACGTCGCTCTGGAGTGGGTCAAGAAACGGCAAAAAGAAGGTCACTTTTGTTATGGTGATGTTCGACAATTACAATTCAATTACAGTTTGAAGTAAAATACAGATTTCACATTTTTTCTGAGTTTTTGATGATATGATAAAGGATATCCTCAAGTACATTCAGTAATTATGATAAAATTACAATGGGAATCATAATATCAATCTCAAGACTATGAGTTCATGATCAGATAACGAAGGAAATCCTCACATACATTAAAAACCAACATACAGAAGATACTGATGAAATTTGAAAGTCCTCTTTTCTATTGCACAGAATTAATGAGAATGGTCATACTTAATTTAATGGCCAGAAATACAAAGTGTAGAGGCCAGGGTCAGATCCATAATTCTGTAGGGGGATGGGATAATGCAGTTCTCAAAAAAAGGCTATGGCAAGCCTTCCTTACAAAACACTGAAAACAGTGATGCATTTTTGAATGTCACTTCATTGGTTTTATGAACATAGGACAGCTTTGTAGTATCAGGACACCATTTAAATCCTATCTCTATAGAGTCTATACAGCAGAAATAAATAGAGCTAAAAATTGATTCCAGATTAGCTCAATTATTATACAATGACAGTTTTACTGAGTAAAGAAGACTATTTAAACACATATCTTGTATATGTACAATGTACATAAGCTACTTAAAATGTGAAACTCCATTTTTTCCCAATTTTTGCAGTTTGAATATACATGTATTATGTATATTGATTTGGTCTTTGTGTCTTTGCGTCTTTCTTGTTCTTTTTTCTTTTTGCAGTATTATGATACCAATGTACAATGCATATCATGACAAAGAGTGACATCATGAACGACATCTGAACTTATTTTATTTGAATAGTCCTGAAATGATTGCTCCATTTGTTTATTTGTTGAGCCTTATTCTCAAAAGCTGATATGATTCAAAGTCAACAAAATGAACAAATCCTCAGTTCTCAACTGTTACAAAAGTCATACCCCCAGAGTTCAACGCTACAAGGTCACTTTGACAATCAAATTTTGGCAATCAGCCCAAATACTTTATGGCCTAAGACGCCATGACTTGCATTTGTTTGGGCAACTGCGCTTTATATTTCGATACCTTTTACAAGGACACTGTCTTTCATACAATGTACATAATCAGGAGACCTTGTTGAATACCATTTGACAGAAATTGTACATGTAGGTCAAATAACATATAACCTATCTAGCCTTTTACCAACAAATATTGGTGATGCATGTGTGAGTTGACCCGACCTAGATTTAAAAAAATTTCATTGCCAGATGTCACAAAATGAGATTTATTTTCAATTTTTCTTTCTTTTTGACTGCTTGTGACTAATTACTGTCGTAATCAACTCATCAAACATACTTGTTGCAAAATCATTCAACAAAGTTATGGATAGCAAGATGCTACAAATTAATTACAATCTTCTGGAATCCCTTTGAAAATATCCCTATTTTATGAATATATCTTACATTTTGCAGTTAACAATACAGTAGAACAAATTGATTTCAATTGAAACTCAACATCGTTTCTTTTTTAAAAATAAGAACAGGTTGTCAGCTTCCCGCAAAAAGGCTGTTACTACGATTTACTATACATGTATACATGTATAGCTCTTTAATGGCCTTCTTGCAGGCAGCCAATGAGATGTACATGTGAATTGAGCTCATACCTTTTTTGAGATATCATCGCTGAGTTTATGGATGTTGTCGTCAAACTCCTTGCGTTTGGTGATGGTGGATTCTTTTAATTCTCTGATGCCTTTCTGCTCCTTGATGAGGACTTCTCTTTCCGCTATTTCAGCTGGGGAACTCTCGTTGTTGGGTCTACCCAAAGCTTTCTGTTAAAGAAAGGAGTTAAAAGGGAATTCATTATTATGTTGGGTATCTCCATTTTTGGGCAAATACTATACAAGTACACGTACATGTAAATATAATATGTCTCTTCAACAGCAGACATATCCCCTTTCCTGTTACTGTTAAGAGCCAGTAGGGCTTTAACTACTTCCTTTCGCAAAGAGTTAACACCCTTCAGCTCTCAACAGTTGATACAGCCCTCTACTTACATGTATACAGTGTTTATACCACAACCATCATCAACACCATCACCATCATCACCACCACCATCCCCAGCATCCACATCACAACCACAATCACCACCACCACCACCACAATCACCATCATCAACACCACTATTATCATCATCATCATTATCATCATCATCATCACCACCACCATCCCTGTGCTCATCACCATAACCATCACCGAAACCACATTCAAAACCATTACAAGTTTACAACCAATATCATAACAACAAACCACAACCATACACCCAAACCATTCATCACTATCACCACCACATAACCATCATCATCATCATCATCATCATCATCACCACCACCACCACCACCACCACCACCCACCACCACCACCACCACCACCACCACCACCACCACCACCACCACCACCACCACCACCACCACCACCACCACCACCACCACCACCACCACCACCACCACCACCACCACCACCACCACCACCACCACCACCACCACCATCATCATCATCATCATCATCATCACCACCACCACCACCACCACCACCACATCACATCACCACCACCACCACCATCACCCCCATTCCCCCATTCTTACCAGTTCAGCCTCCTTAGCACTGATCTTCTCTGTATGAGCTTGTGATTCCCTGTCAAGCTTCTGTCTGTTGGGTTTGGGTACAAACCTCCTCTTACCATTCCCTGTAATGAAAAATAGAAACAATGAAGGAAAAATAGAAACAATGAAGGAAAAATAGAAACAATGAAGCAAGAGATGAAGAGTTTGAAGACCCTTTCTCACAACACTCAAATGTAATTCAATATATAAAGGCTAATGTCATGGACTACATAAATCTTCTTGACATTGACAATGACACATTGACAATGTTGATTAGGTCATAGACGAGCGTAGTACATCTATTCTCTTGACTCATACATCTGTATGTACTTAATCATATTAGCAGACCTGGGGGTGTTTCACAAAGACTAAGATCAACTTTAAGTTGGACTTAACTATTTTTCCTTACAGGCCATTCATGCCACTGGTTGCTCTCACCATTGCTCTTTCAACTATGATCTTTAGATATTTTTTCTTTCAATAATGAACTTCGGTATCAAAAAAGATAAATTCTGTAGATTTGTGACCACGATTTGTACATCCCTTGAGAGACCAATGCCAGTAAATGGTGAGAGCAAACAGTGGCAAGAATGGCCTGCCATAGTTAAGTCCGACTTAAAGTCGATCTTAGTCTTTGTGAAACACCCCCCTGATAAGATTACATGCTTGAACATATAAGTTCTTTACACACTGTCACCTTCTTCCGTGATATGCTTCAGCACAAGTTGTACAACTTGAATGTCACAACGTAAAATATACCACAGTGAAAAGTTGCATTGACAGTTTAGAATACACATAGTTCAACTTGATGATCCAAATTCGATATCATCCAGTATAGATCTTTTTCTTCCATGAAAATACTATATCAGTTTCCACTAAGAAATATACAGACTACATTAAAAAAATAAAACTAAAGGGTATTTCACTAAAATACTATACCCATTCTGTTTCCTATGTTATGTACAGGTATATAAAGAATAATACACACTTTATAATATTGATTATAAGATGTTTATTATCATCTTATGACTGCATACAAACACATACATGTACATGTACATGTACATGTATGTGTACATGTACATGTACATGTACATGTAAGTCATGTATGAATATAAAATAAAAATCTAAGGGTTGCCAACTGTTTCTTCAATACCCTTCATTGTGTATACAACTAAACATACGTTCAAATATCGTTCAAAATTAAAGTTGGACGCATATATTTTCATGACCCTTCCGTACATAGGATCTAAATGTACCCCCCAAAAGCCCCATATTTTTTGTTTGTTTGAGTCCTCTGCCTATTTAACCTACATGACAATGATCCTGTTAACTTTCTATTTATCACAGATGGGGACTCCCTTTTGTCATGACAGAGCCACTGAAATGTTTGTAACCACATCAGTAAACAGATCACACTTTGAACTCTATTTAACAGGCCACAAAACCACAAAAGATATTGGCAATAACATATCAACAGTGCCTGTCTGAAATCAATGATGAATGTGTTTGTTATGTGTGTAACTCTTCCTCTAATTGGAACTGCCTCTCTGACTCTCTCTGACACACACACTCTCTCTCTCTCTCTCTCTCTCTGTCTCTCTCTTGCTCACTCACATTCAGACCAAAAGGATGATAACAATTCAAAGGTGCTATTCAATAGCTGAAACAATCACAAGGACAATAAAAACCAGTCTACAGTCCAACATTTTAATATTAAAGACTGCAATATAAAAAATAATAACTGGCCAGGTTTAAATTATATAATTAGTAGATAATTATCATTTTTCTTTTCAATAAATATGAAGCATTGAGATGTCTTATGTTAAAAATAGCAACAAAACTGTGCATGGAACTGCTTGGCTCTCTACTCATATCTACAGTGTTACATGTACAGTAAGTTCAATTTGCAATTAATAACAATATTGTGAGTATAGGGACACTGATTTTCCGTTTCAAAAAAAGGCCTTTTCCGTTTCAGAAAATCAGGAATTCCGTTTCAGATGGGCTGAAAAACGGAAATTCCGTTTTGCCATAGACTTTGTACACATGAAAAAGTTGAAATTCCGTTTACATAAGATTTGCATACAAACATGGTAGAGATCTAGACGAACATTTCAGTCTTGGTTGTCACGTCAGCGATCGATCGATATTAGGCGCACATGCCAGCCCCTTTTTCGAACTGTACATCAGCGTGTGTACAATCTCGCCGCATCTACCGCTCGCTGCTGGCGTGTATGTGCCTAGTATTACGCCTACGTAATACTAGGCGCACACGCCAGCCCCTTTACTAATATTGTGCTGAACTGTGCATGTGTACGGCAATCTCGCCTTACACTTCGCGACGCATGCGCGCCTAGCTGGCATAATAGGATCGAGTTTTGTGTCAAACAAAATGGCAGCGCCCTGTCTCCAAAGAATCTGACGAATATCGCTAAATATTCGGAGTTATTAACCATGATATTACGCCCGATATTTTTTTACTGCACAACGAATGACGAATCACAAAAATAGTGTAAGTTTTACGATTTTCTCCTTGAAAAAAGGGTTTTCCGTGATTTTCCATTCGGAATTGCATTTTCCGTTTCAAATGGTCATTTCCGTGAATTCCGTCCGTTTTCCGTGATCGCGGAAAATCAGTGTCCCTATGAGTACCCTCTCTGAGACCACGCTTGGTGTCAAAACCTCTTTTAAGGTTTAACTCATACATGTAGGTTTTTTTTTAAATATTAATATCAAATAATAAAAAGACACATACTTTCTGCAGTACAGGCTGTACATGAATCCAACCCTGAGTCAGCAAAAATTGACTGAACTTTGCTGAGCCATGCCTTTGAAACAGTCCATGAATACACCCTTGGATATTGCCATTTGTACTCCAAGAGGTCTGATAATTTTAAGCTATTAAATGTCCTCATTTCATTTGTATAATACCTCTCCCAAAAAAAAGGGGGAAGAAATAAAATGAAATAATAATAATCAGAATTACCTTTAAACCCAACAAAAATTGAGATCAAAGGGGAATTTTAGCAAAGCGTGAATTTTAATGAGTAATTTCAAGAGGATGTACAAATAAATGATGAATCCTCTTTTCACTTCCACCAGTTACACGCGTCTGATATGACATACGCCTTCGCACGTCCGGACAATCTGTTAACATTGTTTACCAAGTCTGCTGAAGTTAACTCTTCAATTCCTGTATTAGGAAGTTTCACAAGAAAACGGGAAGCTCAATTTCCAAGGACTTGAGTTATTTCCTGAATGGGAATTGCAGACTGGATCTATGGTTAAATTATATGTAACTACTCATGGATGACTTTTCACTCCCTTCTTATCTGAAAAATGAAACTGAAAGCTGACAGGTACATGCACTTTTCTCAGATCCAGTGATTGAACAACATCCGACATGTATGTATTATATTGTATACGTATTACATCTGTTCTTTGTTGAAATAATTCAGCAAGATATTAATTTAATTCAACTACATAGTACATACCAGTAGGCCTACATACTGTACATGTAATTATCTTAAGAAAAGTGATGTATTTTCAATTCATATTTCATCATTTTCTCCATTCTTCATTCATGTTAAACTGGGAAGGAAGAAGTATGTAACACGTTTTCTTTACATAAAAACATTCCTTTAGTACTGAAATGTCAATACAAAATATACTTTGATCAGGAGCATAGTCCCATGCCAGGACTTGAACCCTTAACCTTCATGTACGTACATATACAATGTCCATGCTTAATGCCTATGTGTATTTATTCAAATGTTATACACCGAGCTATGTCAACAGGCTACCAGTCTGAGAACAAGATTGTCTACAGTGTGTACCTACCTATTTATTAACTGTGCCATTAATGCTAACTTCCATGGAAACCTCAACTTGATTGGCTGTTGACTGATGTTGCCATGGTAGTTAATACTGATGGCAAAGTTACCATCAGTTGTAAGTTTTATGCAACAGGGAACATGTACATGTACATTAAATAAAATTGCACTTGCCAATTGGACAAAATAAAATGGTTTTGAAGCAAGCACTGTTAAAGCTTAATTTGTCCAGGCAGGATAGTCAAATGTAAATTATTAAAGTAATAATTGGGTACCAACTTGGGTAATGTAACAAATATTGTCTCTGTAATGAACTTTGGAATATATTTGGTCAGTAAAGATCTATGTCATAAAGAAATAGACAACAAAAAATCAAATCATGTTATGAACAAACTACACTGTAACTAATCATATGTTAGGCTATCCCCTCTGACTTAGTGGCATTCACTGTATCCCTTGTACAGTATGGACTATGCATTCATTACACATGCACTATGATGATGTAGACCTACAATGTACATTGTAGACAAAGTATGTAAAAAGTATGAGATAGAGATATCCTTTTCCAGATACATTGTATGAGGCCATTGTACTATTATGGCCCTGAAAAATAGTTGAGTTGTCTAACATCCTTCTCCCGAGTCACTCAAAAATCAGAAACCCTCTATGATGTCTACAAAATGTACATGTTCTAATACACAACTATTAGTGTACGGACACAAGAATTTTTCTAAGAAGGTCCCTAAAGATGTAGTAAACTGTCTGTTGTCTGTGGTTTTCCTGGCTGCTGAAGAAATAAATGTAGACTCAATTCAGACTTTCAGGTAAACTGAAAAAGCAAACAAGAAATCCATGTACTGTATATGTACATGTAGGCCTATCATAGTATTTTTGTTGTTGTTTTAACTTCTTTCTTTCTTTTTTCTTTTTAGTGGTAATATAAGACATGTACAATGTAAGTACATTGTACATGTATGATCCCCTTAAAACATAAATACATGTATATGTTATCACTATGGGAAACTACATGTACATTATACTCTATATCTTCAATATGCATAATGAAGCAGTTCCGCTGTTAAATTGCAGTCATACATGTACATGTATTGTATACACATTTCAATGTTGTGATTATGTGATATTCCATTTTTCAACACAGTGCAATTGTTCTTACCCAAAATGTGATGTGCAACAAATGATAAAATAGACTGCAGGGCTTGCAGACCTGTTGGCTTGTGACAAACACTGTTTTTTGTGTGGACACTGCTCCTTCAAATTTATTGTACATCAAGGTTCATATTTGCAAAAATGTTTGCAAAAATGTAGCCATCACCCAGTTGAATCAGAACCTGCTGCTTTTGACCATCTACATGTACAGTAGTATATCAAGTAATTTTCAAGAATAAAAAAGGTACCCCAGTAGGCCTCATTAGCCCCTGTCTCCCCTTCATGTGGCTCCATGCAGTAGATACATATGAAACAATTCAAATTTTAAGAACTTAATTGTATAAATAGAACACTTTGTTGTGACTGTATGTATTTCCAGCCAGTGTACAGAGTAGTCTGTAGGCACAGACTCTAATTTGACACTTTACTACAATTCCTAAAGCCTTGAGCAGAGTCTTGCTCTGTCAGTCTCTGGCTGTGTCAAATACAGCTGAAGTACACAACAGAGCCTATGCCTTATGCCTTCAGCATAGTCTCACCAAGGAGTTATGGTCAGCACTCCTTGGTCTCACAATGCAGACACCACTGGGCACAGAGACTGACAAGGGTTTGTGCCTGCAAACTACAGGTGTATCTGGCTATTGTAAACACACTCACAGGACCGTTGAGCCATCTCAACACAGCCATGATGCACTATGAAGTAACAGCTATTTATATAATGGTGTGGAAAAATACCAGTTAGCCAATTAAACATGTGGCCCTACCAATGACATCCTACATTGTACTTTGTATCATCATTTTACTACAGAGGAATATCTCTATCAGGAAAGTTTTTTTTTAATATACATGAGCAGTGAGTGAAAGCTCTGGAAAGCTCCAAAAGATCTTTGGAAAACTCAACAACAGCTCTGGTAAAAGAAAAAAAAATGATATAATTTTTTTTTTTTTAAGTGAAATATTAAAATTTTAAAAAAAAGTGAGATGAAATCACTTTGTAATTACAGCAAATCAAGAAAAGCTCCTGTATTCTTTTTAAGTGTACTTTTCACTCTCATCTCGGGATTAAAATCAATCAAGTCTACTTTATGCAGAGTCTAAAGTACATGCAGGGACTACGTACAGGTATAATTACAACCCAAATAATGGGAAGTGAAACAGGAAATTAGAAACTATTGATTGAGGGGTGTTTCAAGGGTTTTAGAGGGAGAAAGTATAGAACTGGATAGTGAATAGTTGAATAGTGGATACCCTCAAAGGGAAACCCAACCTTGATAGAAAACTACTCTACAGGAAAGCAGAAAATCAGAGAAGTACATTTGTAGGCTGGTGAAAATTTGAATGAAATCAGACAAAGACTGAGTTATTATGATTTATTAAGTTGTAATCACTACAGGTAAACGTACGGGCTCTCCATATTGGCTAAATTGGTGATGTCTCTGTGATGTAGTAGCAGACGACACACCCATTTGTTCCAACACACAAGTTGACTAAAACTTCAATTTTTCAAAAACGTATGACTCAGGAGGGTCTATTCTCTATTTAAAAAAACCTATAATACACTGTAATACGCTATCCATAATATATTGAGTAGTGCCACAAGCCCACAAGGGAGAAGGCACTCAGGAGAAGACAGAAATTAATGACAGGTGTACATGTACAGGAGTACATCTATGTACATATCAAACAGGAGATTTATCCGCAACTACGCATAATTCACTGACCAAACTGCCAATTGAGATTAACATAGATTTATGGATCTCATATTTCAAATATTTTAAACTTTTTTTTATTAGTTTCTGATTTATTTCAAACTGTTGCCATTCTGTTTATCTTATATTTCTGCTTTCATATAAAATAAATGAACTTATTACAACGGTTGGAATGCCCTTTAAGGTCCAAAGTCATATTAAGGCCTACAGAAACTGAGAAAATAGATTTGAGTGCTTAAATTGAGACCCCGTTGTTGACACTGCAAATGAAATGTCATAAAGCTGTTGTGAGAAGTAAAGTTGTTTTTAATTTGAGGGAGTTTAATTCACCTAAGGCTGGAACTCTGACCACTAGACAAGTTTCTGGCCACTACATGTACATTGTACACATTCTGTACAGTACAATTTAACATTCAAAACAATAAATTTCCAATTTTTGTTTAAACTTCTACAATATCTTGCCTTTAATACACAAGATGTTTTTCATCTTCTGTGTGCATGCAATAAATCAGGGCATGAAAATGCTTTTTCCAAAACTACTCTCAGAAAACAGCTTCTTTTCTCATTTGTCATTTTCTCAGAATTCAGATCAACTGATGCAAAATACCTGGAAATCTGGGAACAATGCATGCTCTGAAGGAGTCTGTATTATTTGCAACAATCTCTGTCTAGAACTATATCTGTAGGTAATCATGCTATTCCTGAGTGTTTTCAATTATTTCGCATCTTCGCCTGAAATAATTAAAAACACATTAGGCAATTAACCAATAACCAAACAATTTCTACATATCTAAAGAACACAAATTCTATAAACATACCACTATGACCTGGGCAAAAAAATAGAGCATTTGGCGCCATGATGACAATCCAATAAAGCACTTGATTCCTTTGACTGACTACTTTCTACCAGCTAAACTTGTACAAATACCACCAACAAATACGGATAACAAAGATAATTTATGGAAGATGCCTTTTTATACATCCATCTCCCACAGGAAAATAACAAACAAAAGAAAAAGAATGCACTTGTCGAAACAAGTCCAATTTGGCTCGACATGTATCCCACTTCCTGTAGCCCCTGGGACAGCATCCATGTACATGTACATTTGTTTGAGGCTTGTTTGAGGTTTTTTTATCCAAACGTTCAAATAACAATAATAACAATAATAACTGCATGTTAAACAAAGATCTTGAATGGATAAACGGGACCAGAAAATAGCATAGAATGCTAATCATGTGTGGTACCTTTAAAGTACAGTAACTTTACTAGCAAATAAAATATATACTGTACATGTAAATGTGTAAATGTAAATAGTTTGCTGGCACAAAACCTCAGCAATCTTGACACATGAGATACGGTACATATACATGTAGGGTCTGAATTATCTACATGTGTACATGTAGGTCCTAGGCTGTAGACTACTCTTACATGTACATGTACATGTACATGTACAGTACCTACATGTACATGTACAGTGTACATGTACAACTGTACAGTATGTACATTGAGGACTGTAGCATTGCCCAGCCTGATTTACCAGTGAAAAAAATACACGGGGGTCAAAATGCCCAAAAGAGAACAGAAAAGAGCCCCCATAAATTTGCATAGAGTTCAACGCAAAACAAATTTTAGAGTGTTATTTTTATGCAGGCAAGCTTGAAAAGTAGCCCCCGAAAAATAAATATTAATTTTTTCCCTGTGATTTACACTGTAGTCTGCAAGCACAGACTCTAGTTTGACACTATACCACTGTTCTCAAAGCCTTGAGCAGAGCCTAGATCTGTCAGTTTTGTTGTTGTGTCAGGAGCAGCTATAGTACAGAGCCTGTTGGAGTCTCAGCATGCAGACATTGCTGCAATGCACACAGACAGGCAAGGGTATTCAAACTAAACCTGATTTGGACTTGGTGTGTGTGTGTGTGTGTATTGGGTTTTTACAGACGTGTATCAATCAGATAATGGTCGCAGTGAACTTTATCAGGCCAGGGTGGCAGAATAGAGTCTGAGCTGGCAGACTAAGGAAGGCACTTGTGTCCCATCCATTCACTGTCACGTTGGATATACGTGTACAAATTAGGCCTAGTACAAATGTAGGCCTGCATGTCTCTGGAGCCTTCAATCAATGTCCAATACAGGTTCATGACAGAGTCACATCCCATATGCTAACTAGACGTGTACATGTACATGTACCATGGTGGCTATTCATGCAAAACACGAGATAAACAAAGGGATCTATTAGTGACTACAAGTCTATTTACAAAAATGTACAATATACTCTAAATGTTTCACAGGTATGATGAAGGCTACATGTATTTCTTTGGAACTTCAAACCTCATCCTCAAAACAATTTCTCACACATTTTATTATACATGTTGGTGTTAATTCTTTGTCTTTAATTTGCAGGCCTATAGCTTTGCAACATGTAGGTTCTACAGTACACGTACAAAGATGACTTCTAATTACATCTGCATAATATTTGTTTACATGAGTGTCCAAGCTGGGAGCATCCATATAAATGAGTTACAATGTAGCCTGTACTTGAAAATCTCAGAGTCAAGTTGGAACATGTCAATACCCCCACTCCCCTACATGTACAGTACATGTATATGGTTTCCTGTTCCCCCTAAATACTTATCCACCAATTTAGGCCTACAATGTTCATTATGTACATTACATAGTAGCATAGTAGCATGGTTTGTTTTGTGATACTGGCATTATGAACTGATGATCATGAATAAATACATACAGTTTGTGTATCCCTACATGTACATGCCCATGGGCTTGTAAGCTTACATTATTTTGAAGGACAACCTTCAATTTCACTGAAACAGTGAAAAAAATACACGGGGGCGGCGGGCGAATACGCCCCGGAAATACCATAAACAGCCCCTGAAATAGGCCAAAAATCTGTTGATGGGGGTGACTTCAAAAAGGGAAATGATCTAAAATCGCCCCCGTAACGATTACGAGCGGCCGCTCTCTACTAGCTTCATATTCATTGTGTGCATTTCTTGGTCGGCGCGCACAAGTACATGTACGCTGAATCTCTGTGTAAAATTGTATACACAAATTCGGTCGTAAAAAACTCGATCTATCCATAATTCCATACCTTACCTGGCTTACCATGTCGCACATACGCGAAAACACATACATTTTCGCGGTTGCGAGACGGAACGTAGGGACCAAGTTTTTGGAGGTCGATTTTGTTTTGATGGTCGAGTATCGAGTTACATGTAGCTTAGATACACTGTACATGTAGATCATATTGGCTCAGTGTAAAAATGTCAGAGGTAAAAATGTCAGAGGAAAAAATAATTTCAATCATGATTGCCACAATTTTTTTATAGTTTTCATGAATAGAGGTATGAAACCTGAGCTTAGATTGTGATTATTCTGGCCATGTATAGTTATAGGGCTATACTGAATTTAAATAATCATTTTTCAAAGTAAAGTTTTCACAAGAAAATCAGACAGTCGTTTAAATACATAGATCTAGACATTACTCATTTTACTTTTACTATGACACAGTTCTTGCATTAGATAAATGCTTTTTTTTATTGGGTAATTATGAAGCAGGAAGCCCGAAATTTTAATCACAGATATACAGTGTAGGTCTAGATCTATAGTCTATAGACAGTTAGATCTAAACCTACTAAATAAACTCATCAAAGTGTATGTGTGTCCTTTTATGAATTAATGAAAAAGTAGCCCCAGAAAAAAGAGCTCCTGAAATGGAAAAAGCCCCCAAAAGTTGAAAAAGTAGCCCCTGAAAATTTGCCAAAAATTGGATATGGAGCCCCCGAAATAAAAATTAAAAATTTCCCTGCAGTGAAATTTACATACATTTTGTTTAAAGGTACTATGTCCCATTTGCAGGCCAAAAAAATGAAAAGGTTAAATTCCAACGGCATTTGAAAGACAATACTAATTTAGAACTTCCCTAAAAAAAGGGGGCTTGAAAATGTCTTTAAGTGGGAAAATAACGACTATTAGTTGTCGAATCGACTTAGGAGCTATAGAGCCAGTAAGTAATAGTCTGATTTTTCAGACCATTGTACCGAATGGTCGTACGTTTTATGCTGCGCAAAGATTCAATCAGTTTAATTTTGGCCATTACAAGAAGTGGGTTATTGATGTAGACAAATGCTCATGTACCCTTTACAGCTCATTTTATGTATGTTATTACCAAAGATGAAAAAGCCAGTCAGTCACTCAATAGTGTCTGACAGTGAAGTCTAGCAAGTAAACGGGTTTCCTTGCATAATTTGAATATTAGGATACTGCTAACGTTTTAAATTTCACAGATAGGACATACATGACATATTCATAATTCCTGCAAAGTTCTACAGAATTTGATGTTGGATGCAAAAGGGACATAGTATCTTTAAGGTCTGCTCTCCCATCGCTTAATCTTTGGATACAATTAGAGTCAAACCTGTCTCATTGGACATTGACCACCTCTCTATAAAGGCCACCTGTCTACCGTGGCCATGAACATGTATTTTGACTCCCTCAAGAAAGAAATAAGTGTCATATATTAACCTGTCTAGAAAGGCCAACTGTCTACAGTCAGAAGCCACTTTCTCTGTTGCCCTTGGGTGGCCTCAATAGACAGGTTTGACTGGACAGCACTTGCACGTGTACAAATGTGCATAAAGATGAAGAACAATGTCAAATGTCAAATGTCAAAGGCATATAATTACCGGTATGTAAAAATAAATGTATTTAAATAATTATGTTGATAAAGACGACATGGGAACCCGCTTTTCCAATTCCATATCAAACAAATCGTCTTTAGAAAGAAGGGCATTGACTCATATTCTTTAACAAAGAGTTAACACCCTTCTCGCTCAGTACAGATGACATGTAAACATACATACATACATGTACATGTACAGTAGATCATTAGGCCATGCATTTTGTACACAAATCAATTGTGCATTCAGGGATCCTCTACATTGTACATCTGTGTACATGTACATGGGGCCTACACGTGTCGCCCCTTGGTTGTTTTGTCCAGTCAAGGATTACACCATCCCCCTCTGTTTTGATGCAATCCCAGGCCAGGGGTGATAGTCTTGTATTGAAGACCCTATGGCAAATTATGCACTGTACATTGTGCAGTTAAACCAGGGACTTGTACAGTGTAATTCTCTGGTTAAACAAAATGTAGTCAAGCAGATCATATCTTCAGTCACACCTGAAAGAGCTCCAGGAAAGAATCAACAAGGAAATCTCACTTCTCTTAAAGAAAAAACCCAGATGCAATTAACAACACAACAAGTAGGATTCACACACTTTTGTTCTACAAGTACTGTCGGTCTACATGAATGTGTAGTATACAGTACAGTGTACAATTTTTCCCTAGGCCCAAATTTAAATAGCAAGTGGGCCTAGGGAAAAAATTTAAATTTTGAAAATTGTATTAAGGTTTGCATGTTAATGCACGTACTGTACATGTACACTGTATATACTGTATACTTCACATTCATGTAGACCGACAGTACAAAAGAACAAAAGTGTGTCAATCCTTCACAAAAATTTTGAATTTACAGGTAGATAAACTTGTAGGGACCTACAGTACATGTACATGTACATGTACATCACAAATAAATAAATGTACATCTTACTTGTACATGTACACTATTATTATGCTGAACAGTTTGTGAATGTACAAACATGTAAATGTACATGTACATGTACACACATGTATGCCCCTAATTATATACATTTGCCAGGTTTGAAAAGAAGGCCAAGCACAATTGCTCATGTATCACAGTAAACATTGCTCATGCAAGGTTGTAGGCCTACCATTGTACAAACATGATCCTTCTATACATGTACATTAATTTCCATGTACTGTACATGTAGTGTACAGTATGTCCACATGTACATGCACATTTACATTACATGTATAAAGTACAGATGAACATCAACAACATTATACATGCACATGTACAGACATGTGAGTGTATGGGTAGGCATGTACATGTACATGTACATGTAGACAAGTTCTAGGACCTACATGTGTACATGTATAATTTACTCATGAATGTTACGTAGAATGCAGGCCATTGGGAAGATAGCAGTTAGTCTGCTAAACTCTGCTTACATATAATTATTTAAAAAACATATAATTATTGTATGACAAAGGGTTCCAAATCCTGCATTGTTTTCAGATGGTACTTTACAGTACATGTAAATGTCAGTCCCATATATGTCCTGGCTCAATCTGACAGTACATGTTACACAACAGGTATTTCAACAACAAAACAACAACAAAATTATACACACCTACATGTACAATGTACATACATCAAATGAGCATGTACGTGTTGAGAGGTAGAGGTGTGTATACTGTATTCAATATTTCACTCTGCACAATATGATGAATGTTGACACACGTATACGTACAGTATACATACATACATGTACATGTAAATGTACTGACACAAAAAGCATAGAAAAATACATACTTAACATATTACATGTACAATATGAGTACTGATTACTACTGAATAGGCAAATATAAAGGGCAGCCTTATGAAAAGCACCACAGGCCCTGGTATTCTCAGTACCGGTGAACCATCATCAAGGCTAGTGACTGTGTCTGTGTGTCTTTCCAAGAATTCACTTTTTCATATCCTTGGCCTCAAGCCCTTTTTGTTCTCTGCTGCTCTGCTCAAAGTAAATGAAGGCTACCGACTGAATGCATGAGAGTATAAAAATGAAGAGTTGAACAAAATATCATTTCAACTTGCCCCATGTGACTTGTTTAACATTTCATGTACATGTACATTGTAAGTGAGTGATGTGACCGAGTTACAAGAGAGAAATAAAGTCTGAACGTTGACCATGCAAGACTAATTCTCTCACTTGCTTTCTCATTGCTGTGCTCGTGTACAGCCAAAGTAGTACACACAGTAGTCCCATAGGCTTTTAATACTACACACACTCACTGTGTTTCTGCATGCTTATTAGCGACTCAATAACCCAAAATCAGGTTATCCATTGACAAGCCACAACACATCGGGCAAACTTCAAAATCAATGTATGGGCACAGGGGTGCTCAATTAGAGTGAACAGCTTCAATCGAGGTCTGTCACTTCAGTGCTATATGACAATTTGTTCCCTCATATCAAATATTGCGTACAGTAGTAATGGCAAGGTTTGGTATAAATTTCTCTCTCAATATCATCACACTAGTGTACATTTAATTTTTCCATATTTCTGAACTGTTTTTATATCTGGCAGGTCGACGGTAATGAGCCCCTGCGGCCCACTAGCAACAGGTAGCCCCTGAAATTTCTTAGTTACTGAACAATATGTACATGTACAACCTTTCTGGATAATTTCTTTAAATAATTTTTTTTAAATAGGGCTGTGAACAAGTGATGTTCATATTTTGATTTAATATTTCAAAGAGCATTTAAATCATAAATGTTCATCATTTTACTGAATACAGATTTGACAGATGCAATCAAACAAAAAGTAGTCCTAGCCTACAGGTATTGTAGATTTGTAGCCCCTATCTCACTTTAGTACTTCACAATACATGTATTGTAGGGTATAAATACATTATGCATTTTACTAGTCGTCACTCAAAAATAAATTGCCAATACTTACTGTAGCTTTTATACATTCTAATCAATAAATCAAACAATAATATACAGTACATGTACAGTACCTGTGCAATTTAATGATCAACCTACATGTATAATTGTATACTATATTGGTTATTACTACTTACAGTACATGTATCATCAAACATACATGACTAATTGACTATGGCCATGATGTTTCTGAGGTTTCATTTCTAGTTGTGTACCCGACCAGTGCAATCACGATTTTCATGTGTATTTTGCATGTTCAATTGAAATGTAGCATGAATACGTGCCTTCACGGTTGTTTCATCGCAAAGCATGCCGGGACAGATTTCTAGTCCGGCAGTAGATTTCACCTTCGCTGCAATCAGCTGTTCCATTGCCAACAACAGGATTTTTATCCTGTCGAATTAACATCATAATCTTGTACAGGATCCGTTATTCTGCAGTGATTTTCTTTCATTCCAGTATAATTTGTACGGTTAGAAACCAAAGTTTGTGATTATGTATTTTTATGACGATCCTTCAAAAAATAAAGCTGATAATACAGTAAAGTGGGCTAATGAGAGTGGGTTCCGCTGTATCAATATATAGTCCCATATGTTCAAATGTGTGTGTGTACAGTTTGCGTCGATGGTTTGCCTTTTTAAACTGCTAAACATTCGTGTTTTAGGTTGAAGGATCGTCATAAAAATACATAATCACAGACTTTGGTTTCTTACCGTACAAATGATACTGGAATGAAAGAAAATAACTGCAGAATACGGATCCTGTACAAGATTATGAAGTCATGTTGATTCGACAGGATAAAAAGCCCGTTGCTGGCAATGGAACAGCTGATCGCGGCGAAGGTGAAAATCTACTGTGTACTAGATTCTATCCCGGCATGCTTTGCGATGAAACAACCGTGAAGGCACGTATTGTCTTCATCTTTGTGATGTCATCAACTATATGTATTTCTCTTGTTGAAAGCAATGTACTCCACTAGTCATAGCCTTTAATACAATCAAGTGTATGTTACATGTTCATCCACTATAATAAGTTACCAGAAATACACCACCTGTATATACATGTACATGTTTTTTTTTACCAGCACTCAGCTAATAATTCCAAAATGAGGGCAAAATTAAGACTGTATTTCTGAGTAAGATTTTGCAATTGTCACTTTTAACAGAATAACAGGTGCTCTTTTTGGATTGGCTTGAGAACAAAGAAAATGTCATTGCAGTGACTTTTGTGTATTGTGTTGTTTTTGAAACCCCAGAGCTGTTTTGGAGCTATCCAGGGCTAAATTGCTCATCGTGCCCTGTGTTCATACATTTTTTTTCAGTGCTGTACAGTATTTATAATAAGATGCGAAAATGATTCATTGCAAATGTATAATCTACATTGTAAATAAACTGTAGTTTGAAATGATTTGACTCTTTGAGTTCAATATCATGCTTCATTAATTATACATTATTACATATATATTTGGATAATGTACTTGTAGTGATGAACATTTACATGTATATTCAAATTTTAAAACTGATAAATCACTCATAACAGATAATCTTGGATATTGTACCTTTTGTACTCGTTAAAAAAATGTATAACAAAATAAACAACACTTCATTTCTATGCTGAATATCTTACATATATATATATATACATTACATTTCCATATTCTACTGTCATACATGTACATACCTACATGTACATGTACACATAATTAGTCAGATTTGAAGCAAGATGATGACTGACAACTACTGGTAAACAGAATTTATTTTGAATGTTAAAAGGCAATGTATTTTAACATGTACAGACAGTACAGCCATTTACAGGTGTAGTTCATGTCTTTGGAAACATTATTCCAACTTGTTCACACGGCCTACAGTCTTGAAGATACCTACATGTACACATGTACAGTACATGTACTTTGTACAATCTGTAATAGTAAATCTAAAAGCAATTTGTTGAAAACATTTATTTTCCATCTTTACTCTCTCCTACATGTACGTGTGTACTCTACCCCCCCCCCTCCCTCTCTCTCTCTCTCTCTTCTCTGACTCTCTCTCTCTCTTTCTCTGACTCTCTCTCTCTCTGACTCTCTCTCTCTCTCTCTCTCTTTCATTCTTCTTTAACAGTGCTAGTCTCTCTCTCAAATTGTCTTTGCTATAATTGCACTGATTTTTATAGTGAAGGGTACATTACTAAATTAAATGTGTACACGTACGTGTACACATACATGTACATGTAGTAACTTGTCAGGCAATCATGTCTGACTATCTTCACTGTGTGTTTCTCATATTTACAAATGTACAATGTAGTTGTCTTCTTTTTATTTTCTTCTCTTCTTCTTTGTGTCTTCTTTGTCTTTTGCTTTTATTTTTTTAATCACATCTCTGACTCTGTCACACAGATGATATTACCCAGCTCCCTTCTCCTCCCTTCTCAAATATATGATGAACTGAATACAACACTAAGTTTTATATGCAAGTTTCATGTAAACTGTATCTCATCTCTTTCCTCTCAATAATGACTAATTAACCTGCTTATGGACATAGTAGGCCTACATGTATCTCTACACGCAGCATTCTGTTGCTGATCTCTGGCAAAAGCGGAGGGAGAACAAGAAGAAGATGATGACCCTCACTCACATGATCAAAGTGGGTGCACACTTTCCCACTTCTCTTCCAATTACAACTCATTTGCATTTACAACAAGTAGAGTTCTAAATATAACCACTTTAGGTTGCCAGAGTTTTGGTAAAGTCTTGTACATTACACACATACATGATACATCATACATGTATACATGTACATGTACAGTATGTCTGCAGAGCATCCTTGTCTGCACCCCTGTGCATTTGTGAAAAAGCGCAATTCTGATATTAAAAAACACACAACAACAACAATTTCATTTCAATGGGCATTATAATTATAGCGAGTCTACTCCATGCAGAGGTCTCAGGTCTACTAGTCTACATCACTCCAGCAAGGCATAGAGAGTCAATACTGCGTATGGACCTCTAGCGCTGTACCATGTGCTAATAGGCAGCAATTTCACACGTGAATAGTCAATACACTTATAACACATGTCACAAATGCACACAATCATGCCGATAAAACTGTAAGCAAGTTTGACAGTGGACTCACGATTTTAATTTTTAAATTATTCTTTCTAACATCTGTGAGTTGAAAAAATTGTATTTTACTGCTATTTAGGTGTCATCAATTGTCACTAAAGTACTGATTTTTAGTGAAATCAGTTTACTAGTTTTCTACGGTGGTGTTTGAAATGTTGAGATCAATAAAACAGGTTTTAATACACAGCCAGGATAGCGATGCAGCTATGTGTGGTCTACATGTACGTACTACACTACTAGACTAGACTAGTACAAAATATCAAGAAAAGTTCAAAATCAGAAATCTCTTCACAAGCCTCAATCTTTCACATAAAAAGGTACTAGTCTACATGTAAAATGAAGGAGTACTAGTAGATATAGATCTAGTACTAGTAGAGATACACACTAACACAGACATGTGAACCTTTGCTTTGGCTTTGTTTTGCAATGTCAAAACGACACAGCTGCACAGTTTCATGTGAAAATATTAAACACTGTTCTTCATTTCTTGCAAATAAAAAAATTCGTGCTTTTAAATCTCACCATCATTTTCAGATGAATCCCGTAATTTTTCAGATGAATCCCGTAATTTTCCATCCTCCTCGCCGTCGGTTGCACTCGCTTCAGCCATAACTCCTCTCTCCAGCTAGCAGCTAGCACCAACAGATTGTCAGCAAGTGCTACCCGGAAGCTCAGGGCCGAAGTGCACCGGTGATGGTGGGTCCGGCTTCTGCTCTATCTGTATGAACGACCCGGCAAAATTTGGGTTTTTCAGAGATGGAATTTAGTAATTTTCCGACTGCATTTTCCTGACATTCCCCGCTGAAGGGATTTCCACACCTCCAGAAATATATATCCAAGTTATACATCCATGGCATACTTTCTTAGGCTGAACGAAAGAAAGGGGACCCATGAAAATCCTTTCGTTGCCTACATGTATTCCAACTATGGCCACTGCACTGCACACTGCATATAAATAAGAAACTAGAATGTACACGGAAGAAGTCACGTGAAATAGATCAATGCAAAATGACCGGTTGACGGTTCGGTACCCATTATGCACAATGCGGCGTGTGTGTATTGTGTGTGTGTATTGCGTGTGTACGTGTGTACTGAAAAAAGAAAAAAAAAGTGTGGCCTTGATTGTACGTGTGTAGAGTTCGGTGGCAAGCACCCGCCTGATACGGAGAGCAATTTGCGTTGCAGTGTTTTTATGCACCAGTTTGTACACGAAAAGGGTGAACGAGTGAAAATAAAGAAACCAATGGGAAATAAACACATCAGTTCTTCTTTTTTTATAAATTGATTCAAAGACAGGGTCACTCAGTGACCACCGGAAACGAGGGAGGACGAAGGGAGCACAGGGGACAAATGCCCTCATTAATTTAAATTGGGGGATCGAGGGGTTGATTTTGCACACCAAAGGGCCCCTCGCAAGAAAAGAAAAAATACAAATTATTATGTTGCATTACAACCAGGGGCGGCGGAGCGTCTTTCAAAGTGGGGGCACTAACAAAAAAGGGCACTTTCTGGAGAAAAAAGGGGCACCTACAAAGAGAAATCTCAAAGCGAAAATATACAATTTTTAGACATTGGTATAGGCCCTTATACCCCTACATTGTGATTAGATTATCAGGGGTGATTTCATTGTTTGTTTGTTTTTCTCTTTACTTTGCAGTTAGTTGTAATGGTCGGAATATTTATTTTTAAGATTTGTGAGGTTGCGGTGCGAAAAATTAAATCTTATAAAGAGGAAAAAACAATCCTAATCATGAAAGACTGAAAAGATCTTTAATAAGAAACAAAATTATATTAACTTAAAATGCGAGCGAGCATAGCGAGCAAGCTTTGGGTGAAATTTAAGAAAAGGTTGATCTTATACAGTCGCTTAAAACCAGGAGCACATTTTATGGTGAAAGGAAAAGGGGACACATATCCAAAGTTAAAAGGACACATATTAGAAAAGAAAAGGAGCACATGTCAAAGTTAAAATCGGAATTATCAGAGGTGAAAATGGGGCACTGCTCGCACTATAAGGGGCACTCACCAGAGATGAAAAAAGGCACCTATGAGAACAGAAAATGGGCACTTATTACAAATTAAAAGGGGCAATCGTCAGAAGGAAAATGGCACTAATTAGAAAGTATAGGGGCATGTGTCAAAATAAAAGGGGCACCGTTATCAGAGATCAAAATGGGCACTTATTACAAATTTAAAGGGGGCACCTCTCAAATTGTAATAAGGGCACTCAGCGGAGATGAAAAGAGGCACTTAAAACTGTCAAAATAAAAGGGACACCTCTCAGATTTGAAAAGAAGCAATTACTTAGTATAAGAGGTGAAGGGGCACTTATCAGAGGTGGTAAGAGGCATTTCGTGTACCTGAAAAGGGGCACTCACCTGAGATGAATAGGGGCACTTGTGAGCAGGGGCGGCGATCCCGGGGGACAGGGGACACGTCCCCCCTCAATTTTTTTAGGGGGGATCGTCCCCCTGAAAATTTGAAAAAGTGCACACAAATAAGGACTACAACACACTTTTGGGCTCTGGAGGGCCCAAGAGTACAGCGTTTAGACAAATAAAAATGCAAAAATCTTCTCGCTCGGTCGCTACGCTCCCTCGCGTAATATCCTTCAAAATGTACATGTAAATATTGTAGAAAAGTGAAGTGTGAAAAAAGTACATTGCTTGTTTTTATGTTATAGTTTTGCTAAGGAATGTAATTTTGTAATACAACTAAACTTCAAAAACCTGTGAGGGGTAATCACTTTCGTCACCTTCACCCCTCTCGTTCACTATGCTCCCTCCAGTGGCGTACTGATGGGGAGGGGGCAGTTGCCCCCCAAGTTAAATTCAAACGTAGTTTTCTAATTCGATACCAGTGCAGGTTTACAAATGTTGCTGAAATGGCATGATTTTTCCCTGAGCTTCCGGGGGCTCTGCCCCCTGGACCCCACCAAGGGCCATAAGGCGGGCCCCTGATTGCTCATCAGACCGTAATTAAATGCCTAAAACCCCTGATTTTCCGGGGGCTCTGCCCCGTGGACCCCACCAGGGCCCTAAGGCGGGCCCCTGGGTGCTCATTTGACCATAATTAAATGCCTAAAACCCTGAGCTTCCGGGGGCTCTGCCTTGGACCCCACCAGGGGCCCTAAGGCGGGCCCCTGGATGCTCATCTGACCTTAATTAAATGTCTAAAACCCCAGAGCCTCACGGGGCTCTGCCTGACCCTCGCTGGGGCTTTGCCCTGGACCCCACGCCTATTTACGCTCCACTTACTTCGCTCGGTTTGCTCTACCTGATCGTAAATACTTTAGCCCCACTTTGAAAAACGTTCCGCGGGGCCTGCATGTAACATGGAAGAGTGGTGGTGATGCGGATTTTGTTCTGCCCTCCCCCAACGTTTTTGCTCATTACGCCACTGCTCCCTCGTCCCTCGCATTTCTTCCACCCCGGTCATGAAAAGAAATCGCCGCCCCTGCTTGTGAGAATGGAACGGGGCACTTATAACAAAGGAAAATGGGCACTTGTCGAAACGGGAAAGGGGCAAATATGAGATTGTAATAGAGGCTTTTATCAGACGTGTGAGAAGGGGCATTTATGAGAAAGGGAAATCGCTCTTGTTAAAAAAGAAAAGGGTATTTATCAGAAGGAAAAATGGCACTTATTGTGAGAGACCAGGGGGCGCGCGTCAAAATAAAAGAGGGCACTTATGAGATATGAGAAGGTGCACTCATCAAAGATGAAAAGGGACACTGATCACTCAAGGGGAAGGGCACTTATTACAAAAGAAAAGGGCTCTTGTTAAATTAAAAAAATTGGCACCTCTCAGATTTGAATAGGGGCAGTTATCATCGATGAAGGGGGCACTTAACAGAGGTGGTAAGAGGCACTTATAAGAATGTGGAACGTGCACCTATTAGAAATAAAAAGGGGCACTTATCTGAATCAAAAGGTACACTTTGAGTACTTAAACAAGTAGGGGCACTGTGCCCCCTGCCCCCCGGCTCCACCTCCTCTGATTACAAAAATGTATAACAACCTTTCTATTAGTGCTCTAAGATGCAAAATTACAGCACTTCAAAATAATTTCTTCCTCCATATTATATTATAATCACAACGATATCTCGAAAACCATATGGACGCTCTATTTCTAACACTTTCTTAATACCCTGAAAAATCTGTACAATAGGCAAGGAAAGCAGGGAGACAATACTTCCATCTATATCAAGGGGTGGGGTGCGGGTAAAATAGTTTTTGTTCCCATCGCAGTAAAGCGGCTTGTTTGAGCTCTAACATGGAAAGTTTCACCATTCCAAATCATATTTTTCCCACTTGGTCGCTACGTTCCCTTACACAGTCACAATCACAATGTACATGCATGTACATCAGTGTTGGGCTCAAGATCTGGCCATCCAAGATCGAGATCAAGATCAAGATCAGACTGTTCGAGATCGAGATCAAGATCAAGATCAGACTGTCCGAGATCGAGATCAAGATCAACACCTTCGAGATCAAGACTGAAAATATTCGAGATCAAGATCAATTTTGCACTTCGCTTAACTCGAGACCGAGATAGATCTCAAGATACCCAACACTAATGAACATAATAGAAGCAATGAAATATACAGTAGCGTAAAATGCCTGTCTCGCAGAGGCGCCAAATGTGACGGGTCAGATTACCCCCTCCTTGATGGATAGGGGCGTCAAAATCATTTATGCCCCCCCCCCTTTCACAAGACCATATCTCTCTAAAGGCAATTTGTTTTGTTTTTTTGTCCTACCTCAGAAGACAATAATAAACATCAACCATTTTGCAGTAGGCCTATTACCGTATAAAAGAATGTTTTTAGTGCTCTAAAATACTGATTTTCAGCTATATTTCTCTTTTTTTTCTCCCTCACTGGGTCGCTACGCTCCCTCGCGTATAAATACTAAAGTCTAAAGAGTAGAACCCTGTTCTTCCGAAGTGCCAAGAGCGACGGCAGATGTTTTCCTCATTTCAAGTGAACGGCTCGATCTTTTTGCCCCTTCACAAGCCCAGATTTCAGTCAAGCGATTATCTTTAGGCCTACATAGAGACTTAATCAGAGAGCTGTATAAATGCTTAGTTTCATAACTTGCAATATTCTCTATTTTCTCGTTTGCAGTAATCGGTTTGACCGCCTCAATGGGTCCCTCGCAAGACAAAATAATATTTACAGAAAATAACGTGAAATGATTTCGATGTTTAAAGCTAATCTCGAGCTCTGGTATGGGAATCGTATGTCGAGAGAATGATGGCTACCCAGGTCGAAAAACCAGTTGAAACCAGTAGGCAACTGGTCAACTGGTACCAGTTCAAACCAGTAGTCAACTGGTACCAGTTCAAACCAGTATATTCAACTGGTTTTTAATATGGAAATTGAGACAACGCTATCTGGGACCAGTTGACATACCAGTTGAAAAACCAGTAGATTTACCAGTTGATATACCAGTTGATATTTCCAGTTGATTTACCAGTTGAAAACCAGTAGATTTACCAGTTGACATACCAGTTGATATTTCCAGTTGAATAACCAGTTGAGACCAGTAATCAACTGATATCGTGATAATCAATAATCAATATTGGCATCTGGCCACCAACAGATAGGACCATAGTATATAAACTCTTGCAATTACCCCATCACAGAGATCATTTGAGGTGGATTACATATAAGTATCATTCCCATTTAAAAATTTGGAGCTCGTACATAGATATATACAAAAGTATACATTTTGTTTTCTGGTTAGTAATTACATGTATCAATATATCTATTTGTACGTCTTAAATTATATGAAAAACATGATCAAACATATATAATATATTTGTCAATGATTGACTAACAAAATATAAATCACAAAATTGATGTGCATTGTCACATTTGCTTGACAGATCATGATAGTTATATTTTTTGTGAAAATATGCAAATTTATCATGAATATGCACAAGATACAATGAACTGGTTTTTGAACTGGTAAACCAACTGGTATTCTACCGGTCAACTGGTAAATCAACTTGTAATCATCTACTGGTTTTCAACTGGTAAATCAACTGGTATAATCATCTAACAGTTTTCAACTGGTAAATCAACTGGTAATCATCTAATGGTTTTCAATTGATAAATCAACTGGTAATCCTCTAATGGTTTTCAACTGGTAATCATCTACTGGTTTTCAACTGGTAAATCAACTGGTAAATGATCAACTGGTCTCAGATGTCAACTGGTATTTCTACTGGTTTTCAACTGGTAAATCAACTGGTAATCATCTACTGGTTTTCAGCTGGTAAATCAACTGGTAAATCAACTGGTAATATCAACTGGTCTCAGATGTCAACTGGTATTTCTACTGGTTTTCGACTGGTAGATCAACTGGTAATCATCTACTGGTTTTCAACTGGTAAATCAACTGGTAAATCAACTGGTAATATCAACTGGTCTCAGATGTCAACTGGTATTTCTACTGGTTTTCAACTGGTAATCATCTACTGGTTTTCAACTGGTAAATCAACTGGTAATATCAAGTGGTCTCAGATGTCAACTGGTAATATCAAGTGGTCTCAGATGTCAACTGGTATTTCTACTGGTAATCATCTACTGGTTTTCAACTGGTAAATCAACTGGTAATATCAACTGGTCTCAGATGTCAACTGGTATTTCTACTGGTTTCCAAATTGTATCAACTGGTATTATAGCTGGTACCAGTTGAGACCAGTTGAGACCAGTTCAAACCAGTAGATACCAGTTGGAAATCCTTACTGGTTTCAACTGGTATCAACTGGAATTTCGACCTGGGTATAGTTCATTCTGGATTGTTTATCCTGCAGTAGATTGATTGTTTGAACCAGTGAAATAAAATCTAACTCACAAAAACTTGCTGGAAATCATCTTCAATAAAAAAAAAACTCTCATTTACACATTACAAAATTATAGTGACCTGTGTTTAGCACATGGTGTAGGGCCTACTTACTTTGATTTCCTTATCTTTCTATGCTCAATTGCTCATTACTCAGCCCCTATACATTTTCTACCAAAATCGTTTGGCACATGTCATTTATTTACATTCACTGTAAGTTTTGTTGGATTCTGTGAGAATTTAATTTCTATCATTACCAGAACTCAAGCTTATATCTTATAATGCTGACTCTTGCTCTATAATGCAAAGTTTCAATTTTCCAAACTCAAACTTTCTCTCTCGCTCGCTTCCAGTGTTTCCTATACTTTAAAAACCCTCGGCGATCACAATGCCCCGGAATCGGGGAGGTGGGGGCAGGTGCTTCTCTCTACAAAAATGAGGGCAATAATTTGTTTCCCGTCTCATATATAGCAAGATAAAAACTTAGTGCATCACTCATTTTGCATAACAGCTATGGAATATTTCGAGTGCTCGTTATACTATAATTATAGAAACACATTCTAGGCCCCTCGTAATGATATTGCATATAATATTTTGTTTCAGTATTGATAAACATTTTAGTGCTCAAAATACAGTCATGATTTGCAGTTTCAACATTGCATTTTTTTTCACTGGATCGCTACTCCCTCGCATTTCAATCGACAAATAAATGTTTCTTGTCATTGTAAACTCGCCCGTACCAAGGGGGGATTCCCTCAAATGAAGATGATGGGGCAAAAATAACCAATTTGTTTATTAGGTTGTCATTAGAATATGGTCAACCTTATATGTTCAATCTTGAAGTAGGCTGTTGCTTTGTCCATC
This sequence comes from Mesocentrotus franciscanus, assembly GCA_037976565.1. Lineage (NCBI taxonomy): Eukaryota > Metazoa > Echinodermata > Echinoidea > Camarodonta > Strongylocentrotidae > Mesocentrotus > Mesocentrotus franciscanus. Next base: position 28,878,480 of record CP137668.1, on the reverse strand, counting down.
CTGATAATTATTATGTGGTATCAATAAAAGCAGAAAAACGCGAAATTCAGTAAAACAAAAATTCTTCTTCTTCTTTTCTCTTCTTTTTCTTCTTCTTCTTCTTCTTCTTCTTCTTCTTCTTCTTCTTCTTCTTCTTCTTCTTCTTTTTCTTTTTCTTCTGCTTCTTCTTCTCCTCTTCCTCCTCCTCTCCTTCTCCTCCTCTTCATCTAACTATGTCGAACCTTCTGAAAAGTTATCTGACAACTTTTTTAGGGTTCAATATAGACCGACATTAGGTCTCGTGGGCTATCGGTTTACTATGATTATTGTTATTATCATTATTACTTTTCCTTCCCTCACAGACTGGGTTGGGAAGAGGGAGAAGAAGGGGGTGTTGGGTGTAATGGGAATGGGGTGTATATGAAGGTGTTGTGGGTTTGTTTGACTATTGTGTGTATTCATGCAGTCATGAGGGGTGAAAAGGCGGGGTGTCTTTTGTTTTGTGTGTTTTGTGTTTTTTGTCGTTGTTGTTTTGTTTTTGTTTTGTTTATTGATTGTTGGTTGGTTGGTTTTTAATAATAATTCTCAACCTTCGGGGGTAGTACTATGTTTTATTTTTTGAAAATATTATCATTTTCTATACAACATTGTTTTTTATTTTTTAATGTAAACAAAAAGAAGTATGTATATTTTGAATATTCTTTTTTTTTAAATGCTGTTTTGGGTAAAAAAATGAATAACTTCTGAATGATGTAATTTGTATTTACTATGTTTTGATTTGTACTATAATTATATTCTAGTACTTCTGTTTGGATAAATTAAACATTTCGTAAAACAAAAGTCCCTATACGTTTTCAGCAAGCGATATACTTATAGACTTTATAATATACGTATTAACGAAATGACAATTTTGAAGTCACTGCTTCATTTTCAAATATTTTTCCCGTGTTATTAATTATACCAAAAGTAGTAAAAATCAATTGTAAGACACGTCTGTGTTGAGCCATAAGGGTGTTAAATCTGCGTATAATTACTGAAGGCCCTTTGGGGGTAGTAGGAGTTTTGGGGGAGGGGATTCGGCACATATCTTGCCCCACCCCCACCCCCAAAAAAGATCATGAATGACAACAGGGGCGGCGATTTCTTTTCATGACCGAAGGGGGACGAAATGCGAGGGAAGAGGAGCAGTGGCGTAATGAGCAAAAACGGTTTTTTTTGGGGGGGTGGGGGGCAGAAGAAAAAAATCTGCATCACCACCACTCTTACATGTTACATGCAGGCCCCGCGGCCAACGATTTTCAAAGTGGGGGGGGCTAAAGTATTTACGATCAGGTAGAGCAAAGCGAGCGAAGCAAGTAAATTGCGTAATTAAGTAATAAGCGTAAACTGGGGGTCCAGGGCCAAAGCCCCGGCGGGGGTCAAGGGGCGGAGCCCCATGAAGTTCAGGGGTCTTAGGCATTAAATTAAGGTTAGAAGAGCGTCCAGGGGGCGGAGCCCCCGGAAGCTCAGGGATTTTATGTATTTAATTACGGTCAGATAAGCATATTTTGATTCCTTATTTGTGACACTGGCATGCAAGTCACTAATTGGAATAGGGTCCAGGAGCTCAGAGGTTTTAGGCATTAAATTACGATCAGATAAGCATCCAGGGGCCGCCTTAGGGCCCTTGGTGGGGTCCAGGGGGCGGAGCCCCCGGAAGCTCAGGGGTTTGAGGCATTTAATTACGGTCAGATGAGTAACCAGGGGTCCGCATTAGGGCCTTTGGTGATGGGGTCCAGGGCAGAGCCCCCGGAAGCTCAGGGAAAATCATGCCATTTCAGCAACATTTGTATAAAAACATAGTATAAAAGCAAGCAATATACTTTTTTCACACTTCACTTTTCTACAATATTTACTTGGACATTTTGAAGGATATTATGCGAGGGAGCGTAGCTACCGAGTGAGAAGATTTTGGCATTTTAATATGTCTAAACGCTGCACTCTTGGGCCCATCAGAGCCTAAAAGTGTGTTGCAGCCTTAGTCAGTATTTGCTATACATTTTCTTTTGCACTTTTTGAAATGTTCAAGGGGGACGACCCCCCTATAACCGCTCCTGCTTCTGGCTCCAAGTGTTAACAAAAAGTGTAAAAATTATGACTAATGAAAAACAAGGGCAAAATTCCATCTATAAGATCTGAAATATCGGTCTTACTTGGTGGATGATATGCCATTAACAAGGGCCTTGTATAGGGAATTGATTCCATCTTTTAAACTTCCGACCCCTCCCCTTCCCCCTCTCCCTCTCTCCGCTATTATCGTTTACATGTATCCGTATCCCCCCTCCACCTCTTCCCCCTGTGCCCCGTAACTATACGCCACCGTTGCTAAGGGTATTGTTGTACAAAATATGTTAGATTACTTTTTCTTGTTTACTATTATAGGCCAACATTAGGTATCAAACTTTTCAGTGAGTATGCGTAAGCCTATACCGGCATGCACCCTAATATCGGATAAAATGTTTAATTCAGTTCAAAATTATCGGTCACATTTTAAAAGTAAACATGCATTTGACATAACTATATTATTCACTTATCATGTTGGCTGTTTCAGTAAATACACACCATAACTTTAATAAGTATAAGTTTCTCGTAAAATAAAAATCACCTATTTCGCATAAAACATTTAATGGTTCCTCTGTACTGAGTTTATCTTGTTATGGTTTATAAATTACCTTGAATTCTAGATTTTGGTCCAGGGTTTCAGACTTTGGGGCATGTGCACCACCCAGCGGGGCACGCAGGCGTTGGTGGGGGAGGGGGAAGGGGTAAAATACATGTTCTCGAATTTTACTGTTATGATTTTTGTATACAGGCAACAAAAAATGAATTTGAGGACCTTTTAAGTCTTGAAATGGTGAGATCCCCTTTTAAAGATATTTTCGACAGCTACTTAGGAGTGGATTCATCTTGAATGTAGGAGATCTGAAGTGGACCTTGGTGCCAGGGGTGGGGCAAAACATCAGAACCAATGACGATCTCATTTTCAGCATAAATATAATTATGGTCAAAACTTGAGCAATGGCTTTTCAGTAAAACCAATATAAAGGCCAAACTCACAAACCAAAATAAACTGTTTGGCTTGAAAGGAGGTCATATATATAATAACAACGCTTTTAATTGTATCTTAATTATTGTAAGAAAGGAAATCTATTCAGCCAAATGCAAAATGTCAGATACCACTGTTTGAAAAAGTTATGTCAGCTGTTAAAAACTTATTATATTATGATATGGAAAGTTATATAGTAAAAACAAATCTTAAAGAAAATAATTTCGGGAAAAAAAGGTTTAATTTTACCAAATGTTTCTGAGTCGGTCTATGTTCAGTTTGCTTGTTTGTTTTCATGTATATAGAATTGGTGTACACATTGTATTTTGTCGCTGTGCGGCCGAGGTTATTTTGTAATATTTTATTGTTTGAATGTTTATATGACAAGTCATGGAATAGTGCATGTTTCGATTTTGTGTGTGAAAATGATTATGTTGATAATTAATAAAGGACTCCCTGTGGAAGGGTAAATAGAAAAGAAAGAAAAAGAAAATAAAGAAAAACACATAATTTGCATGGACAGTGCATGGGGGGGGGGGCATTCATTATTTTGATTTGATCCTATTTTCAATATATAGGTAACAACGGGATCGAGGCCTACTCAATAAAGATTACATGTGAGCGAGAGGAGCGATCGAGTCAAAATTAAGGCCATGACTTTCTTCAAAATTAAGTTGGATTAAGTTCCGCCCCCCCCCCCACTCCGGGGTCGGAGGGACCGCATTGCATTCGTGTTCCTAAAATCTCTGATAAAGGGGTACTTTTCGCGCGACAAAGTCCAACCCGAGAATTGTATTTTTTAAAAGGGGGTGTATTTGACTTTTCACCCGGAGATTTCTTTAAAACTGAGGTGGATTCCTTAGAAATTTAAAAAGGGGGTCATAAAATATCTTGAATATCATAGATAGGGGGTACAGTGAGCAGTGTTCCGGATTTAAGGGGGTCTTCAAGGCAGGAAAAGCCCGCGAAAACCCGCGAAAGGGGGGTTCAGAAATTTTGGCAGTCCTCAGATAGGGGGGTGCTTTCAAAGAGAGGGAACAATCATACGCGTACCCTAAATAACACTGAGTAGGGGGGGGGGGGTTAAATTTAAACCAGGCACTCTGCATCATAAAGAGAGTACCATTCCAGTATAATAGAACCTGTATTTCCAAGAAAATGAAGCTTGATTTACGATTTCCTATCGTGTAAGAAATGACAGCCAAAGATGGTTCGAAGAGATCAATAGTTTGGTACCAATCCCGGGTACCAATATGTTCAGGGTAACGACATGGTTTCTTCCCATCAATATATGACCTTCATTCAAGGTTTGAAGTAAGTTTCAGGGTAAATATCGGCTATGGGATCATTGTAAACAAGTTCGTCTTTTATTAAAGGCCTACCAAAATTCGAGATAATGTCACTGTCCTAAGTTTAAATTAATTCCTCACGATAATATGAGCCATTTCGACGTTCTAGACATGGTTCGGTCAGAGAAGAAGTCCATACCCTGGTTTTAATAGAAGCGGGAAATGATAGGATCAGCTAGGTCAGTGACAGTGAAAGTTTGAGCAAAATCCAATTAAAAATAAGAAAGTTATGAAATTTTGAATCACAATCACACACAAATTGGTAACTCTGTGACGTATCTAGAGAGCTCCCCTCCCATTTGCTCTCATTACTAAAAAATCTGAAAGTTTTATTTTTGCCATAGTAAAGAACATTTCCAGTCGTGCATATGCACCCTAAATATATAATTGTTGCAAATGTGTTTTTATACAACCCATGTATGAAACAAATCTATTCCTTCATCAATAGCTAAGAAATTGAAAGTTTATGACATTTTGTGTACAGAGTCGAGCAAATGGAAGGGGAGCTCGCAATTAGATACGTCACAATTTGCCAATGTGTGTTAGTTTGATTGATAGTTTGATGGGTACGATGATATAAGTATCAAGGTTATAAAGAAATCTATACATATTCTATGTCAACCCATCTGTGCAATATTCAATCAATGCTTAGATCTAGGTATATTTCCTGATGAATTAAAGATTGCTCGTGTGGTTCCTGTATATAAAAATGGTTCAAGTGAAAATGTTGCAAATTACAGACCCATATCAGTCTTGCCAATTTTCTCTAAAATTTTATGTATGTACAATAGATTATTTGATTTTATAAGCAAGTGCAATATATTATCTTTGAACCAATATGGTTTCCGTCCTGGACATTCGACGTCATCGGCTCTTATTGATTTTGTTCACACTGTTGTTAATGCTCTTGATAACAAGAAATATATGATTGCAATGTTTTTAGATTTGAAGAAGGCTTTTGATACAGTCGGTCACGCTATTTTATTACACAAACTTGAATTATATGGCATAAGAGGTATTGTACTTAAATTATTTGAAAGTTATTTATCAAATAGAAAACAATATGTTGAAATTTCTAAATGCAAATCACAGCAAGGGACTATCTCATGTGGGATACCACAGGGTTCTATCTTAGGACCACTGTTGTTTCTTTTGTTTATAAATGACCTTAGTAAAGTATCTAAATTATTACATTGTATTATGTTTGCTGACGACACCAGTCTGTTTTTATCCCATCCTAACTATCAGGATTTACATAATATATTCAATTCTGAACTTGAATTAATATCTGAGTGGTTTTACGCAAATAAAATGATAATCAATGTAGCAAAAACCAGTTATATCATTTTTAGTAATTTATTGATACCAGATTGTCTTTCAATTAGAATGTGCAATACAGATATTAAGTGTGTAACGTCAGTAAAATTTTTAGGCATTACAATAGATCATAAACTTACATGGAAAAATCACATTGATAGTCTGTGCAATAAGCTGGCAAAAAATATAGGAATAATGTATTGTTTAAGATCATTTCCAAAGGAGATTTTAAAAATGATTTATTATGCAATTGTATACCCGTACCTTAATTATGGTATTCTTGCCTGGGGTAGTGCTAGTAATAATCACATTGATAGATTGTTTATTTTACAAAAACGTGCAATACGAATTATGTCTCATGCACCTTACCTTGCCCATACCAACCCTCTATTTATTGAATCAGGTGTATTGAAATTTCATGATATGTATGTATTTCAGGTACTTATATTTATGTACTTATGTAACAATCACCTCTTGCCAGACTATATCAAAACATTCTTTCAGTTCAATAATGAATATCATGGATACAATACAAGAAATGCTAATGATTTTCATTTACCCAAACCGAGGCTCTCATCTTTTAAAAACTCAATATTATTTCAAGGACCCCAAATCTGGAATTCTCTTTCTTCAGATATTAAACAAGCAGTTTCGTTAAATGTTTTTAAGTCAAAATCTAGGCACTTTATTTTAGACAGGTATTCACCAAGTTTGTTTGTTTAAATGTATAGGCATACCCCCTTTATGTTGTAGTAAGTGATTTGTTATTTTTTGTAGCGTCTTTAATGTATTGTTACAGGGTCAGCTAATCACAAGGCTTGTTCCTTTCTTGCTGTCCCTCTCATACTTAATCCAATGTATACTTTGTTATTAATTTTTCTTGTGAATTTTACCCTTTGTATCATGTTGATTTATGAATGTTTGCATGTGTTTTCTGGATTTTTATGAGCAAATAAATTGAAATTGAAATTGAAATTGATATAAACTTTTTAAATTCACACCCTTCTGTATAAAGGAGACAGCATTTTGATTATTTCGGGCAGGATTTTAGGGACACCATCTTCACAAAATAATGTTTATTGTCTTCTTCTTTTTAAGTTTGAAATGTTTACATTTAAGATTAAATGAATATCACTTATTTACCTAATAAAAAGTGGCAATATCGGGGGGAAAACAAATATAATATATATACCTGTACACGTACTTACGGATGTGAAAATTATTAGACCGTGTCACACAAACATTTCATTAAATTCATGCGCACATATGTTATGTGCCATCTATTTAAGAATTTAAGTAAATGTTAAAATTCAACCTCAATTCATGCTAGTACTGTATCACATGTTAGATACAAATGGTGGAATAGAGAATATTTGTTTTTCAATGAATACGGTACTAGATTATTGAGATGTGTAATGCCTGGAGTAGCCGCATCACTCACTATTTCAAAAAGTATGTTTGGGCGGGAAACAAATTAGGGACGCCATCTTGAGCGTCGGTACTCAAAAATCGTCTGGCTGATATGTTTTCAAACGCAAAAAATCCATGTTTGGTGAAATTATAACTGCATCGTAAACGTTATATAACTTGATGTTGTGTATATATATGGATATACACTAGGCATATCATATTGTGTAAGTAATATCCCGAAAGGAATGAAATTTTATCGTGATTTTCACATGATTTTCTGAGTGATTGGGAGGGTGCCGTGTCCGTGTGTGTACTGTGCGGATATGTGTACAGTGTGTATGTACTGTAGTATATGGTGCGATTTGTCGATGAGAGTGCAGTGTTCGTGTGTGGAGCATTAATGCACGCAATTTCTAATGCATGGTGGCGCCGTTGCTGCTGAAATGCAAAGGCGAAGGTGAGATATTTTGCGAAGTCTGCGCCAAAATTTGATTTTACAATAACTGTAATTTTTAGCTTTGTTACAATATGTAATATTTAAGAATCTCCTGGAAAGTTAAAGAGTCACTTTTTGCATAAATTCCCTACCAAACTGATTTGGTTGGTAAATCACTATCGCATTCTCCAGCCCAGGGCCAGGCCAGGCATTTCCTCTTGGAGTTGCATTGTATTTGTATCAAGAAAATGAGAAAATACCAGATCAAGAATGTACTATAGTTTATAGAGTAGATCTATAGTTGAGTTGTGATAATTGACAATTGATTATTATCCCCCATTTTAATCAATTTCCTACTAGACAAGAGACGGCATAATTCTCTGTAAGGGCTGGAAGACAACCATTTGAAGAGGAGCTGTAGCACCAGGAGGCGTCATGTTTTATGCACATTACGTGTTGAGTAAGAAGGGGCCCTTGGCCAAGATTTGGTTAGCTGCCCACTGGGACAAGAAGCTGACAAAAGCTCATGTATTTGAAACTAACGTGTCATCATGTGTGGACAGCATCATTCATCCCAAAGTAAGTGAACACCATGGCACCATGGTTTGGGCTGAACGGAGCTCACGCCTCCCTATTTAGCTGATCCAAAAAATGGGGGGAAGGGTATTTTCAAACTGTTCTCGCTTGTGATCTCTTGGGGCTAGCGAAAAAATAAGACCATCGATATTATCTTTACGTCAAGCCCTACATAAGCCTCGGGGGCTCACTTCAGGTAAGTGGCAAAGATCGGACTCGGAGCTACGATGGAAACGATGTTTAAAACGCTGTTTTGATCAAGATATTTTTAGAATTCTGAAGTGAGCCCCTTTGGAAAATATGGAGAAAAACCTGCTCTTTCATATGACACCTCATTTATTGAGTTTCACCTTCAGGATCACGAGCGATAAAGGTTTGAATCTCAATTTTGTAATAAAAACATTGACCAATTTTGCATGATCGCGCAATGCACGCAGACTGCATAGGGATGCGTACAATCTCTATGGGAAGGATTTTAGCACACAACATCGGGTGCGCGATCAGACACCCTAATCATAGATTACACAGGGTCTTAACTTCTTCCATTCTTGATATTTATATTTCATTGTTATTATAAATATGTTCATAGGCCTATGGTTATTGTAACTAAATAAGAACTAATAACAATATCAAGTAAATTTCATTGACAGTAGTTACAGCAAAGATAATGCATTTTCTATTTAGGTTTTACTAAGCTTGAGAGCCGATGGTAGTATGAAAACATATTTTGATATACCAACTCAAACAGGGTATTTCAGTATTATTATGATGGAGTTTATCATATGAACATCTTGAAAGTGGACAAGGCTGAATAAAACTCGATTCATGTTCTCTCTGTTTGATTCTGTGGTAAATAAGTGCTATTTCTTTCTTTTGTGCTTCAGGTCAAGATGGCTTTACGAACTTCAGGTCACTTGCTGCTTGGAGTTGTGAGAATCCACAGTAGGAAGGCAAAGTACCTCTTAGCTGACTGCAATGAAGCCTTTGTCAAGATCAAAATGGCCTTCAGGTAATCTTGGCTCATAGAAGTTGCATGTTTCCTCTCATGGTGTATACTATACATCTCCACAACTGTATGACAGTCACAGAATGTACATTTTTCTTGCAGTAAAATTAATTTGTACAAATTTATTGAGTTGATAAGTATCATCCTACTTTTTTAATTTGTCAAATGGTAGATTAAACATTTTATTTTCTGGAAAGGAAAGGGGATATATTCAAGTTGCCTTTTATGGTGGAATTGGTTGTGTGTTACTTTCAAATTGCACGTTAAGTGAAATGCTGGCAGAATGGAATGGAATAAAGAAATATGCGTAGAAATTAGGAAGGCAATTGGCAAAAGCTAATATTTCTACTACTAGCATTATTTTGTCATTGAACTGTTGTTTCCTGTTGTAACTTGTATTCTCATAGAAAGACAGCAACATTTTCCCCCCACATTTTATGTAGGATAACTGCAAATGTTACAGAAGTAATGTTGGTCTGTTTTTGTATTATAACTAGGCCTAATTTTAGTATTGAATGTTTACAAGTCACAATATATGTGTCACAAATTTGTCATCGCATATTTCTATCTCCATGCTTAATTATCAGGCCCGGAGTTGTGGATTTACCCGAAGAGAACAGGGAAGCAGCCTTCACAGCCATCACATTGCCAGAGGTCTTTCATGACTTTGATACAGCTGTTCCAGACCTCAAGTAAGTAAATTCAGTGACAGTACAAGAAAACACACCATTGTAATCCACAATCTTGGATTTATAGATGCATACATGTGTAGATAAATATTTGCAGGCTGTCACCTCTCAACATGCTACACAGTTTAGCTATTGTTGCTGTTTAGCAGGCTTTAGCCAGGATTGCAAAATTTGGTAGAAATGAAGAGGTTGTCCCACCTCCCTTCCCCCCCCCCCAAAAAAGAATATATATATATATAGTTCATATTCTGCAAGAAATATGCATCTTTTGGATGCCTGTGCACCTCTGACTAAAAGGCTGATATGAGGTTGTCTATAAACTTGCTCATACTTCTGAACGCTATTTAAGAAAAACAAAGAAATTTATAAAGACTTGTCAATTTGAAAGTGAATCTTATTTCAGTGAAAAAAATTTGGATATGAATGAATGTATTTGGGACACTCTTGCCCTTCACTCACAATGAATGCTGATTTTGTTTGTCCTGTTTCAGTGATGCTGAGGTCCAGAAGCAGTTTGCCCTAAATCAGAGCCGAGTAGAGGAAATCACAATGAAAGAAGATCTTGGCAACATAACTCTCACACAAGATGATGCCTTTGGTAAGTTCAGTGTAGGAAAGGTGAACAACATTTTATTTCAGTAATCAAGGGTACCTGATTTCCTTCTGGGAAATCTGGCACCACCATAATGTGTACTTTGTTCATTTTTCGTTTAGGTGACATCACCTTTGATGACCGTGAGATGATGCGTGATGCTCCCAACATTGATGACTCCCTCTACAAGCGAGGCTCCGATGAGTCGACCATGCTGAGTGAGATGGATAACGGGAAAGACAACACCATCAACAACACCCTGACGAAGCCCATGGACCTGGGTCTGGATGAACCTATCAGGGATGATGGCTTCGGAGCTGAGATGGGCATGGGAAGTGGTATCCTTGGTAAGATGGTCCTTGTAATCTTTTATACTTTATTTTCCTATTCATCCCAGGTAATCTCATAGAGCCCGTTCTCAAAGTCACCGTAAGTCTTAAGTTCTTGGATATCTTAACTGAAGTACATGTTATTTCACATGTTTCTATGGGATATCCAAGAACGCACACTTCTGTCGGTTTCAAGATACTGCCCACTTGACTCTACCTACTTTGGTCAACTAATGGAAAATAAAACTACATTTGTTGACTTGCTTTGCACATACACATCACCTGTTGAGAGCCAGAAGGGCATTAACTTAATGTAACAGTATATGAGTGTGGCATTCTGGCTCTATGCAGACAGTACCTGGAGTACATACATCAAACGATTAGGCAGTCAAGGGTTTTGTCACAAAGCAGATACATAACCCACTATAAAGAACCCAAATATTAGTGCTTGTACTGCATTTGAGGATTTTTCCCCCTATTCATATCTTACATCTATCCTTATTTATACATTTATTTTAAGTATACCACTTTGTCATTGTTTCTCATTAATTTGATAGATAGAAAACTTCAAACATGTGATTAATTCTCCTCTTACCTTGCTATGCACCTAAAAGAAATCCATCCAGGAATACGCAACTGGTTACACATATATTGTCAGACCTTTTGTGCATGTCTTCCCCAATGTTATCAATGAACCACCATATATAAACTGATTTTTTTTTTTCTCTCCATCAGGCAATGAATTCATGGGACCTGAGGATGGTTTGTTTGATGAGCAGCCAGAGATCCATGCTGGTGAGGTGCCCATAGGAGGTACTGCATCTGGTGAAAGCAGTCCCGAAAGGCCGAATGAAGAGGAGAAACAGATGAGAGGTAACACTTATTCAAACTCAATATTCCCATCTATTTAAATAAAAGTTATAACAAGAAGTTTGTGGGAATGTGACTAATTGAAAAAAATGATTGATTTCCTGTGAAGGGAAGAACCAATTAGCCCCCCTTCCAAGTAAATAAATATAATCACATGTTATTATTAATGATAAGTGCATAATAAAAGGAAAGTATTATTTTACATAAAGTCCACAAAGACATTAGCTTGAGTTAACTTTCGTGCCAGCCAATTTTTTGTTTGATTTCATTGACTAGTGTACTTACAGCCTTCAAATGCCCCATTTGAAGGCTGAGCAAAGTGTGTATGAGCATCCATCAAGAGATTATATGAACTTATGTTTTATTTTCTATTATCATTTTGCATAGGGCAACCAATGGAACAGGGAGAGGATGTTGTAGAACAACCAGCTGCAGATCAAACAACACTGGTACCAAATGATGAAGATGCATTTGCCCTAGAACCCATTGATATCTCAGGTAAACATAAATAAATTAAGCAGAAAGTTGTTTGGAGCATTCAAAGTAACATATGGATATGGGGTATTGCATCAATTTTAAGTTAGAATTCCAACCAGGCAACACAGAGACAATTGCTTGGGTTTGTCAAATTCAGCATCTAGTGGTCATTAACTGTGGATTCAGGACAAATCAATGTGAAATTATTTCATTGGTTAATATTTTTGGTGATATCCTGTGCCAGAGAAGCAGGTATTGTTGGTTTTGCAAGAGGATTTTAGACTATAAGTTCATACCTGCCAACCCTTCCGCATTTTCCGGAATATTCCGCATTTCTGGAATTTTAGGACCTTAAAATTCGGAATATTCCGCATTTTGGAAATTTGGAATATCCGAAAACTTTAAGCCAAATTGGGCTTATTTTACCATTTGCCGCGATTTGTGCGAGTGCTCTCGTATAGTATACTGTGTGTGGTGATGGCCGCGGAAGCTCATTTGGCTTGTAATGACGGTTTCGCGGCGTATTTGTGCCACTGATCTCTACATGTGTGTGTAGCGCCTGGCCTGGCATGTACGCTCCATACACGTACGTACACACACACACACGCATATACAAGCGCATACATATTACAAGTTCATGCAACGCTTCACGTACGATCAAGCTTTAGAGCGGGTTAGCTTCGACGTGTGATCGGGAATGTTTACTACACTTTCAAAAGTTTGTCAGTTTCACTTATAATGTCTTCCAATCCCAAGGAATACGCTTGCTTAATGGATTCACGGAGTTTACCGTACCGTATTGACTTTTCAATTGTCTAATCCAGTATTTGGAAGAAGTGTGTTGGGACTTTGGTATACAGAGTGAACGCACGCTGCAATGCGGTACCACGGCCTGGAGCTGAGTCAGTGCCAGTGGAGTGATTGACCGTGGGCCTGGGGCAGCGATGCGTACCGAACATGTACTGTGTATAGTTTGATCGATGTATGTCAAATGTTGCCGTAGCTGTGTTGGCTTGGACAATCGCTACACCAAATTAAATTGACTACAGTGAGTTAAATTCTCCCATACCTGCCAACCCTTCCGAATAATCCGTAATATTCTGATTTTCTGGATTTTAAGAACTTATAAATTAGGAATAGTTCTAGACCTAGATGATAGATCTAGATCTAGATCTATTCTGATTTTTCAATTTTTTTTTTTTTTTTAATTATTTTTTTTAAAAATAAGGTTGCTAAAGCCAAATTAAGCTTGTTTTATCATGTGCCGCGATTTGAGAGTTCATGTATTGTGTGCGTTGAATGACTGCATGATCGAGCAGCGAATTTGTGTTTGCTTTTTTGTACAGATTTACCGCGTATTGCCAGTTACGCTGCCGCTGCATGGGCGATTTCGTATTTTTGAAGGCATACCGTGCTAAAAAATTCCTAATTCTTATTTTCAAATGTTGGCAGGTATGTAAGTTGTTCCTTGGGCAACTGCAAATTATTTTGACCTGGAAGGAATTTTATGATGTGTAAATCATGAGGTTTGTAAATTTAGGAAATATATTTGCCCTCAGTAATCGACAGTTTATACTTGGATTAAAAAAAAAAAAAGTGTTCATAGTTTATTTAATTCCCCTTTTATTTCTACCAGCATTATGTAAATGGTTTTATACAATAAGCCACTTTAGAGATACTATCTGTGCATGGGCAGATAAAGGTCATTTGCAAACAACTATAAAACCCTTTGAGATGACTGCTGGATACATTTCATGAAGGTTATGTAATCATTATTCATTTATGCACCATTGGTACATTCTGTGATACACGGGTGGAAGTAATCTTTTCAAGAGGGCAAACAAAAGTGTATTCATGAAGCACCTTTATCACTCTGGCAGTGATTATTCTAAAATGCACAAAGTAGGACGTCTCCATGTGTAAAAGATCTGGGGATATTTGGGGGGCATTTGTATAAGTGTTATCTCTGAAGTGGCTTATTTAAAAATCTCTCACTAGTAGTGTATATTATACGTGTATTATTCCATAAGTCATTGGAAGAATATCTGATATGATTTTATTTCTTCTTGCAGCTGGCATGAAAGAAACCAGACAGAGGCGCAAGAGGAAACTGATCGTTGATGAGCAGAAGGAGCTCGCCGGTGATGTCATCAAATCGCAACTCAAGGACACGTCAGACATTGTGGCCACCCTAGACCTTGCCCCACCCACCAAGAAACTGATGTTGTGGAAGGAGACTGGTGGTGCCGAAACTCTTCTGCTTGCCTGCAAGGCAACACACCTCAATATTCATTCTATCTGTAAGTCTCTGGCTGGCATGCAATTTTCCTATTTATGTCGTTTCTAGATGGTGCATATCCAATGATTGAATAGCCATTGTTAGCACAGAGGGATAAATTTTACCTTTAAAGTTGCCCATTGGAGGTCTTTTTACTAGTGTTTACATCTATGCTAAACTAAAGAAGTGTTTCAAACAAAATTGTTATCACTTTATAGTGTGATGAAAAAGAACCTTTTCTACTGACTTTTGGCAAATTCTCCTCAATAAGAAATGTGGCACAAAGTTAACTTTATTTACAAGATAAATTTTTATTTGGTGCTTATGGCCATCTTTCTGCCAGAAATTATTTTGAATGGTTTTCCTTAATGTAACTAGATATAAGATGAATTATATGTGGTGTTGCTTGGACCCTATTAGTATCTCATCCATTACGGTTGTCGCGTTTCTTTTAACAGATTTATAGACGGAATCTCACCGCTGACATTCCAAAGGATCTCAAGATTGTCAGAGATGAAGACTTTGAGCTTGAAGAGCCCGAAGTACAACGAAGAGTAGAACATCATGACTGTAAGTAACACAAGTCTCCCAAGAATTCAGAAGATGGCAATGATCTTTTCATTTTAAGTGCATACAACATCAGTTGGTTTTTGTTTGTGCAAATAAACAATTCCTGTATTGAATCTCCCTAATTTATATCGGCTTGTAAGAATGACAGGTTCGCATGATTATTATGTACTAATTAACAAAACAGCAAGAAGAAAATTACTGGTTAATTCATGTTGATGTCTACAAAATCACCTCCCTACCTTGTGCAGCACCTTCTGCTTATACTTGGGACTTGAAGGGTAGGCATAAGACCATATTGATCACAGGAATGTGCTCATGTGAATTATAACCGTTTTTTCTTTCTTGCCCTACAGTCACCTTGGAAGCCTCCAGAGACCAGACATCATTGTCCATTGACGAACCCTCCAGGATCGAGGACCAGCCCAGCACCTCGGCCACACCTGCCCCTGCTCCTGTCAACCTCCCCATCCCCATGTCCAGGAGATCCTCCTCGTCGGACGGTGGTGACTATGGTGGTGACCTCTTTGCTGGTGACTACGACGATGATTACGATATTCCGTCAGTTGCGCCTCAGTCTGTCGGACCACAGGCTGTTGAAGAACCCGAGGAGGAGGAAGAGGTGAGGAGAAGCAATCCACTACTTTGATTGAAAGTTTAGGAATGGAAGAGATAGTGCTATATGAATGACATTGCTCTTACCATTTTACACTTCTATTGCATCATCTTTGATAATAATTGATAATTTTTCCCAAAGATCATCAGAGTATGTATAAATAATTTTGTCCTTAATTCTCTTATTAAAACGTAGAAATACCAAGATTTTTATTTCTTTTCAAAACTGTACACAGTAAAAATTTATGTGTATTGCTTTTTCTATATGTTTATGTCCAAAATATTTGTAGGATCACCCTGTATTTCTAGGGTATTGTCACACTTTCAATTAATGTGATCATATATATATGCGCAAGTTTGTGTGAATTAAAGTTGTTCCCTTGATAACCTGTCTGCAGCTCTACAAAATGTGCTCTGGTAACAAATGAGCCGTAGTCAATTTCCTACCCTTACCAGGTTTTTAACGTCAACCCCAGCCAAACTCTAGACCTAACCTTAAACTTTCCCTAAAACTTGATTGCAATGAAACCATAGTCCCTTTATCTGTGATGAAAGAAAGCTTGTAGAAAATGTTTCATGTCACCCCTTTCATCATAACTACCTACAAATACCTTATTCAACTGTTTTTTAACATGGTTATCCTTGTTTTCCTTGATAGCTTCAAGAGGGTGAAGACCAAGAAGCGCACGAGGAGAGGAAGCTGAACAAGAGAGCACATAACATGTTAACAGCAATCAATACCAGACTACAGACCTCATCGGAAGTATCATTCAAGGTAAGAACTCAATGGTCTTTATTCTTTACTTTGAAGCTTAAAAAGCAAGTACCAGCTTATTGTGCATCTTTGCATCGTGAGCACCATTATGTTTCTGAGAATCACTGCAGAAGGACAGTTTATAAACAAAGATACTTTATCATTGATATAGAGAGGTGTATTTTCATTACAGATCTGTTTAAAATTTTCATTTTTTTTTAATAGACTAAAATGACATTTTCTGCAATGGTGTGGGTGTGGACATTTTCAGTGATCAAATCACATGAGTAAAAATCAGCAGTCTCTTTCTCCCTCTCATTTTCAAGGTTCATCTTGCTTTGCACTGGTTTGTAGTAATTCTGCAATTTTCATCCTGTAATCTAATGATTGATTATTAAGACACATGAGTGGCTTGAGTGCCCAAAGTCTAAGTCCGACCCCCCAAATTTAAGAATTTCTACATACGGCTCAATGCATATAGGCCCCAAAATTCAAGTCTGGACTCCCACAAAAACAGTTATTGTTTAGCCCTGATTAAGATTTTAAAGACACTTGTAAACAGTAAATTCAAGTCTTTATTAGCTTTCGGAATGCAGAAGAGTAATACAACCCCATTTGGGTATAAAATATTAATCCATATCTCTCTGGCCTTATTTGTTACAGCATGACATCACAGCGAGACTTTACAGAAAGCAAGCTGCAGCCAAATTCTACACCCTTCTTGTCTTGAAGAAGCAACAAGCCATCGATGTCTTCCAGAACGTCACGTATGGAGACATCACCATCACATGTGGGCCAATGCTGGAGGGTGTTGCATAGGCATCTTTGGATTTGAGCGGTACTCGTGCTACGAACCCATCTAGTTTTCACTTCAAACAATCTCAGAGACATTGTCACTGTAAGCAGTCCCTTGGCATAATATTCCATGTTTTCCATGCTAAAACGGTTTCCTTGCGACACCCTTGTCACTGCAAACAATGCCAGAGAGACACTATCACTGTACGGAGTCCATTGGTGGAGGTATTGCCATAGACTCACTCAATCTTACTTGCGTTAAAACAGTTTCCTTTGCTACGCCCATTCACCTTGTCACAAGGGATAATCTCAGAGACGCATCACTATAGAGGCTCACTCGCATGGCAAGTGGGGATTTAAAAAAGTAGGTGCACATAACAAAGGTCCTCTGCATACTCACTTCTCTGTATGTTGTAAGATACAAAGATGTAGAGCAAAATGTGGAGTGCTGTACGCTACAAAAATACCCACTGAGGTAATCCGCCATGGTTTACTGTGATATATGAGGATCAGCCTTCAGGGAATTTCCACTGGCGGGGCTGTTGCAGAAACTTTCATGTGCATTTGATTTCATGAGTGCTTCAGACTCGCAAAAAAGTTTCATATTGTGAAATAACCGAGTCACATATTGCAATTTACAAAAAGTTTCACGTCTCATACGTTTCTTGTTTTAGAGTAAGCTTTTTTGACTTGCCAATCTCTATAAAATGTCCTGACAAGACTTTCTTGTATTTCATTCAGTGGTAGGAATTATCCCAAGCTATATCAAGTTGCCCCACATTTCAAATGCTCTGTTCCATCAAAAAAATTATCTTACATTGTCTCTGCATAAATTATCTCTCTCGATGATGAAGTGTTACATGCATCTGTAAACAAATGTTTGATCAAAGTGTAGAAAGTGCATAATGTCACTTGACAAGGCCATGCAGATCACCTGCTGCTGCTGAGACTGGAACATTGACAATAGTTTCCTGAATTCAATTAATAATTCTTTCCAATGGAAAGCATACCAGTAGGTATATATTGACTGCTTCGTTCAAGAAATGTAAGTATGTTTCAAGTAGTTGTTCTCAGTTGAAATAGGTCAAAATGATTTACTGTAGGAGGTTGGACAAAATATGGCCTGCAATACAAGTACTATTAGATCTGACGGAATTGCTTATTGGTCTTTGGTAGATAATATTTGATAAAAGTTTTCAATAGTTTAGAAATGAACAGCAAATGACGAAATGAACATATTTTTATAGGAAATTTTTAAAGTTATGAATGCGGAATTGACTTGAAATTACGATTAATTCACAAACCTCAAATTACAAGTCAAAGTGCTATGAACAAAATGTGTTTTGATGGATATGGACGTCTTATTCTTGATCTTATATTCAGAATGACTATTTTCAGATTTTGTAAAGAGTGCTTTTAATGCCCTTTTATCATCATTTGAGCATTGTACAGAGAAGTTATAAGCATTGAATTTCGTCTGCAAGGTGTTAGAAGATTTTGATGAATTAAATATGGTTTTATGCATTTGAAAATGCCTTAGATAATCGGTTTGATATTTTATAGAATTCATTTGTTGGACACCCTGATTTGATGAAAAGTTGATAAACGGTTTTCTTAATCAATTCCCTGCCAGATTATTAATGCAAACTGGGTGTATGTTTTCTCTTCATCTGTTTGTGATGTCAATCTATTATTTGAATGCAATGTCTTCTATTGTAAATAACATAGTTTTATCTCAACCTCCATATTGTTAGAAGTAGTTCATTTAGATATTAATTTTATTTGGCTGTTATTAACATTGAATACATTACTTATTTCTCATTTCTTTAACGGTTCTTGAAATATTACTGTAAAATATGTTTGATGTAATTCTGTAAAATCAGCTCAAAAGACCATTCTTTCTGTATCATATTTCAGCATTTCTTAGACAGGGTTTTTTAATAGCTCTCTTAGATTCACCCAATAAATCAGTAAAACATGAATCACACTTACAATCCTACTTAGATCTGCGTTGGAACAAAAATGAAATAGTGTACGTTATTCATAAAATGCAAACTATTCTCAGTTAAAGTTTTCATTTGATTGTGCAGGCCATTGAGCGTCGGTAACATCACGACAAAGTCATGGGAGTTCTGCTATCTAGTATGAGTAATTGAAATCTGGATCACTAAAAAGATTAAATCTTTCAAAGTGGCTTCTAGCAGGAGTGATCCTTACATAATGGGTTTTAGTAGGACTGTGCTCTGTTCTGTATAAGTTAATCAAAACGCGTCTTAAATGTGTAAATTTTTGCCAGGTGTTACACAGAGATTTTACTTGCACTTCTTTTCATATATTATACACATAGCACATGCAACAAGTTAAAATGAGCACTTTTGTGGAAAGGAATGCCAAACAGGAGTTGTGTACAGTCAAAAGTAGCATTTAAAGTCCTTTCTTTCATGACTGTTCTGTAGCTAAGTGGATCTTAGAAAATGTGAATACAAATATGCTTAGTAGCCTCAGGATGTGTGTATTTGAAATATGGCTGCAAAATCTAAATGCATTTAAGTATGTCCTCCACTCTTCCTTCAATAGTTTACGCACCTGGGCCTAGTTTCACGAAACCATTGAAGGTACAAGTTCACCAACGTCCCATTGAAACGCGTGTGTAATTTAATACACGCATTGCAGTGGGCTATCAATGAACTTGTACTTCTGACGGTTTGGTGAAAAGCTGCCCAGAAAGCATAGGTCTAGTCTGGTCTACACAGTCTTGCAAACTTTTTGTTTCATTTAGGAATAAATCATTTTTAAGAAGATTTATATTTATATGCTTGTCTTATGTTGTGAGCAGTTTACTACAAAAATGCCATTTTCGTTCAGCAAAACTTTCCTTTTCCCTTTTTTCTACTGATGTAAATATCACTTTGTAAATACAGATACTCCTGTACTATTCCCTTATCATAACAGTAGCTTTCATTGATTAGTGTCATTTTTTTGTTCCATGTTCTTTTTTAATTATTATAACTTTGTCATGACCTGTCCCATATTTTGTTTTTGTATTTAAGTTGAAATGTGTAAATAATGAAATGAATATGATAAAAATTAAAAGGTATTCCAAGTTGGATTTACAAGTCATATCATGTGTCTAGTGAAGATTTTTTTGTTCTGAAGATGTGTTTTATGGGGTTAGCATGCTATCTAAGTAAAATGAAAATTACAGATCATTTATAATTTTGAATCTATTTTCTATATAGTTATATACACATGTATATATATTATTATACAAATGATGCATGCGCACGAGTTCATTATACGATCTATCCGCACTCGAGTTGAGGCTGTGTGTATCTATTGCACGAAGCCGTTGGGCTGAGTGCGATAGATACACACAGCATCAACGAGGGCGGATAGATCGTATAATGAACGAACGAAAACATGTAAAAAGAATTAATTCAAGATTGTTTCGTGGCAGTCATGGCCGACAAATAAATCTCAAGTTTTAATAAGTCTCAATTTAGTGCGCACACATAAGTATAGATATAGCAAGCGCACTTACCTCTATCTATACCCATTTACGCATAGTGCTGCGCAAGAATAGGCCCATGTACACGCAGTATGAAGCGCTCTAACCTCTACGCGCACTACTGCGCGGCACTGAAAAATCGTGCAATAGGACTGGAAAATATTGCACGCTTTTTCATGAAAAAGCGTGCAATAGGCTCAGTAAATGAATCACGCTTGACCGTGCATGACTAATCATTTGATTAGGATCTGGGAGTGAGTTGTATAAATATCTTTATTTAAACGTGTAATGCAGGAAGTAAAAGATTTTTTTTTTTTTTCTTAAATCCAGTTACTTATTATTTCTTTTAAACTTTTACTTTACTGGGTTATCTTAATCAAAGCATGAAATCATTTATTAAAGGGATCCGGTAACTTTGTCTCAGATTCTGAAACAAAATCCTGGATTTAGCTCATGCTGCAATGATAATTATAAACCTTTAGGTTAGTCAGGAAACCCGTGACTTTTACAAGCCGATCGCCGGACTGATTATCAAGATATTTATGATTGGAAATCGAAACCAAATTTTGTGTTTTCCTAACACGAATTTCATAACACTACAGTCTATTGGAGCAAACGCGTACATGGTAAAACCGGTCACTCAAAGATTTTTACTTTTTTGAGGCACTTCTTGATATTTTGAAGGGCGATTTTTTTAGGGCTTCAATATTACACCATATCACAGACACTGATAACACGTAGGGCCGTGCATCTCAGATTTAACATTGTTAAACGATACCTTTAAAGGTAAAGGCCAGTTTTGGAAACGCCCCTCTCTCAAAAAAATGAAATGGAAGCTCCCATTACCAATCATGTGAAAGAATATGTTTTGACTAATACGTGATGATACAAATTTTGCCGGGAAACCGGCCTACTAATTGATATATTTGGTAAATTATTATATCTATTGGGACCAAATAGATATCGCACGTGGTCGCGTAGTCCCATATACATCTTTCTGTGTACAGTGCTTGTAACTTTACCAAGACTGGGCCAAATTTCTTATCATTTTTATGATTCCAGAACCTTGCAGTACACACCAATACGTATATGCTAGATGATCAACCTTTTCTGATCGATTCCACGTTTCTTTCACAATGCAATCGCATGACCAGAAATGGTCTTTATCTTTAAACCAACCTTACTGCTTTCTTTCTTCACCATATCTTTCCATGAAATCTCCGTCTTCCTTTCCTTCTTATGCCATCCACTTCCAGATCCCACACTCGTTCCACAGGTTCATCTTCCCTTCTCAACACATGACCCATCAGTCTCAATCCACTTCTTTCTACCACTTCCACCAGAGTTTCTTCCCGACCCAACCTTTCCATGAGCTCCCTGGTGTTCTTTCTATCAGACAGTTTCACACCACATCTTCCATATCGTGACCCTTTCTGTTCACCTCAAGATAACTTCTTCTACTGTCTTCACATTCCAGGGGCCAGTTTCTCGAAACCGTCATAAGTCCAAGTTTGTAGACATCCCATAGATACGCATGTCAATTCTATAACACACGCTTCAATGGGATATCCAAGGTTTCGAGAAATGGCCCACAGGTTTCTAAACCATATTATAATATACCATCGCTGTTCTAACACAAGCCTTATAGATCTTGCCTTATATTCTCATCGTAAACCTACTACCAGCTAGGGATCGAGGCCAGAAACTTCATCCATCCCAATTTGCATCTTCTTGCCACTGCAATCTCACATCCACCACCACTGCTGATTGTATCCCCAAGATAACAAAACCTATCAACCCTCTCAACATCTCCCATGTACTTCTTGCTCCTCCACTACTCCATTACTAATCTCTCTGCATTTCTTGCACTCAAAAGTCTCAGCCATTCCATTGGTAATTTTCTTCACTCCAGCACATCTCGCATGAACCCACCTTCCGCATGCCCTGCATCTGATAGAGTTCCTCATCACTCTCTTTCAACACACATCACAAAGATCTATTTCGTTTTCTTCCACATGAAAGCAATGGACAAACCAATCTCTCTTGACATTTCCAACATGGTCGACATGTATTCATTTCATATACATATATATACATTAACATGTATCAACACAGTTGGCAAAGCATATACAATAACTTGTACATATGAAGAAAAATATTCACTGCTTCAAATAGAACAAAAGTACAGTGGCTTGTACAAAAGCATAAAATAAGCAACTTTTACTGTATAAAATTAAACTACTTGCACAATAACAGCATGACTTGAAATGACATGGCACTTAAGCCACCCTGACACTGGCACAAATTTTGTCCCTGCAATGCCACACAATGCGTTGTGCCAATGATTAAAGTCTTCGTGAACGAGCATGAGGAGTGTGTGAAGGGTGCGGGGGTGGGTACCATGTCGTAGAGAGAATTTTGAAATTTTCAAAAATTTGGCACGCATCATTTATTTCGTACCACGTGCGTGCCACTCGCGTGTACACTGCACGAACTCGGTGCAAACACTGCGGACTGTGTGCGTCAATGCGTGTCAATGTGTGCCATGGGAATCCACTACACTACAATGCGCGAACAATACTTAACCTATGCGTAAACAAGTAATGCCATTGCGTGTAAATGTGTGCCAATGCGGCCCATTGCGTAGACAGTGCGTAACTTATTCGCGAACAGGCCGCAAACACGGCTTCACGCTGCGGAGCACCCAAATGGCACGCCTTGCCATGATGATTGCGTGGCATTGCGGGGACATAATTAGTGCCAGTGTCAGGGTGGCATTACAGTCAACAACTAAATTATTCATACCCTTAAAATGTTTTGTAATATTTTAAAGTATGTGTAAAATTTATTTGTTCTGATTCATGTTTCTTGAAAATGTGACATATTAACACTTACATCATCTAAAAGTATTCAACAAAGGCCCTAATTCAACCAGTCCACCTTTCATTCTTGAGTTGCCCCCCCCCCAAAAAAAAAATTTTTACAAGGAGTATGAATAATTCAGCTGTTAACTGTATACAGTTATTTGAATACTGAATGGAAACAAATCTGACCTAAAAATACAATAACATCATGAGAATAATGATGCATGCTTGCATTAACATTATAAACAAATTATGTTTTATAATCCAAGGAGAATTAACGACTGGAGTTGTAAGCAATGTACGTCTCAAGTACGTGGTCACTGACAGGTGGTTATCTCATTAACTCGGCTCTCAATTAACATTTTAAAAAGAGGATCATGGGGGACCGACAGGCACCGCTTAGGCATTATTTTCTATATAGAGGGAGCAAGAAGCTACAAGTAGTACAGTGGGGCTTTAAAGGCTTCCCCACCAGCATTAGAAGAAAAAACACTGAAAATCGATTATCACAGATGAAATACAAAATTTTAAATCGAAAGAAACTAAAATGATGCAATTTCCATCACATTAAATGACTTGAGAAATAATTGAGTTTACCTCATGGATTCATATATTTGATAACATCCATTAAAATAATATCTCTGGTTAAAGCCTAAAATATCTCCTGTACATTTAAAAAAAAAAGGATCATTATAATGAACAAGGCTTTCTATTGCAAATAAAACTCTTACTTTTTAAGAGTCAAGTGGGTTCAAGCTTTACAACAGAGCATTTCCAGTTTGCTCAAGAAGTTCACAACCTATGAATTAAAAGTCAGTGGGATGATTTGATGCACGACAATTTACATTATATAAGTATTTCATCAATTAATGCATCAATGATTATTGCCCCATATTTTGCTGGACAGTACAACAGCTGCAAATGATTCTAATTACATTGAAGATTGAAGAGTATAATAGTTCAGATTTTTGTCAGATCATTAAATCAGATATATATGACATTATGGTGTCTTGATATTAGAAAATATGCTAACTCTTTCAATATTTCCTATTCATTATTCACAATAGCCTCACTAAGAAATTCAAAATCATGATGTAAATTCCAGCAACAATTTTCACAAATTTTATCTGAAATCCAAAGTCATTTCCACAATTCTAAGTTTACTCATATTTACTGTACGTGTCAAACAAAAACATCTAGTAATCATTTGAATAAAATGGCAACACATAATCTTGTCTTCTGTTTGGAGCCAGAAGGGCATTGACCCATATATACTTTAACAGAGTTAATGCCCTACTGGCTCTGAACACACAATATATCATCTTTCAATCATATAAAAGTTGTCGCTATATTGGGCATCAATTTGTATTACAAACAATACTACCGTATATATCTTTTTTAAATTAATAGACTTTTGAAACAAAGTAATCAAATTTGCTTCTCCTACTTTTATGACATGAACACAACTATGGAAGGCAAGCACGTAAAAAGGGTAAAAATAGCTCTGAAGATGTTCATGATTTTGATAATTTTACAGAAAGTATAACACAGGTATTAACACTTTATACAGATATCAGGTCTATTTACAATTTTACAAGCATGAAACAGAAAGTGCCAACAGTTCCCATTATTTCATACTTTTTGAATACCTATTTTTCTCAGAAGTACCACTTGGACTGCATTTTTTTGTTTGATCATGGAGATATATGTTAAAAGCTTGAGGTATTTCAGTAAGGGGAAAACATGGGACTACATCTTAGCACAAGAATACAACAGGACAAACTACACGGTTGTACGACACTTACTCCCACGAAAAAATTGCTTTGCATCAATTCCCTACACTAGTCAAATTCGTAACTTCAGATGTGGACTCAACACTAAATCTAATCCTAACCCTGACCCTAACCAACAAACTTTTTGCAACCCTAACCCCTATACCTTTGACGAGATGAAATTCGTAGCAAGTGTCTCAGGAGCCAATGCTGGGTCACTGTGCTACATACCTAACTGGTATGTATATGAGAACAATCCTTCTAGGAAGTCCACAGTATTTTGTTCCAAACGTTGTTAACAAACACATGACAAACATTTAGTGTACCTTGTGATTGAATTGAAAGCCTAACTGTAGCTGGAATCAGAAACAATACCCATAAAATAAAAACTATGAACGTTTACTATTTCCTCAATTCCATGAAACAGTGAAACCTGTACATAAAGACCGCTCAAGGGAGACAAGAAAAGTGATCTTTATTAGGCAGGTGTTCTTTATTTACAGGTTCCTTAGTACAGCTTCCATGAGAACTGATTTTTACAGAAAAAAGTGGTCTTTATAGACAGGTGTTCGGTACAGCAGGTTTGACTGTATTTGGTAACGTATGGGACAAAGACCTAATATCTGGGACTTGCCCTTCTACATAAGTGTTTTATCATTCCCAAACTGCCTTTATCACCCTTAAAACAATGTCAGTTCACTTTCAGTTTTGATTTCATTCTGCCCAAGACAGCCAAGATGTGCGTGTAATTCATTATTTCTTCATTGTCACAAATTTTGCAAAGGTGGATGGATGTAAATAGTAGAGAGAAAATGAAGGATGTTTTGGCAGTCTTTTTGTGAAATTGTCTCTAACATTGAAACTATGACTGAAACCTGTCTTGATCATACAAATATAGTTTAAAGGATTCCCAAGGTGTGTAAAAAAAATTTTAAAATGCCGGGGTTTTGTGCTGCATTTGTTTGCACTCAGAAACCCTATTTCAAACACTCTATATGACCAAGAACAAGAAATGCAACCAAACTAAATTCAGATAAATACAAACCACGAAATGTCTTGGTCATATACTATCTTGGTCGAGCCCCATGTCCGTAATCTCTTGATATAGGCCTATCATGACCCATCCTTGGGTCTTTGAGTAACCGTTCCTTTGGTCTATGCTGGTAATCTGTTGTATATGGATGACTATCCTCTCTATCAGAGTATTCTCTTGACCAGTCATCATACCCCCTACCCCTACCCCTACCACGATCTCCCTTGGGCCCCCACTGCTGCCTGGGCCAGGGTTCCTTTTCCCCCTTCCTGCCCTGTTCCCATTGTTCTCCTGCCCATGCCTCATGGGGTTTATCATCTTCCCAAGGCTTCCTCTCTTCAATGTCCTCAAAATGGCCACCGCTTTTCCGAAGGTCCACATTTCTCCTGTAGTCGATGTCTCTATGAGGTTGCCTTCGCTGACCAATTGGGCCTAGATCTTCCCCATGCTCAACCTCACCCTTATCATCATCCCCGTACTTCCATCCCTCCTCCCCAGGAGGTGGTGGTTCCAGTTTACGTTTCTTGGTGACGGGCACAGACGAAGCAGCTGATGGTGGGTGATGCGGGATGAGTGGTTGACGGGGACCAGGTGGACGTTGTGGGAGGTGTGGTTGGTGTGGGATGAGTTGTTGGTGTGGGATGAGTGGTTGGTGTGGTATGAGTGGTTGGTGTGGGATGAGTGGACGTTGGGAGATGGGTGGGGCTTGGAATGGTGCTGGGGGCTGCCCTTGGGGTGGGGAGGGGTGAGGGTGGCATATAGGGGCACGGTGAGGGGCAGTGGAATGTGGATGATGAGCTGGCTGTGAATGTGGCTTGTTATGACTGAACAATGGATCAGGATGCCTTGGCAAGTCTTTTTGTAGGTAAGCAGTATGCTGCTCACTCTGCATTAAATGTTGAGGATGTTGATGCTGATGATGCTGATGACTAATGTCTTGGGTCCATGCTTGAGATGTTGATGAAGCTGTGCTATCTGTTGTGCTACCTGTTGCCACTCCATGTGTAACTTGCAGCTCCGGATGGTTTATATTTGGGCTTTCTTTGTGTGCAGCTGCTTCTGCATTTGCATTCCACAACACTGCTCCCACAGCAAAGGGAGGCAGATTGGGTGGTGGGCACAGTGGTTGTATCTCTTGTTTACTCTTAGACCTTTCCTGAAGTGCATCTGCTCCAGGTCCTCCTGGAGTGCTAGTAACATCATCCTTGGGAGTCATTGTACTAGAATCTGCTTGAGCCAATCGGACATCTGGTGAAGTACCTGCTTCATCAGACATCTGTTCATTGGTCTTCCCTAATTTGCCTGTAGCTTTGTTGATCTCTGACTGCAGTGACTCTATCTGTCGGTCCAGAAGGGCCTTCTTGGCTTCCTCCACCTGCTTGGTGAGTTGAATCAGTAGCTGCTGTTGTTCTGAGAGACCAGACTGTTCACTGAATGCACTCAGAATGTCCTGGGATGCATCAGCTGCCACACTTGCAATGTCTGCTGCTTTCACTCCGCTCTCTACACCACCATCAGCTTTCATCAAGGGATTCACCTTTTTCTCTTCTGGAATAACCACTGGAGGAACATGAGGGAAAGCAGGTTTAGGGATCACAGCAGAAGAGGGCATACTTCGGCCTTGAAGCCAGTCATCCGTCGGATCCGACGGATCATACGGCGCCTCCTGCTCCTCCCTAGTTGGCGAATACGGTTCCTCTAGCTCTACTTCAAGTTCCTTTGGGTCGACGTTGGCGTACTGCGCCACGATAGGATCAACCAGCTGATCCTCAGTAACATACATCTCCTTTGTCTTGAGATGTGTATCTTTAGGGGCGATGAGATCTGAGATTTCCCGCATGGTGGGCACACTGGACCGGAATGAGGACATGGTGTTCTCAGGAGGTGTGATGTCTAGAGCAGACTGGTGATGGTGTTTCCTCTTAGGGGCATGGTGCACTGGAGGCTCCCGGGGAGGTTGGCTGATGGGTTTGGGGGCCAACTCTCCATCAAGGCTTATTGAGCGTTGCTTCTCCTTGTGTCGGACTACTATACCCAGCAACATGTGTGGTCGATTTGCCGGCAGACCTGTGGGTCAAGAAGAGAGAGAATACAACTTTCATTCACAAGTTCACACTAGATATAGAAAATTCTCTCATTTGCTACCAAAATCATATAAGGAAGTTATGTGTTAAGAAAATGCTTTTGCTTCAAAATACAGTGTTGACAATTGTTATGTAATTCCATACTTTTCACATGGCAGTTTTAAATTGCCCTTTGAAAACTACATAAAATTATGACATATAATGGAATTATAAAGCAATAAGTCAACAATTTCACACTGCGTTTCTATCTTATTTCAATGTCTATATCAGTTGAACTGATGGGTGCCATTGGAACAACAATATAGAAAACAATGCCTTTCTGCACTGGGGGCAAGCTGGGAACCATTAATATGCTGTAGGAATGATTCCTATATTTTGAACTTCAAACTAGTGTTATGAAAGATTATTTAGATTTCTGTTTTTTCTGATAACTCCTGAATACACTACATTGATAATTTTGCCTAGAGGAAATTCCAAGATTTTGCTGTGGAAGGTTGGCAGGTAAGGTGGAATCATCTCTTGTACATGGGATACTCTGAAAGCTATAACATGCTATAAAACATGCAACCTTAGGCCCTACAGCTCTACATCCTATCCGAGTGATAACGTACCAGGTCCGTTGAATGGCAGGATGTGATGGGGAACCTTGTCGCTGGATGGCAGGGCTATCAGGTAGAAGTCCTTGACGTGAGGTCGGTTCTTCCCGACCACGCCGATGCGCTGCCGAGTGTAGAAGTAGTCGAAGAGCGAAAAGAAGGCCGCTTCCTCGTCCTCCTGCCAGACATGGAAGCGCATGATGGTCATCTCCGTTGACTGTGACTGCTTGAGCTTGGTGAAGTAGTCCCATACGATCTTGTAGGGGATACGACCACACACCTCTAGTGTATCTTGCAGGTCCTGTGGACAGACAATGAAAGCATAGAGTTGCAGTGTGCTTATGCAGGGCTCACCACTAACTTTATTGGATAGGAGTCATGCTTGAACTGCTAAGAGTCTGTATGCATAAGCCCTATGTACATATTTCATTGTTTTTTGTTTGTTTTTTTTTGGGGGGGGGCCCAAACTAAGAATTTAATTTAGGTGCCCATGTGGTCCGGCGCCTGTTAGGGTCAAGCCCTGGCTTATGGTAATGCATTCAAAACACCTGTACAGATCTCAATAATAACTCTTCATTTCTTGTTAGCAGTGTTTCTAATTGAAACTTGTTTCAAAGGGAACCTGCATATTTTAAAATCCACCCGTTCAAAAGCACTTTCCAATATTTAAGTTTTATTTTTCTTGATAATTTAAAAAAAAATCTTCTGCACTGATTGAATCACCCTTATAATATTTTCAAATATTGAGCCAAAAAATTAGAAGCAAATAGTCATTTGCTTGATACTGCTACGTCACATGAGAAATTTTCATTTAACTTTATTTTGTAGATTTAATTACATCTTGAGCTCTTGCAGCAAAGTAGAATATATATTTGCATAGTGGCTGTGCTTTATAACTGTATATTATTATTATTATCATTATTATTACATGATTCCCTTGGAAAACAAGCTGGGATACTCACCATGGGTATACTCTGGGCGGGGCCGGACACATGATGCGCCACGGCAACAAACTTTGAGACTTCCTGCATGAAGATGAACCCTCTCCAAGCTGGTGATGCTATCATCGATGCGGACGACACTGACCTCTTGACCTGTGAGGGTCGCGATGCTTTCTTCTCCTTGACGGGTTTGGGAGCGGTGTGCACTGCTGCAGGAGGTGTAGGACTACCTGGGGGTGTTCTAAATAAAGAGCCAGCACATATGGAATAAAGCTTTAATCCTCAAACGCCTTTCATAGTTTATTGGTCGGTTATTGGATGTTTTTTTAAATGAATTCATTAAGGTTTAAAGAAATCTGGCCATGATCAGAACTTAACAAGAACAGAAACAACTAGTTGCTTATTGGGTACCCTAATCGGACCAATTTTCTGTTGCTTCAAATTAAGCAATGATAAGATACATTTTAGGAATTTGAGCCCCAGGAAATCTTTTGTAAACAGTTATAAAAAATGTTTTAAAAGCCTCACTATCACTTGTCTAATAAGAGTTTATTTTACTCAAATTTCACTGACATCTTTGATAAAGAAAATTAAACAGATTATAATTACATGTAGCACAACCCTCATACAAATTCTGCAATGAATATGTCTATAATAGGGGGTAACAGCTGGTTTTTTAATCAGTTTGCCTGAACAGGCCTGAAACAGCCTTAAACAGATAGATGACAGGTTCTGACATCTGGCAAAATCCTGAAAAAACAGGCATTCCTGCCATAACTATCCATCTATCCATGTCCCATAGCTTGGAGGCTGTTGAGGCGACAATGAAATGGACTTTGAGACACAGGTTCTCAGTAACTTCCTGTTTTCAGCTGTTCTTGTGAGCTGCTCAAATGACATGCCCGTCCACTGCTTGATATCATCAGTCCACATCCTAGTTGGTCTACCCCTCTTTCTTCTTCCAAGATGATAGGCACAAGACCAATAAAAAAAAAAAACCTACAACTTACCTGGCCTCATCAACCGGTTCTCTTATTATCACTGCAGCATCCTCATCATCATCATCATCATCATCATCGTCGTCGTCACCACCAATGACAGTCTCCATCAGGTCATCGTAGAGGTCTTCAGTGATGGATTTCTCTTTGGGTTTCTTTTCCTCAATCTCCTCCCCAAAGAATTTGACCGGTTTCTCCCTGACGACTCCTCCTTTCTTCTTTTCTGCCACCACTTTCTTGATGATCTTGGGGGTTTTCCTCACAATGGCCTTCTTCTTGGAAACCTTGTCCTCCTTAGGAGCCGGTATTTTACCTACAATAAATGGAAATGTTTTTATACAATCGTATCAAATGCTACAAGCAAGAGTACACGTCCATCAAGGACTGTGCTTGAATTTTCCACCATACAAATATGAGGTTTTAACAATGCGACAGACATTCGTGCAACTTCACTAAGACACAGTATGACCTTGGTTCATTCTGTAATGCTGACAGACCTTTTGCAACTTAAATAGGAGACATGACTCTACTACTCAACAAGACCCCAGCCTAAGAAGAACGATGTAACAGAAATCATTCAGACTATGCCAGAGCTTGTTATAAATTAGATTTAACATCACCTAAGTGGGCACACGGCATTACGACTTACCGGTACAGATCTTGCAGTTAAGATCAAAGAGATGTGCTTTGTGTTGTTCGGTGGTGTCTACGAGCATGATCTTGGGCGTGGTCGGGGAAGTGGGCGTAGTCGGGGAAGAGCCCCCAGGATGACTGCTAGGAGAAGCAAAGGAGAGTCTGGAAGGGCTCTTAAGTTCCGTGACTGGCGATGATCTGTTGGACTGCTTAGAAGTTTCCTCCTCCTCTTTAGAATGGGGCTACAAAGAAAACACAATCTTAATCAATATGACATTATCTTCAAACTTACTGAAGATTATTAGTAAAAGTTTCATATTTGAGAGATATTTTCCATTAGATGCTATGTTTCTTACCTTACGGTATTTTGAATTCATGGACACTTCAGATAGATAGAAGACAGCCAATAAGATGTTAAATTAATACCTTTTGATACATAGTTCTTGGTTCTTCCGGTATTTTGAATTCATGAACACTTCAGATAGATATAAGATAGCCAATAAGATGTTAAAATATACCTTGTAATACATAGTTCTGGGTGGATACTACTATATCTGCCCAGAATCAAGAAAACTGTATGCGTGGAAATATGAAAGCTTTTTTCTCAATTGTTGTGAAAAGTGCTCCAGGACTGAATTCCAAAGTAACTTTACACTAAACATGCTCACTCCTACCAACTAAATGAAACTGGTATATGAGATCCCTTCACAAGTTACACATGTAGCACTCAACAAGCTGTGCATGTGCTTGCGAGAGCAATGCAACATCCTACATTAGCATAGATGCTTCTATGCATCACCATGGAATAAATGGATGTAGCTTACCACCAATTCTCCTAGGTTGTCCTCCTCCCCCAGTTCTACCTCTCCTTTATGTGTCTTCTTGACGATGGTCATGTGCATCCCCTTTTTATCTTCCTCTGTCTGGACTATCATGTCCAGCTCCTAATAAGGAAGAGCACAGATGAATATTGGATTGAGAACTGAAATGATCATCTTCATTTAATCAAGTTTAATCATCATCAAAATGAAATATTTACAGCTCATGGATAATGATGAAAACAAATGTTACTTTACTTTGAGAAGATTTTGATACCTAAAAGAACAAGAACCAATAAAAGGGATCCGGTAACTTTGTCTCAGATTCTGAAACAAAATCCTTGATTTAGCTCATGCTGCAATGATAATTATAAACCTTTAGGTCAGTCAGGAACCCCATGACTTTTACAAGCCGATCGCCTGTCTGATTATCAAGATAATTATGATTAGAAATCGAAACAAAATTTTGCGTTTTCCTGACGGTTTTTATAACACTACAGTCTATTGGGGAAAACGAGTATGGTAAAACCGCTCACTCAAAGATTTTTACTTTTTGAGGCACTTCTTGATCATTTTGAAGCACAATTTTTCTTAGGGCTTCAATATTACACCATATCACAGACACTGATTAACACGTAGGGCTGTGCATCTCAGATTTAACATTGTTAAACGATTGCCTTTAAGAAAGTATTTAAAAATACATCATTGACTCTGGAATCAACCCCCTGTCAGATATAGTAACTATTTGCAAATAATTTAAGATTAAGCATAGAGTTTACATGAATAGGTTGCATGATAAATGTTCTTGCAATAATTGCTCCACGGTTAATATCCTACACTCACCAATTATATATATTCAACTCTACACTAAGACTATACCTAATTCTAACCATAAACCTAACCACAATCCCAATTGCAATCTCAACCTTAACCCTATATCTTTTGACACAATAATGCCTGAAGCAGTGCACTGTATTATATATAAAAACTGGTCATATTTCTTACATGCTTAGCCTCCTGTTCTCTCCATTTCATGAGCTCTTGTGATGCTAGCTGATCGGATGACATGCGCACCAGATTCCTGGGGGAGATCTCTCCCTTTAAGATGTGACGGAACAAACCCTGACACACAAATATATAGAGAAGAACAATGTTAGAAACAATATACATGTACAGTGATAGCGCTTAGAGACTTTGGTGGTAAGCGCTTTATAAGCAACGTTTTTATTATTATTATTATACACTCGAAGGAGGGGAGACATATCCCTTTGAGATGTGATGGAACAGACCCTGAATGTAATGTCCAACAGACAAGTGTGACATAAGAAACAATGAACATGTATAGTAATATACTAATGGCAGGGCTTGTCACAAGCAGGGGTATATGGGCAAATAACACTCTAAATGCCTGGAAAACCTCTAATTTTAACAATTGTCATCAAACAATTTTGGACCCACAGTTATTGTACAACCCACTTGTTTAACTTAACATCACTTAAAGATAAAGTTGAGTTCTGGTCATGCGATTGCATTGTGAAAGAAACGGTGTGGAATCAATCAGAAAAGGTTGATCATCTAGCAGTATTGGTGTGTACTGCAATGTTCTGGAATCATCAAAATGATAAGAAATTTGGCCCAGTCTTGGTAAAGTTACAAGCACTGTACACATAAATATGTATATGGGACTACACAAACACGTAATTTTTATGCTGTTACATGCCATATTTAGAATATTAAGGCATTTGAAGAGCCATGCTTTTCATGTAACATTTTTTATCTGATGTTCTTCACACTTGCATAATAACAATGATAACGCTCACAAATTATTTTTCACCTCTTCCCAGAACTCAACCTTCTCTTTAAATGAGGCATTGTGCTGATCCTGTTGTGCTGGTCCTGACTGATAATAGATTAAATTGAGTGTTTGGTTGTCAAAATAAAAACAAATTCTAACCCATGAGATTTTTCTTTAAACAAAATGAAAAAGATACAGGAATCATTGCTCTGCATACTAGATATCTTTGGATGAACGCACAAATCAAGGCTTAAAGGTCCCATTTGCAGCCAACATCAATTGTGTAGAACTTTGCAGGAATTATGAATATGTCACGTATGTCCTATCTCTGAATTTTAAACGTTAGCAGTGTCCTAGTATTCAAATTATGCAAGGAAACCTGTTTACTTTCTAGACTTCACTGTCAGACACTTTTTTCTTGGGTAATAACATACATAAAATGAGCTGTAAATGGTACATGAGCATTTGTCTACATCAATAACCCACTTCTTGTAATTGCCAAAATTAAACTGATTGAATCTTTGGGCAGCACAAAAAGTACGACCATTCGGTACATGGGTCTGAAAATCAGACTATTACTAAATTGATTGCAATCACTAAAGTCGATTCGACAACTAACAGTCGTTATTTTCCCACTAAAAGACATTTTCAAGCCCTTTGGTTTCGAGAGAAGTTCTAAATAAGTATTATCTTTCAAATGCCATTGGAATTTAACCTTTTTTTTTGGCGTGCAAATGGGACATATAGTACCTTTAACTCATTCTCATAGGCTTAAAGGTAAACACAAGTTTTGGAAACGCCCCTCTCTCAAAAAAATGAAATGGAAGCTCTTATTACCAATCATGTGAAAGAATATGTTTTGACTAATACGTGATGATACAAATTTTGCCAGGAAAGTCGGGAAACCGCCTACTAATTGATATATTTGGTAAATTATTATATCTATTGGGACCAAATAGATATCGCGCGTGGTCGCGTAGTCCCATATACATCTTTCTGTGTACAGTGCTTGTAACTTTACCAAGACTGGGCCAAATTTCTTATCATTTTGATGATTCCAGAACCTTGCAGTACACACCAATACTTATATGCTAGATGATCAACCTTTTCTGATCGATTCCACAATGTTTCTTTCACAATGCAATCGCATGACCAGGGGGGCGTTTCATGAAACAATTAGTCGGTGGTTTTCACCGACTAATATCATTTTCACCGACAATTTTATTGTCACCGACTATTTTCCAGGCCTCTGATTGGTCAAATTTAGTCGGCCCCGACAGTTGTCGGTGGACAAATGTTGATGAAATGCCCCCCAGAACTGGTCTTTATCTTTAATCAGGGACAATGGTTGAAATGGAAACTAGGTTACTAGGGTTACATAGCACATCCATAACCATATACAATGCTATTGGATCTATAGATAGATCAGAATAGAAAACCATGATGGATGAGGAAGGCTCAGAAAAAAAACTTGTTCGGTACAAGGTAAAACAGGTATCTCTTGTTCAACTTCAAACCTGCAGTACTGACCTTGTTCTTCATGTCTTTGATGTTGAAGATTAGAGTCCTGTACTTGGCTTTGTACTTGGCACCTGTGTCATTGAACAGCTTGTAGAGCTCAAACTCCACCTGCTTGGATACCCTCTTAACATCGTCTGCTGTCACATTCTTCACATCGGGTGCTTTCTTTACCCTGTTTACAAAAAACAAATCATTTCTAATTTTCATTTATGGTAATATACTCAGCGGCACATAGGACAAAGCATTCGCACGTTTATCAACATTCAATATTTCCTAACTTCAAGTCGATACAATTTTACCATCCTCAAGGGGAAAGAAGAAAATAAAATGATTTTGCCTCAGAGGCATCCCAGGTCTGGCAACTTTTACAAAGAAAAGACACAAGATTGGAAGACAAATGCTCTGCAGATAGATAGAGAAGCTATATTTATTGCCGAACCCTCTTTTTCTCTTTGAAAGCTTTCAAAGGGTTTCATTCCAAGTTATCTCTGACTTAGTCTTAAATGGGACATGTTCAACAGCCAGACGTTGAAGAACCTTTAAACACACTAAAAAGTCACGTCCTTGATTAAAGATACATGATTTCAATTTAAGGCATTTCTAGATATTTATTGCTTTTTCATTTTATTAGACAGGCCTGGTTTTCTAAGACACAAAAAAAATTAAGGCATTGATATATTATTTAATGTGCAAAACAAGTGATTTAAGAAAAAAATCTTCATGCATTCCATTAAAATTTTGGTGAATATAATTTCAGTAATGGAAAACTTACCTAGTAAGGAGAACATCCAAAAGTGTCCTCTTAACGTTAACCCTAACACTCTCGGACGTCTGCTCTGCTAGCTTACTGTTCTCCGCCTGCTGCCTCTGACGTTCTTCCTTCTCTCTCTTCTCCCTCTCCCTCCTCTCTCGATCTTCTTTCCTCCTCTTCTCATCCTCTTTCTTCTTCCTCTCCTCCTCCTCCCTCTTCTCCTCCTCTCGTTTCCGTCGGCTCTCTTCCATCCTCTTTCTTTCCAGCTCCCTCTCCATGGCCTCATCCTCTCGTCTCTTCATCTCAAGGAGCAATCGAACCTGAAGAGAGAATAGAGTGAATGATATTACAGCTTTAGTTTTTGAACTTCTTAAGAGTTATACTCAAGCTCTGGAAATGAACCTTCATGTGGGGAGACAATATTTGTCAATGAGACATTCTGAATATCTTATCAGGCAGTAATATATATTAATTACACTCAGATTTGTGCACTCTTAAATGTGTAAATGTATCCTGGATACATACAAGCACCTGAGATAGGCTACATCACTAGCAGTACACCTTGTCAGATGGGCAAGACGAAGAAGAGCTGGATTACTTGCGGGAAAATAACACAGTCCCGGGGAAAAAAATGGTCCAAAAAAAAAAAGAATCCATGTTGTTGCTGTTCTTCTTGTGGTAGTAGTAGTAGTAGTAGTAGAAGTAGTATTAGTAGTTGTTGTAGTTGTTGTAGTTGTTGCTGTGGTAGTAGTAGTTGTCATTGTTGTAGTTGTTGTTGTTTGTTTGATATTTAGGTGTTTTTTTTAATAATCAAAATGGGTTCCATTCATGAGATCCTTCATCAATGAGTCACCCAGCCAAGAAGGGCATTCCTGTATACCTAATAGATATCCAACTCCTAGGTGTGTCCCCGACTCCCCCTGTACTTCTCATTCACGATCTACAAAGTCAGACGGTGTATCTTCTTACCTTTTCTCTCCTCTCTCGCTGTCTTTTCTCAAGGTTGTCTGCCCCGACATGTCCACCATCCTTGTTGGGGCTTGTGATTTGCTTGGTGCTTATCTTACGCTCTGTGTCAGAGGACGAGACATTCCTGATAGGGTCGACCTCGTGTGACAGCCTCCTTGATTCGGGTTTGTGCTTCGACGATCCTTTACCTGTAAAATGACATACATGATAATTTGAAGGGCAAAGGTCGTTGTCGGGAATTGGGTAAATACTATAGGATTCTGTCTACGAATTGGATGTATGAACAACTTTCACAATGGAATTCAAACAAATTCCACAGTGTAATTATTTGTTAAGAAATTTTAATCATAATAATAATACCTGTAATAATTACTGTTTTGTATAAAGTGTTTTAGCAGTTACAATGTAACCAGCCAAAGCGCTTACAGTATCATTACCCCAGTCACTGGCTTCTTTTACTATTTTCAACAAAAAACAAAAACAAAGACAAATAGTAATTCACAAGGCACACAGTTGAACAGATCTATGTTTACCTTTCAATTGTTATGCACTCAAAAAGAAACAAGTATTATAGCTGTCTTACTATATATCAATTTTGTTTTTCTTCAACTGAATAAAATGAATACATTGTGTATCCATGTTTGATGTTAAGCCTTAATTCTTCAATAAGTTTAACATTGAGAGATTCAATTACTATCTTTTATTTTTTTCCTTTTCATGAATCATTTACAATCATTTTAAAGCTTTTACCTGAGTAGAATGAAGATGTTGTGTATCCATGTTTGATGTTTGGCCTGAGTACTTCATACGTTGGATGTCTACCCAGCCAATAGGGTAGTTCTTCATACGTGGGTGCTGTAAGCCCTGTGCGAAGCCGACCCGTGTGACGTTCTATCACAGATATACGCTCATCCTCTCGCAGTTTCAGTGACTTCAATGGAGAAATGAATTCATAAAAATGTATGTTTTGCACATTCTAAAATCAAGAGTATGCTTGTGATAAAATCGTTCTACTAATGATCATCAGAAGCAACATAAATTAGTTGATTAGTTGTCATGTATGACTGTTACCAGTTCATACAAATCACAGCCACATCACAATTTTCATCATGTGTTAGGCTCAAAGCAAAATATGCACTGAATGATTAGGAAATGTTACTAAAAATGAAGACTTTTTTCTCCCAAGTAGATGTAAACATTCCAATATAATGTTTTACCTTTTCATATTACACGTTAATTCAATATGCAGATCTTTTTTGCTCGCTACCGTAGGTCAACAATTTTCTAGTCAAATATATTAACGAACATACAAAAAAAAAAAAAAAAAACATATAAAGCCTTAAACCCTTACCTGCGTGGAGCT
Organism: Mesocentrotus franciscanus; assembly: GCA_037976565.1. NCBI lineage: Eukaryota > Metazoa > Echinodermata > Echinoidea > Camarodonta > Strongylocentrotidae > Mesocentrotus > Mesocentrotus franciscanus. The sequence continues at coordinate 28,839,710 of CP137668.1, read as the reverse complement.
GCTAGCAGAGCCACCTGCAGAGTCTCTCCTTGCTTTTAATCCTGTTGCCCTCTCTTTCTCTGCAGTCAATAGCCTCATACTCTCTTTAGCGTGCTTCACTATGCAGCCCGGACTGCAGTAGACCGATCCAGACCGCGCCCAGTTCTCACACCGCGGCCCGATGCAGTGTTGCTTAGGGGGAGGGGGTCGGAAGAACTTGAGTCGCTTCTTCTTGCTGGCAACCTCCTCTTTGGGCTCTTTCTTTGACTGGAAGGGATAAAACATAAATATCAATAATACCATATATTCTTTTTGTATTTTTAGAAGGGGATTATTATGAAAATTCAACAGAATATTCCGAATTTTTCTGTCTTTTGCAAGGCGTTGCCATGTATGGTACCTTGAATTCCCAAAATTAAACATTTTCAAGTTGTATATTTTATAACCTACAAATGATTATTCTTTTATCACTACCTTTTCCTTCAGACTGTGCACAGCATTTTAAAGTTTTTGTCCTTTTTTAAAGTTTGAAAATACCAAGTCATCTGGTTTAAAGCCTGTCAAAGTCTCTCCTTTTAGAGCTCAAATACTCAGGAAAATAGGAGGAGGGTAAATTGATAGCTGATGCACAAAATTTGGGAACGTATGTCCAGAACACAGGCTGCTTTGAAAAATTTGATGAAAGGTCTTTAGAAATGAGGAGTCAAATCAAAAATAACAAGGCAAATGCAATACCTCAGAGTCTTTCCTCGTCCCTGCATCACTCTTCCTTTTCCTCTTCTTCTCATCGGTCACCTTCCCTCTCCTCCCCTTCTTCTCCTCTTCTTCGTCATCCTCCTCCTCCTCGTCCTCTTCCTCTTCTTCTCTCCTCCTATCGCTGCTCTTCCTTTTTTCTCTCTCCTTTGAACGTGCATCCTTCGGGTCCTCTGTTTCTTGTTTGGTCTTCTTACTCTTGTCATCCTTTGCTTTGGACTTGTCTGCTACCTTGTTCTTTTCTTCCTCTAAAAGAGCAAGAGATTCAAAATGTTGTCAATTGAACACTCGTCATTGGCGATAGGAAAGCAATTTTCTTTGCCTAAAGCAGACTACAGGGGACCTACAGTTGTAGGTCCTATCAGAAGGACTAGGTAATCAAGTATTGAAGGCTAACCAAAGGATACTGGAGCATTGACGAGATCTAAAAATTAGGCAGGGTTCAACACTTACAGGCATCCGGAACCAAGAGCTCAAAAAAATTCTAAATATGCATACAGCCCCCCCCAAAAAATAATAATAATAAAAAATAAATAAATAAATAAATAAAAAGTAAATAAACTAATCAATAAAACGGTTGATCTGGATCTCCTGCAAAAAGGTAATAGTGTGGAGCCTTACTTCTGTAAACCTTAAAGGGAAATCCAACCTTGATAGCAAACTTGTCTAGAATAAAGCAGAAAAATCAGAGAAGCATACTGATGAAAGTTTGAATGAAATCGGACAAAATATTAGAAAGTTACGAATTTTTGAAAGTTGCAATTACTATAGGTATGGGCTCTTCAAATTGGCTGAATTGATAATGTCTATGTGATGAAATGGCGTAATACTTTCCCATTTGCTCCAATACACAAAAGGACTAAAATGTCAACTTTTCATAGAAGTATGACTCGGGATGGTCTGTTCTTTTTAGAGGACCTGTAAAAATTTACTCTCTATGTTATATTTTGAGTAGTGCCCCGAGGGTGAAGGCACTTGGAAGAAAATCAGAAATAAGTGATATTTTTGTACGCGACAAACGGGAGAGTAATCCGTCACTACATCACAATCCACTGACAAAATTGCAGATTTGAGATTCGCACAGCTGTAGTGATCTCATATTTCAAACACTCATAACTTTCTTAATAGTGGTCCGATTTATTTCAAACTTTCGCCATCCTGTTTCTCTGATTCTCATGCTTTCATTCAAATGAACTTATTAGAAAGGTTGGATTGCCCTTTAAGTTGAATAAGAAAATTTTTCCCAAGTAGTCGAGCATGAAAATTTGAAGAAAAAAAGTAAAAGCTTGACAATACTCTGAATGAAATCAAAGAGGACGTCGACCAAAATTCATAGAAGCTTCAAATTTGAAATGAACTGTTCACGGTAGAATACGAGTATATATCAACTACTTTACAAGCTTGATTTTCAATTAATCAAAACAGTACATTAACAACCATAAGTACTCACCAGTACACTTCGGGCACGTCCAGCTGAGGTTCTCCTGCTCCATGCGCTTGCCTTCTTTCTTAGTGATGTTGACACATTTGCCATGGAACCAATCCTCACATTTATCACAGCAGATCATGAACCTGGGAGAATCATGGAATCAGAGAAGACTCATTTTAGAGGTACCTGTTTCTATCAAGGGCAAAGAGGTCTGGCCTGTCTAAAGCGATACTGAAATGATGAACTTTCTGCCCTAGCATACTGTTTAATGCACAGCGCCATCTCATGGTCAACTTGCCAACAATACGTAACCTAATACTTAATTCCCACTTCGCAGACAGAGGACTCGATGTTAGAACAAACAGCACAGAAGGAGCAAGTTACGAGACCATGCTGCTACAGCTGACCTGAGATGGCGCCTGAGATGGCGCTAGAGAGGATTTTGCAGTAGTGCTTATAATAAAGTATGGCTTTAGTTAAATCTTTTATACATAAATGCAGCCACAATCCTACATGTATGACAAATTGCACATTTTAAACAAATACAGTGATTCCAGTAGCTACGGTAGCAGGGATATTGTTGGCTAAACCAAAGTGCTACATGAAGTGTGTGATCAAACAGAAATGAAGGAATTTCTGCTTGATGCACATGATGCACGTACAGACTAACTAGCATATTTACTTGTAGGGAAAGATATTCATGCATAACCAGCAACTAATCCTCTTTCATACACCAATAATTTATATGCATGGCTTGTTATGCCAGACAAGTCTCAGACATGCAACAGACCGGTTTACTAACATATCCAAATTGTATACATACTTTTTAAACAAAGGTTGTTCTTGACAACCCGTCAGCTTGCTGAGGCTTGCCCAACATAGTAACAAGTAATATATGCAGACTGAATTCCCAGTATTGTAGTTCATTCATTAATATCAGGTTAATGGAATACCTCGTCACTAGGTCCCAAGGAAAGAAACATCCATAAATTTGAATATGTTAGTAAACCGGTCTAATGAGGTTGTTACAAAACCTTTATTAAGAGTATGTCCATGCATTGTGTGCATTTTACAAAGAGCCTGCTGTTTTTGTGAACATGGCAAAAGGTCACTGAACCATCAAAGGCAAAGCACGCTCTCACATCCAGAATTGAAGTAGCAACTTGTACTTTTGAAGGTCATCATGGATACACCATACCAAAATTTACAGCTAGATCATGGAATTGGAAACTACTCATTTAATAGTGTGCATGCACATACTTGTGTACAAAGTCTATGGGGGAGAATAGGAGACTCTGAAACAACTGAAGAATTGAAGTGCTTCTGGGCAGAGCAAATTAGTGATTTCATGACAATACAAAGTTCCTCGTTTCAAGAATTCTTTCATATACTTGTAGATCTTACAGTTTTCCAATAAGTTCTGGTCTTTGTAATCATATATACAAAAATATATCTGCATTAATATCTGATGTATTAAAAAGGAGATTTCAACCTCCTAAAAATAGCAAAAATAAGAGAAGCCAGTGAAAATTTGATAAAAATCTGATAAACAGGAAGTTCATGATATTCTATTTGTTTGAAGTTAGAATCAATCAATTACAAACTGCCAACTCCATGATTTCTATTGGGAACAGATGTATTTTTGTGTATTTTACCTGAGAAGTAACCAAAATTTATATATTGTTTTTTCTTAAACCTCTTGGTGAAGTAAAAGCAGAATTTAATACAGGGGGTGTTGTATAAACATGTGTCCAATAACATACTGTAACTATAGCACTAATACAATAGCAAAATTTCTTTGGACAAAAATGAAATTAAAGAAATTCATTAGAATAAAATAAAATAGAGAACTAATATAACTTGTACTGGTGACTTACTTTCCGTCATGAGGCTGTCTGCATATACACCAGAGTTTCTCTGGATCATCGTCACTAGTCCAATCACTGCCAGAATCATGCTCACCCTCATCGACCCCATCGACCCCATGTTCCTCTTCAGATGAAAATGGAATATCACTCAGTTCATCCTCACCTGAAAAACAAGAGTAATATAGATTGAGAAATTGATTTTTAAGGAGTGGATTGACATTTCAAAATAACAGTGGCCACTTAAATGGCACATTTAACTCTTCATAATAAAATGGAATATCACTCAGTTCATCCTCATCTGAAAAACAAGAGTATTACATATTGGGAAATGGATTTTTAAGGAGTGGATTGATGTTTCAAAATAATAGTTACCATTTGAATGGCACATTTAACTCTTAATAATAAAATGGAATGTTGCTCAGCTCATTTTCACCTAGAAAAAGAAAACTTTCTGCATGTTCAAGTAGAAGTAATATTGTCAAAGGGGGGAAACAAAACTCTTTGAGTTGAGAATTATTCTGAAATGTAAAAAGGGGACCTTTCCACATTATTAAAAAAAACATGCAGTTGCTCAGGATTTGTTTGAGAATATGAGAACTTTGAAGTAGTCTGCTTAGACAAATTATTCACTCTGGCTTTAGCTTTGCAGCCCTTATACAGCACTCATATTAAATCGTTCCTACTAGAATCAGGTACCCACTTTTGTTCGTAAATTCATGAACACACAAATATATTATGTGTGTGTTTAGGGGTAGGCTTTCATATTATAGAGAATCCTTCCTTTCTGCCTATCCCAAATGCTCTCATAAATTGCATTGTAATTTTTATCACTATCTTGTTCTTTTTTTATCATTCCATTCTGTATTTGTATGTTTTAAATGTTATTATAAAAGAGTGTTGAATAAACTTTGAATTGAATTGAAGACAAGAATGACATTAAATATAAGAAGACAAAAATGACAAATTACCATTACTTACTTCCTCTTCCTTCTAAGAAATGTCCACAACTTATCTTAAGCTTCGCTAAAAATCAGCTTCAACATTGCATTTAATCTTTGGAATTAAACAATTCCCCGTTCACTTCAGTGCAGATGTTCTTCAAATGAAATATCCAGTTTCTACGACTTTCTTACAAGATGAACAAGTACAATTTCCAAGAAAAACACTTGATATTAATTGTAGCACATACATGACTACACAGTACACAGGCACAGTATATTATAAACATGCCACCAATGTGAGTGTTTATTATATGTACATTAACTGTAATTAACTAAAACTGAAACAATGACAATCAGTCTCCTGGTTTAAAACTTAAATTCTAAAAATGAATATAAATGTAATGTAATGTCCAGTTCATTGATTAAATCATTGAAAGACTTGAGTATGCACTATGCAATTATAAAAGCATTATCATAATTCATCTTGGAATTATTCCCATTCATTTTTGCTGTAGACACAAGCAAAGTTGCAGTCTGAAACTATTTAGTTAAACAAAACACTATCCACATCAAATACATGTACATATAGACAAGAAACAGTAATTTAAAAAAAATATGGAAATGAGAATTCTTACCAAGTTTTGTTTTCTTGACTTCTCTAGAACTTTTAGACGACTTCTTCCTTCTGGACTCGTCCTTCTCCTCGTCTTTCTCCTTATGTTTCTTTTTCTTCTTATCCTTCTCTTTGTCATCCACAGATTTTGATCTACTTTCCCTTCTATGCCTTTCCTTCTGTTTACTGCTACTTCTTTCTTTTGACTTTGAGCGACTGTCCTCCTTGTCTTTATCTCTCGATGATTCCTTGTCCTTGCGATCATGCTTCGATTTAGACTTCTTATCTTGCTTGGTCTCTTTAATCTCTTCCTCTTTTGACACTTTTGATTCTCGGCGAAGACCGCCTAGGTTTTCTTCATCTTTCTTTTCTTCTGTATTTTCTACAGAATTTTCTTGGCTCTTCGTTTTCCTGCCAACTCTTCGAGTGCTGCGTTTTGTAGGGGAATCTACCGGGGCTGCTGCAGGTACACTACTGGTCGTTGGGAGTACCTGACTCACAGCATAGCTATGGTCCATCCAGTACACACTGGTTTTAGGTTCAGGGTGAGCTAGTTCATCATCGGACAATTCACCCGTTTCCTTCTCCTCCTTCACCTCTCCTAACTCCAATTCATCCTTTGTATCTAATGACTTTTCCTCCACTTCACCCATGTCTGCATTCTTTGACTCTGCATCAGATGTTCTTTTACCAGATTCATCAGGTTTCTCTTTCTCCTTGTCACCTGCTGTGGTTTTGTTCACAATGTCTTCCTTCACTTTTTTCTTTGACTTATCTCTGCTGAGGCTTTCAAATAGATTGAGACTTGTTTTCTTTTCTTCCCCCGTGTCACCCTCCTGCTCTTTCTTATATTCCTTCTTTACTGCTGGATCTTTCTCCTTTAGATCTGCATCTTTCTGAGCTTCACTCTGCTTAATCTCCTGATCAATGACCATTAGGTATTTAGCAATTTCGCTACTTATGTCTGCCCCTTTTTTCCCTTTCTCCTTCTGTGCAGTTGGAGAAACACTTCCACTTTCTACAACTGTCACGTTTTTAGAATCCTTTGCCTTCTTTTCTTCTTCTTTCTGCCGCTTCTTCTCCTCTCGCTCTTTCTTTTTCTGCTCTTTTTCTCTCATGGTCTGTCTCAGGGTCAGATCATTTGCTGTTATGTGTGCAATCCTGGCAGATCTTCTCTGGAGGTTATCCTCCATCTTCTTCTCCGACGTTGAGTCTGTGGTTGATCCATTCTCTGATTCACTGTCGCTGGTTGTCTTAGTGACGACCGCTGCAGCAACCAGTCCGTCATCACCGATGGCCTCCATGAGTATCTCACTGCTCATGACCTGGTTCATCAGATGCTTGGTGCTGAAGCTTCCAGGTCCAATGTTGAGCACACTGTCGATGTTGAGTTGAATCTTCTCTTCTTCTTCCTGCTGGTGATCCTCTGGTTCTTCAATGGCCATGCTTTCCATGCTATCTTGAGGAGGGATTTGAAGGAGTGGGTTGGGCCCCGACTTGATCTGTTCGGATTTCAAGGCAGCATCGATCCTAAGGATCTGGTCTTGGGTCAATATCGTTGAGGCACCACCTAGATCCAAGGGAAAGATGCTTCCTGTCTCCTTTCCCTAAAAGTAAAAGCAAAGGGTAGTAAAGCGATCACTTTGAGACAAACTAATTAAATCATTCACAAATACATGAAAAAGAATATGTTCTTTGAAAAAGCCAACAATTTGTAAAATCAAACTCATCCAAGCTCTCAAAGAAAAACTTAAACTTGTAAATATGTGAGTAACTCATGAGAAACAAAGTGTATAATAAACCAAAATTATAAACTTTAAAGACAGATTTCAAAAGTGATTTGAATACTCTCTATTAAGGCTGTGCATAACCGTGTAATGAGGTACTTGAGACTCGAGTACACTCCCAGTCTTGCCCGCGAATACTCGGATGCCATTTTTTTTTTTTTTTTTTTAATATTTAAAAATAAAACTTAATACCTAGCTAGCCTTTATTTTGGTGATTTTACTCACACAAATAAGCCTGAGTCTGTACAGTCCCGACTGTATTTCGAAGCCGACGCTCCGATAAAAATAATACAAATAGATCTAGTCTAGATCTAGTCTAGATCTAGAATCTATCAGCGTGTTTCCACGGAAAAAAGTATGTCACCGAAGAAAAGGATTATGTCGGAATGCGGACTTTGGACTTGCGCGCCCCTGTCAATCACGAAGAAAAGGATTATGTCGCAATGCGAACTTTGGACTCGTGCAGCCATTGTTACCGAAGAAAATGATTATGTCGCAATGTGGGCTTTGGACTCGCGCAGCCATTGCTACCGAAGAAAAGGATTATGTTGCAATGCGGCCTTTGGACTCGCGCTGCCATTGTTACCGAAGGGAATTATGTCAGTGCTTTGGAGGCCTAGCTACCTTGCTCAGAAAAGATCTCCTGCGTAATAAATCAACACTTTTTATTAAATCTCTTCCCTTCAAATTAGGAAGGTAGGTTAGCTTTAAATAGTATTCTTTATTCACATTATGTTGAGACCAGAGATGGTTGTAAAACCACTGAAAAAATAGCCAAAAAAAAAAAAAATGGCGGCCGAGTATTCGAGTACGAGAAATCGTACTCGAGTAGCTGTCAACAGTGCGAGTATTCGAGTATTCAACTACTCGTCGCAGCCCTACTCTCTATTCTTATTAGGCTCTATCTATTTAATCAAATTGAATCCAATTAAAACTCTAACTCATTTAAGAATAACATAATTCAACTGAGAGTTAGAGTATTGGTTATTCACAAGACTCATGTCTTTGGCTAAGATGATTAATGATGTATTATAAAATTAAATGCAACTGTGTACTTAAGAAATAGGAGCTGAGATTATTTCAAGTTGCGATCGATTCGAATCAATCTCAATTCTTTATAAGTCTGGGCCCAGGGCTTGTACTCTGAAAACTATGTTATCTTTTAGGTTGGTAAAACAATGTTAATTCTCATAACAAATCATAATTAGGATGAGCCATCAGTTACTGTCTGTGCCGATAATGGCAGCGTATGTGCACATTTAAACAAGACATCTGCACAAACACTAATACAAAGTGGGTTTTTTTTCTGTGTAACTTCACTTTGTTTTGAAAATTACCATCATTTTCCCCAACATGAAAAGATAATATATTTTTCAGAATATGCCTCAAGAAGCCCTTAAGAATCCTAAGATCTTATGTTTATATTAGGATTTGCAACTCCCTTGGTAATAATGATAATGAACAAATAAATATATTAGTCGCATGCTTTCACACAAGGGTGTAACTTTGGAAAGGAAGCCAAAATTTGACTGAGACCAACCCAAGCAGATGGCGCCACCTCACTGAATCCTTCGCTTGCACATTGGGGCAAGATCGAGAGAGATATTTGGGAGGGAAATTACCTCCCCATCGACATCGCCACCAGTTGCTGTCAGGTTCCAAGTCATCAGCCCACCACCAACCTTCTCCACGACAACATTTGGCGTGGTGCTGACAACAACACTCACAGAGGGCCCACTACTTCCAGGGGACTCCTTCACAGTTTTGTCAACAGACGACAGGGTTGTTCCATCTGAAATGCCATCTGATCCTGCATCGGCTCCTAAAGGTTTTTCTGAAGGTTTCTCTGAAGCTTTGTCCACAGTTACAGAAGTCGTCCCATCTGAGGATTTTCCTTCAGTACTAGAAGCTGTAGAATGGCTTGGAGTTTCTGATGCAGGGCTTGGATCTTGGCCGGGCGTGTCGTCCTCAGTGGGTGTTGCTACAGCAGGTTTAGATTCACCTTGGGGAACCTCACTTGAGGTCTGTGCATCCTCGCCATCCATCCTGGTGGCTAGCTTGTACAGTACCACAAATCTTTTATATCTATCAAGAAAGAAATAATTGAAAGACATTTTTATCATTAAAATCCAATAAAAAGCTGCATGTAGTCAGGATGGTCCACAAACAAAAATGCAAATTTGACCTGTTATTTTCACACCTGATGAGCCAAAAGCACAAAGTCCCTTGTGGCTGGTTCCTGGAAACTTGGTGGTTCTTAGAAGCTTTCTGGTGCAATGTGAGCCATATTTAAAAGCATTTTCAAACAAATTTTATGATTATGACTAACATTTTGGTTGAGAATGAATTTTAACTTGTCACTATTTTCAAAATTTGAACCTGTTGCTGTTACATATTAAAACCCCTTGTGGACCACCCTACTCTACTGGAAAAAAAGAAAGAAAACATTCTCATAATCAATACAATTTCAAGTGGAAGAGGAAAACCGAGATACAATCGAATTTTGGTACAAATCATAACCCAATGTGACCAAAAGATTTAGTCTCTTACGGTTGTTCCGCTGAGAGTCTAGCTCTTTTTTCAAGAAGACGGGCAGATTAGCTGAAAGTAAGTCCCTACATTTTGATGTTTTACAATGATTTTTAATATTATTTTGAAATTATATGAAAAGTAGATCTATTTCCTTTCTAATCATAGTTTTTAAGTATCAAACTGTTAAGTCTAGACAGTAGATGAAGAAAAACTGAGGGGAAAATGTTCAACCGATTCCGGCGAAAATCGTTAGTATTCTCGACCACCCCCTGTACGAGCCGTAAGGGGTACCGTATGTGTATGGGGAAGGTTGACAAATGTCAGTTTTACTAAAGAATTACCCATACCAGACGATTATTTCTGTCTTTAAAGCCTATGCTGTTTTGAATCCTAGACAACCCAACCCAAAGACAGCCCGACCCTGGACAACTCGACCAGGTCGAGTTGTCCAGGGTCGGGTGCTTCAGCAGATAGCTCAGCCCACTTTTGGAAAGTCTTCCTTTTGTGACAGCCACCTAAACCTATCCCTAACCACAACACTAACCCTATTTTATCATGTTTTATATATCATATTATTATTAGATAAATCATTCTAAGCTGTACCCATATTTTTTTTGAGGGCAAAAAAGTGGGTCGAGCTGTCTGCGAAACCCCACCGGGACAACTCGACCTGGTCGAGTTGTCTTGGGTATTGGGTTGGGTTGGGTTGGGTTGGGTTGGGCTGTCTTTGGGTCGGACTGGCTGGACCCCCTAGTTTTGTATTCAGAACAGTGCAAAGCAATGGGAATTTCCAAGTAAACATTAATCATGATTAGGATTGGCTTGTGAATGTGAGCGACGCATGACTCTGTCCCTCTCTCTCTTGCAGTGGCTCAAATCAGCGGCACTGTCCTTTCACAAGGGGAGCGCACATGCTTCATTCCATCTCAAATAACTCATAAGTTATGTCATATGCGTGTAGTCGATGGAGACCAGCGCACACGTGCTTCATTCTGTACACACAAGTTATGTGTAGAGTCAATGGAGTGCCAATGAGCAATCCAACATACCGCTAACCGGTATGTAATAAAATGAAGCATGCACAGTGGCAGTGCATAATGCAGCTGTCATTTGTAAGGCGCACCTCTTGACCTCTTGACCCCCGGGAAAGGTGCGTCATTGTACCGATGTGCGTCACCCTTTTCTGCACTTTTATGTACCATGATGCACCATGACGCACCCTCCGTCAGAAAAAGTGACTCACCATTAGGAAACATTGACGCATATTTGAGTCAAAATTGTGACGCAACATTTCATGTAAATGACGGACCCAGGACGCACATCATTTTGCACACACTGCACCGCGATGCAGAATGATTTTGTCCCGACTTGCATTTTGCGTACAAGAAATATCATACAAAATCATTTGACCATCGCGCGTCCCGGCAATACCTCGTTTGAGGGCAGTATGGCTTGCCGGACGGCACCATGGCGCGACGGCTCGCACATATAGCAAGCTTAGGTCAAAAGATCTCTGCAGGTACCGCAGGGGTGTGTAATGGTGGAGATCACAAATTTATGTTTAGTTTGTGCGGCTTTGGAGCAAATTTTGCTCAAACATTCAGGAAAAAGGTCTAGTTGGGTCTAGTTGACATGTTTTTAGATGGAAAAAAGAAGACATCAGAGAGCCCAGTGAATATTTAAGTATTAAACTAAATGAAAATTTGGCCAATTACTCAGCATTTTCGGGGGCCGGACGAAACCGCGATCGTGTTTTTTTTTCTTCAACCGAGTCTAGCTTGAGCTACTCGGAGTCAGAGGGATACTACATGACGGTCCTATTGACGCATTCATGGTAAAGTGACAGACTATGACGCACACATGCGTGATTGTTATGACTGACCTTTTGCTTCCATGACGGTACTATGCGTCATCAATTTTGCAGTACATGACGCATCCATGACGCACCTTTCCCGGGGGTCAAGAGGTGCGTCTTACAAATGACAGCTGCCTAAGTACACAAGAACAAATGAATCAGCCACTGACAGTGTGACACTGACACTGTGTGCAAATACTGATTTCCCGGGACGTGCAGTGCAGGGGAATAAGTAAGGCCAAGGGCAAATTTCACAAGCAATATATAGCCTATCAGGCTAGGAATTACTTTTTTTATGGGGGCTACTTTTAAAAAAACCAAGGGGCTACTTTAAGAAAAGTGGGGGCTACTTTTGAAAAGAGCGAGCTACTTTTTTAAAGCCATATTGTTAGCTGTAACAATAAGTTGTTTTTTCCTTAGCCATACTGCTAACGACCAAATTGGTACGTAATATGTTATTTACCGGTAGTCTTTTTTTGTCCCAAATTTTTATCATGGACAATGCAATCCCATTTTTATAAAAAATGTAATTCCATTTAAAATTGTGTTATTTTACTTATAACTTAAAACCATTAAATGTGAGTGAACATTTGTACTGTTGTCCCATTTTACTGATGCATTTGTTACAACGAAACATTTAAAATCATGGCCGGATTTTTTTTTCCCGTATAGATCTAGACTCTAATTTTTAATGGCAAAGCTAATTTCATTTCGTAGACAGAAATTGATGCAATCAATGTCTGACAATGGTATCCATATAATAATATTATTTAATTAAACCGTTGTGAGAAAATTTCTGAGGTATAGGAACATCATTTATATCTTTATTTACAGGTTTTTATAACAAATTTTGATTTCTTTCTACGAAACTAGTTATATACGGGAAAAATCTGGCATTGATTTATTGCATGTTTCGTTATAACAAATATATCGGTATGTGGGACAACAGTAAAATATTCATCCACATTTACTGGTTTTAAGTTATATAAACTTACAAATAACACAATTTTAAATGGAATCACATTTCTTTAATGGGATTGCATTGTCGATGATAATATGTCGGGTCAGAAAAATACTAAATAAACATATTATGTACCAATTTGGTCGCTGGCAGTTCAGCACTGACGGACGGTACTCGTAAGTACCTCTTTGCCTTATGCATGTATATATGGGTATGATACGGTAGGCCTACTTTGTATGATATACAATGTATAATTATTATGTAGCAGACACAAGCGCGCGTTTATAGTATCGACACGTGCACGGCCATGCATGCATTATATTATTGCCAGTACTCAGATCGTTCGAGCTAGCTAAGCTAAGCAGTGCGATGCGTCATTGATCGGCAAGCTTGTGTCCGTCGGGGCTCGGTGTGCGGGCGGGCAATCAGAATCAGTAGCGAAAACCATACGGGGGCGACTCTTCTTAGAATGGGCGCCCCTTTAAGTATGGTTTTCAGGTTTTTAGGGGGCGATTTTGAGACGCATGGAGGCAAAGTCGCCCGTCGCCCGTCGCCCCCGTGTATTTCCGACCCTGAAGCCTATTCATCGGGGTCGGGCGAACTCGGCCTCGCTGTAAAACGTTCATTTTTTGCAGGTTTAGGGTTAGGTTGAGGGTTAGGGTTAGGTTTAGGGTTTGGGTTTGGGTTAGGGTTAGGGTTAGGGTTAGGGTTAGGGTTAGGGTAATAGGGTTAGGGGACCGTTTTTACAGCAAGGCCGAGTTCGCCCGTAGCCGTAGGCCAAGTTAGCCCGGATTCTATTCATCATGTTCATTGATTGATGCCAGTAACTAAAGCAAAGGTGTCTATTTCAGCCTTAGCCCTGGCCTTGGCTGCAGGCAATTAAACTAAAGACTAGACTTAAGAGTCTTACACAATCAAACTTCAAAGTGCAATGCAACGCCAAGCCAGCATTGGCCATTGCATTGCATGCAACATGCATAGCTCCCTCCCTGGGCTGCGCTGCGCCGCGCCGCGCACATGCACATCTCATAGACACAACATGCAACACATACAAACACCACCTGAGACTGAGATCCGAGGACCGAACTTTAACACACCTCGTTTTCACGCATGCATACTAAAAAAATATCTTTTCATTACCTCTCGATGCAAATACTTCAAAGCAAATTAATCTCCGCGTCTTTATCAGCTCTTTAAGCTCTAAATCCGGAATTAAAAGGAATTTTAACATCCTCTCCGCGTCAACTCTTCAGCCATGTTTTTATCTGGAGTGCGATGACCGTATGAATGTTGTGTGTACGTGCAAGGATCAATTAAGCCTAGCCTGTGCATGATATTTGTGCTAAACTTTTCCTGTGCTAAAATATCTAACCTGTCGGCATAACGACTTAGCTGTAACATAGTCTACAAACAACTTACTCTTTAGTTTAAAAAAAGAAAAAAAGAAAGGAAACTCACAATCCTTCCTATCTTTAGCCCCCAAAATAACAAAGATTCGTGTATTGAAAAAAAAAATGCATTCTACATAATATGTATGTATGTACATGTACTTTAATTTGCCCGTCCATTTATAAATCAAATGGCAAAAGGGAGAGAAAAAAAAACTATCGGAAGGAAAGAAAGGCAAATGAATAGGCGATACAATTCCCTTCCACACCCGGCCCCCAATTTTTTTATCTCTCATTTCTTTCCTCATATATGTTCTCTCTCGACCCCCCTCAGCAATGACATCAGTGCCCACTCAGTGGCTACATAACTATGCGTTATACCCCACAGCACAGACTTACTCTCCCAAGTTCAATATCAGATGCCGAAGCTATAAATGCTGTTTCCATGGCTTCATCAAGCCTAATTATCTCCCAACTTTCTCTTTCTTCAGTTCCATCCCAATATACTAACTATATAAGACATCAAAATAATATCACTAGTGATATTCGTTTGTCATAATTAATCTATGGTCAACAAGGGATCTAAAAGATCACGACGTTTCGACATATATAAGACAGGTTGCAACTATTAAAATCTCTCTCTCTCTCTCTCTCTCTCTTTCCATCCTCCCGCTCCCTCTCTCTCTTCCTCCTCTTCCTCTCTCTCTCACTCTCTTCCTCTCTCTCTCTCACACACACCATCTCCCAATCTTTCTTTCTCTATCTCTCTCTCTCTCTCTCTCTCTCTCTCTCTCTCTCTCTCTCTCAGGCAGTCTCCTTTTCCCTCTCCCTCTTTCTCTAAATCTGCCATTTTTCATATCTCAGTATTAGCCCTCCATCAATTTCTTCATTTCCTCTCAGCATCTCTCTCTCTCTATCAGGCAGTCTCTCTTCCCATCTCTCCTTTTCCCTCTCCCTTTCTCTAAATCTGCCATTTTTCATATCTCAGTATTAGCCCTCCATCAATTTCTTCTTTTCCTCTTAGCATCTCTCTCTCTCTCTCTCTCTCTCTCTCTCTCTCTCTCTCGGGCAGTTTCTCTTCCCATCTCTCCTTTTTCCTCTCCCTCTTTCTCTAAATCTGCCATTTTTCATATCTCAGTATTAGCCCTCCATCAATTTCTTCTTTTCCTCTTAGCATCTCTCCCTCTCTCTCTCTCTCTCTCGGGCAGTTTCTCTTCCCATCTCTCCTTTTTCCTCTCCCTCTTTCTCTAAATCTGCCATTTTTCATAACTCAGTATTAGCTCTTCGTTCTCATCCACATGGTTTCTCTGTCTTCTAAGGTACTTGAAAAATAAATAAAACCATACTCATTTATAATTTCAATCTTCAGTGTTTTTTTAATTCACATTTCCTAATTTATTACAAAATTATAAGAATACAACATCTGTGTTGATAAAGAGCCAATGGAATATTGATTTGAAAAAGAGAAGTCACATCATGTTTTTGTTGAAGAAACACATTAAATCAAAAAAGCTTTTCAATTTGACAATATTATTGTCTGTCTTCGCATTCTTGAATTGAATATTATTGTACCAGCTTAAATTCACATTTAAAAATAAATCTGTGAATTTCATTAAGTAGTTATTTCTAATCAGAATTTAATATCACTCAATCAAAAGCTGCAGTTCATTTTTATATGAAATGAAAATGATAATTTGCCAACATTGAGAAATATTGCACATGCCCTACAATATTGGGAAGACCAACACATCTGTCTCTTGGGCTGTCATCGACCTGTCAATGTCATGAAACCTAAGATAACTTTTCAGCAGGTCCACAACAAAAGCCATCAGGGTTGGCGAGACCATCAATGTCGGTCTCATGGGCTGTAGCCAATTAAATTTGTAAACTACATGTAGATGGTATACTAAGGGATTATGTGATAAATTTGACAACCTGATTGTTTTCTATTTTGCATAAAGTAAATTGGACATTAGGATAAAAGAATAGAAATGAAATACAGTTTAAATTAACAACAACAAATCAAGGCATTTTAAGTACAAAAGTAAGCTGCATATCCAGATGTTATCTTCTTTACAAAACAGTGTTGTTTATACATTTTCAAATACAAGTGACACACTTCACCAGCATACCATGTGGAAGTATTTATGTGACTCCTTGAAAATGCCACTTAAACACACTTTAGTTCTGGTACATATTTAGTACATATACCAAAACTGAAACTGCAATGAAATTTCTTGACTATGTTCAAACACTGTTTCAGTGGTACCACAAATGTAAATAAACCAAATAATTATTGACGTTACATCAATAATTTCCAATGAATTTAGTGAGGGTAAATTTCTAAGTGCAGCCAAGGGAATATACATACAGTGTATACATTTTTACCTTTATTTGTTCAATATTCCACTAAAAGGGTACACCTTATTTTGCTAAATAGATTATCTTCACTCCTCACTCATCACATTTTTGATGAATACCTTTTAGGTATCACCAATACTACATGCAATTTTAAAAAAATCAAAAGACACAGGTGATCCTACAAAATAAAACATTTTGAATTAAGCAGTCAAGGGATTAAACTGGGAGTGTTAACTTAAGACAATTTACGCTAGAGAGCACCGACAATACAAACTGTAGATACAACACGTGTACAATTGGTGCAAGATATGCAAAAAAGGGAAAATTATTAATTTTTTACTTTCAAATTGACTCCCAAATATCCAACTTCCTCCTATATCCCTGTTTTCTGGTATGATCTTGGACATTGAACAAATCACATGACTCGATGATTCTGTCCTTCAATAAAAATGTGTGTCATTTGATAAACAACTGATAGTGACACTGTGAGAAAACAACCATAACAGAACCTTGTATGGTGTAGAACATTACACTACTTCCTCGTTAATGAATTTCACAGGTAACAATGAGATAAAAATGTGGTATATATTTCTGTGACATACACCAGACTATATTGACATACCGGTCCAATAACGAATAATCTGTTGAGAGTCGAGTCAGAAGGGCATCAATTCATAGTTTAACATTGACTTGTGTGGTCCTTCTGACTTTCATCATTCTGTTCTATTGCCAACAGCTAATCTTCATGTGGGCATGGGACCAAGCATCCAAGTCTTGGCCCAGGTTGAGTGTGCAAATGTCTGATAGACCCCTTTAAAAATTACACTGAGTGCTGGTGGTAGAATTGCATTTTGAAATAACATGTCACAATGTTATTCCGGGGGTTAAGTGCAGGAAATAAGAACAAATTGTGTATTATAGGGCTTTGGCGCCATAAATACCGGTATTGAAGCAACTTACGATATCTTCTTGACTATCACAAACACTAGAAAGTAATACACATATGTAGAAATGGCTGTGTGGGACTACACAAACACATGACCAGAATTTCTTAGTAAAGGTGATAAAAACATTTTTGTTTTAATATATTTGACATATGTGATCAATTAAGAGTAATCCTTCTCTTATAATTACATTGCCACAATGATCATTTTTAAACATTATTTTTGCCAGTGCACAAACCCTGGGTCCAAATTCCAAGCATGAGGGATTTCAGAAAAAAATTATACCAAGGACACATTACCAATAAGGGTTATACACTATGTCCATGTATAATTTAAAGGTGCAAATTTCTATGATCCACCAACCAACCCCTGGACTCGGAGGCTGCAAGACATACAGTACTTCAATTCATTTTGTATGAATGGTGAACTAAATCATGCCGATAAACCTGTTCTTACATATGATATTGTAAAACTTAGATAGTTCACAAATTATGGATATTCACAATTTAATTTTCAACACTATTAGGTCGGACAGTTTATAAACTCCTCCTTTTTTAACCACTACTCAACAGCCCCTTTAAGGACAATTGCTTGACAACTGCGTGGGCTGACTGTACCCGGACTCATTGACAAACACACAAGAAGTCTCAGGAAAGAGGTAATTACCACTGCTTGACAAGACACGTTCTTACTGGCCTGGCTGTAACCCAATAAGGTTTCCGCAAACCCACCCCCAAACCAACCAACCATCAACCTTTCTAATATGTCCAATGGAAAAAAACTTAATAGACTGGATGGGAAATTGTGTGGACTTTACATGTTTACAGTACACTAGACTGTCACAGTACAGCTCCTCCTCCCCCCTTCCAATTGGGATTTTATCATTCATATGGTAGTAACAAATTGCTGAGAGTGTGGAGATGGTGCACACTTCAGTGCCGTTTGAAATCCAGAGACCAGGGCCTGTATTAATAAAATGCTTTGTCAATGAATAAAGCAAAAATAACACTTTTCATATCCATATGGCATCGTGAATATGGAAAAAAGTTGTCAAGTACATGTAAGGAAATGTGCATAAAATTATATTCAAGGGTATGCAGAGTTCTTCATTGGGCTCACAATTGTGAGAACATAACTATTTCAGGTCCATTTTAACATTAGATGGTGTTTACTTTGTTACATTGCTTAAACTAGCAGATGATTAACCTCCCGTTCAGACTTCCATGTCTCTTCCTTTTGCCATACAAGAATCTTATAACTATATGATACTTGTAGTCCAAATGTAATGTAAAGAAACGTAAAATGAAACGTTGTATAGAGAAAAGCATTGAGCATTGTTTCAAACAAAAACTCAATAAAAACGACATATCGTGCAGTACACGTAATGTATGTTATTTAAGTGGGCAGGCTTATTGTGCGAGTGCACTGATGATTGGCCAGCTGTCTTGTCAACTGATCTCTTCAAAATAAGTTTCTTCATATGATGTTGTTATCTAGTCTGTACACCCCTTTCGCATAGATACGATTCTTTCTACGTTTTCAAAACGAGTTTCGTATAAATTTTGTATAGTCTGAACAGGCTATGTGTGAATGGCTGAAAGCTATATTTAAAGAATTAAGACAAAGTCTATTCTCAAAATACACGAACAATTCAAAATAACAAGATTTATGGGGCTGTTGTTATCTTTTTAATACACCTACATTTATAAGTTCCAGTTAAAAGGTAACCTAGTTAAAAACACGATTTGCAGCAACATATGTCAAAAGCAGAAAGCTCAACATCTCTCTGAGCCTATACCTGTACAATGTATTTCGTTAGTATTGACAGGATATGAAAAGAAATATTTCAGTTGTTTTTGTTTTTGTATAACTGCATGTAGCCTACATATCAACTTTGGACAGTCATAAAAAACCTGAAGAGCCATTGCACATGTATGTATAACAAATTGCTGCCATGCTGCAAAAAGGTATTTAAAAAATTAAGACACATTAAACATTTTTGGTTTAAATTCAAACACTGGAATGCAAAATAACCATAGATTCAAAACAAAATTCATCAAAACTGTAGACTGAGCATACCGCTTACTTACATGCTGCATCGCATGTCAAAATTATAAAAAACAAGTCCTTTCATAAGAAAATAGGTTATACTCAAGAAACTTTGAGGTTGCTAATAAGCTTTGAGGCTAGTTCAACATCGCTTCGATGTCGACTGAGTCCATCATCAATGCGAAGGCGGTCTAAGTGAATATCATCCAGAGACTTTGAACGGTGAAGCTGAATGTCCGGAACAGTCAACGATCCTTTATCGGCTGCCTCACTGCTGGGACGGCGAAGTTTCCGTCCGTTCCCGTTGCAATCTGTCTGTGGGTCTTCTAAAAATACATCATCCTCTAAACTAGTTGACAGGTAGGCTTTCGCCTTCCGTGAATGCGATGTCCTCGATCTGTGCGAATGAGGGACAGCGTACGGCTTCTTCTGACAGCGCCGTGTCGGCCTGTGAGTCCTTACAACACGATGTTCATTGACAAGGAATGACGGATATGGTTTGGATGCACTGGTACTCTTCTCTGCTTCCACCACACCATTCTGTATACTGCTACTGCTTGGTTTTATGACTGGACGGCCATGACTAGCTAAGACGGAACCTACACACGTGACAAACTGAGTGTTCATTTTGACGATGTGGAAGCTCGGCTGCATTGATGATGTAGCATTGTTCATATTGTTTTCATTCTGTGACACTCGCTCTTTCAAATATTCTTTCCTGCTCTCTGTCACTATACTGAGCATGCCCAGTTCATTGAGTGCAGAATCTAAATCCATACTTCACTAAATCCACAGCTAAGCCTTTCCCTGATTAACTGTAATTGGAAGAGACAGAGGGAAGAGACAGAGAGAGAGAGAGAAAAAGAAGTTGAATAATGTAGAAAATCATGTCTTTCATGAAAAGGAATAACATTCTGAAAATATATCTAAAAATTTAGGCCCATGCAGTTTTTAAAAATGTGTTTTGCCAAACGATTACAATTGCAATTTTGGGCTAGGCCTATGGTTTGAGATAAGCCTATCATAAGGTTTAGTTTAGGATCATATAGGCCTACATGGATTCACACGTTAACCTGCATGGAGTGTAATGGCACTATATCTTTTAGTGATATCCCAAGCAGTGTTTGTCTGGCTGTTTAGCATGTTTTGGACAAGTACTGGAGCAGTGAACCTGTAGTGTAATGTCAAATTCGACGCCAACTCGTACTCACCCGATCATGATCAGCCAACCTAATTGCCTAACACGAAGAAGGATTTTGGTACTGAATTAAATAAAGAGGCTTACATCATACATGTAAGGCAGCCGGTAGCCTGCGTTCAGAAGAATCCATAAGTATCCATAAACCTATGTTTTGTTTAACTATTCGGATTCCAACTTCCAAGCTAAATTCAAATCATTCCTATATAGTCAAATCTAATTTTCAATTCAAAGTAGATCTAGTCCTGCATGTACAGGTGCAGGTGTAGATCTAAGGTCTAACCATTCTGAATTATGAAGATCATAGTCACTAGACTAATCATACTTATACTAGCTATAGCCTAGTCTTACTCTTACTTAGATCTACAAAATTTAGATCAAGAACTGCATCATCAACTTTCATCAAGACAAGACTTGATCTCAGTGGTCAGAAAAACTCACCTCTCCTTGCCCTTGGTTACACATACCGGTATGATAAAACAAGATTGATGACGACCAGATTATTGAATTGATAGAATAATCAGAACTACTGAAGAAGAAAACAAATGATTTGTTTGAAATCAAACTAGCCTTATAAGTATTAGAATCTAGATCTAGATCTAAATTATAAAGTATGAAAATTTGATTCTTAATCTTAGTCTTACGGCCATACGGGGTTACGACTTACCTTGTAACTGTAATTGTATTTGTAGGCCTAGAATAGATCTAAATTGGCTTTTATTTAACTCGGAATCTCTGCTCTTTAATTTCAGCTGCATTTGACCCCACTTCAGTCACACAGAGAACGTTGCAACCTCTGTAATTTGGATTAAAGTATAAGAGAGTAGAGTGGAATCATCTAGCACATAGGCCTAATAGTTACATCCGAGTGCAGAAAACTAGTCTACTGCTAGCTGCGCTGCATGCTATACACATGCATTTGTCGCACTACAATTTTCCCACGAAACATACAATGAAAACATAAACAGAGAGAGGGATCTACAATACACGCCCGTCGCTTTGGCGCGCTATGAACAGTCTCATTTTATGAAAGGGTTTTTATTCCCTAATCAACAGTATATTCAGTTACTATTAAAATTAGATAATCATAAATTCAAACAATGTTTAGATATCGATTATTGACACATATAACTCATTGGTAGTAACTTACTAATATAACCTTTTTTTATTATAGTTATATTTGTTTGTATCAGAATAAAATTTCTGTAAAATAATGGAACAGTCCAGTACTATGATGCACACGTGAAACATGGACGACGATTAACGTGAAAGCCATTCTGCGATTTTAAAACTCTCGAATTGCTATTAAGTGTTAGCAGTATCAAGCCAGCACAGGTGAGATTCTGTCCATGAGTGACTGTGTCTTTAAGAAGTAGGGATTTCATAAAAAGCGATCATACTCATAAGTGTTCAATCTTTGATATTAACACAATTATTTTGTTTGAGGTTTGAGTTGAATGTAGACGGTGTGTAAGATCACGCAGCGCGAACCTTGAGTGTTAACCGCGAGCATGCAAGCGCAGGCACAGCTCGGCTCCACACAGCCACTGGCACAGACACTGCACAGCTGCAGCTACACAGTAGTACAGTGCAGTGTCAGTATAGAGTCTACTAGTAATCGGTACAGGCTACACAGAATTGCAGATATTTCTCGTCATCCTTCCTCGCGGAAAGCTTAAACTAAGGCTAGACCCTAGGGATAATATGAAATATTATAATATCAACTAGCCTTCATTGGCACCCATATGCCTGTGTGAAAAGTAATGTAAACAAAACCTAAAAGGCTAAAACACATTCCTAATCGCCCATTCCGATTTCCGGCATCCCTTGGAAGTTGCTCATCTGACGGTAATTTAATGCATAAAGCCCCTGAGCTTCAGGGGGCTCTGCCCTTGGACCCAACCAATAGCCCTAAGGCTGGCCCCTAGATGCTCATCTGACGGTAATTTAAAGGGCAATCCAAGCCTTGTCATAAGTTGAGTTGTGTGAAAGCAGAAAAATACAGAAACAGCATGGCAAAAGTTTGAAATGAATCAGAGTTATCGGACCAATACAATAGTAACAAAGTTATGAGTGTTTGAAATATGAGATCACTAAAGTGTGCGAATCTCAAATTGGTACTTTGGTCATTGGATTGTGATGTAGGACGTGGATAACTCTCCCATTTGCCGTGTACAAAAATATCACTAATTTCTGTTTTTCTCGTAAGTTCCTTCTCCCTTAGGGCACTACTCAAAATATATTATAGGTCCTCTAAAAAGAATCGACCCTCCTGAGCCATGATCTTTTGGAAAATTTAAATTTTAGCCATGTTATATGTTGGAATAGATGAGAAAGTAGTCCGACACTACATCACATTGTCATTACCGCTTCAGCCAATTTGAAGTGCCCATACGTATAGTGATTGCAACTTTCAAAAAATCATTTAACTTTCTTATATTTAGTCAGATTTAATTGAAATTTCTATCTGTTAGTTTCTCCGTTTTTTTCTGCTTTCTTTTAGAGTAGTTGTCTATTTGGGTTGGATTTCCCTTTAATGCCTAAAACCCCTGAGCTTCCAGGAGCTTCGCCCCCTGGACCCCCGCCAATTAGTGACTTGCCAGTGTCACAAATAGGGTATCAAAATATGCTCATCTGACCGTAATTAATTTTAAATTGTGTCTTCTTTCAAATCACTGCTCTAGCTCTATCTTGTTTCTTTCAGTACTGCTAAAATGGCAGATGAAGAATCAACTCTCCCAACCGATTTAACAAGAGACGATGGACCTCCGGAGAGTGGTGCTGGTCCCAAGGAGATATTAATTCCTGAAGAGGAGGGCTGTTCAGAGAGCAACTCTAGTTCTACTGAGGTCACTGAAGATGATGGACCTACAGAGAGCAACTCTGGTCATATGGAAGAAGTAGTTCTTGAAGATGAAAAGGAAGAAGAGCCTTCTGTGGTTGAAGATAGTGAGAAGAAACAAGATGTAGACCCTTCAATGGACATTGAAGGCACTGCAGGGGTTACAGGAAAGATGGAGGATAATGAGGACGGGGATGACTCGCAGTCAAGCGATGACATGGATATGTTGCTCATTGCAGATGATTCTGACTCTAGCGATGAAGATACAGATGCCTTGCTGGGTGAAAGTCTGGATAAAGAGGGTTCTTCACTTGGAGACAGTTTAGAGAAAGATGAGGATGGTTCCAAAGGTGGTAGGACCAGTATGGAGGTTGGTGATGAGGGTGATATGGAATATAATGTGAAGATCACGCGGGTAGGTGGAGGTGACTTTGAGGGTTTTGAGATCATTCATGAACCAGTTAGTAAGAGTCATGTAAAAAAGGATGGAAATTTGGATGATAGAGAGAGTCCGGCAGATGACAATACATTACCTATAGAGGGAGAGTCAAGCAAAAGAGGCATTGCATCTAAAGAGGAAGCTACACCATGTAGTAGCAGTGCTACCAACAAAGAAACAAAGGCTAGAATGAAAAGGGAGGAAACTCGGTTCAGCATTCCTCCACCTGAGAATGCACAGTCATCGAGTGCATCAAGTGACAGTCAGAAGACGATACCCTTGAGCGTTGAGCCAAATGACCGTGGCATGAGGCAGCCATGTTCGCCAACCTCCTCCCGCTCAAGCGAAAACAAGTCCAGCATCAGGCTCCCATCATCCCCGTTTTCCAGTGATTACAAACCGTCAACCCCAGGGACGCTTTCTAGTCGTAGCAGCACCACAGGGAGTTTCGACGAGAGTGGAAGATTCGCAGGGGATTCGGCCAATAGCACTAAGCTGCGTGCCATGCGCAATACGACTCGAGAGCGAAGAGAGAACAGGGAGGAACGCGAGAGGCGGGATAAACTGTCCAAGAGTGAGAGGAGTCGAGAGCTAAGCAGGAGTAAGGTGAGATTTGATATCTTGATCGTTCGGGCTATTCATTATCAACTGGAATAAAAAATGTCTTTGACAAGGAACATAACTTGAAGGGCGATCCAGCTTTCATTGCCAGTTAATTTGAATGAAGCCAGGAAAATAGGAAAACTGGCTGGAATGTTTGAAGACAACAAATTGATTCTTAGCAGGTGGACATCATTAAATATGTGGGAACCTAAAATATATATATTGGTCATTCAAGAAATTCTATAACTTTACCCACTAACTGTATGACATTCCATTGTACAATGTACATCCTCTAAGTCTGTAACAGATTATTATTTTTTTTTTTTAAAGCAATATCATTTTCGTAGTTAGAATAGATAATGGAAACAAAATAAATAATATACAGTCAAACCTGCTTTAGTGACTATCTGTCTACAAAGGCCACATTTGTTGTTTCCCTTGAAAATGGTTTCTCTTTGAAACATGTACTAAAGGAACCTGTCTACAAAGACCACTTTTTGTGTTTCCCTTGGCCGGTCACTATAGACAGGTTTGACTATATCAAAGATATTTTCAGATAATCCTTGATAAATTTCCAGACATGTGTGTTTGAAAATGCAAGAAGGTACAAAAATAACCACTTACTGTATGTTCTTTTCAGCCTATGAGCCTAATACTCTATAATCATGAACCTCATGTTGCAACCTGTTTTTCTGCAGTCACATGTGGACAAGAGGAGACTTAGCGATCCGAAAGGTGCTCCTGTGGAGGGCAAACCCTCGCCCCCTAAACCCAGATGCAAGATGTCTAGAATAGGCTTTGATTTTGAACCTGGTTTCAAGTTGGAGGCAATGGACTACCTGAATAATTGGTAAGTCAACAGGTTGAAAAATGCAATTTATCTTTGAAGGCTTTTGATAAGCTAAACGCTCATGTTCAATGACATATTTAAACCATTTACCCCCAAAAATGTTTTCTATGGTGGTATTTTAGAGAGTGATGGGCAAAATTGCCAACGGCCTCTGTGTTTTTCACTGCATAATAATGTGTATTTTTTCTTGGGAATATGATTATGTGAAATGAATCAAGTGGTACTCGTGTACTGAATATTCTCATTTCCCTAATGTAATGAATAATATTAGCCTTTAAAATAGATTGCTGGAGATGCCAATGTATTTAAACCAAGATTGACAGTTATGGTACTATAAGCTTTGTGGTCAAGGTATGGAATTAATTTTTTCCTCATTTTGAATTCTACGTCTAAGAATAAGCAGTAAAATTCAACGCCCAATTGAAAAATTCTTTAAACAGAGGGAAAATGAAGCCATGCCAAATGCTTTATGATTATCTCACGTTTGCTGTGGTAAGCCTTTTCCAGACTTTACGTCAAAGACGTACATATCAGGTTAGGTTATCGTTCGTTTATTAGATCTAGATCATGTGTAGGGCAAGGTTTAATGTTGCACCAAGGGTTGAAGACCGAATTTAGGATTCTGAGTAATGTTAAAAATTGACTTTGGAGAAATTGTTAACAAAGCATATATTATTCATTCTGATGTTTCTTCATATCTTTTAACCAAAACGACATTTGTGTGGTTTTATTAATTTTTTTCCATTTAGGTATCCAGCTAAGATACTACAGGTTGATGAGAGGGGCAATCAAATACAGATCCATTTTGAAGGCTGGAACTCACGCTACGACGAATGGGTCCATTACAACACCCCTAAGCTCCGCCCACTTGTCCGGATGTCCAATCGCAAGGATGGATTTAAGGAGGTCCCTGCTGGGGTAAGAGAATGCCTGACCATAGATCACAATTTTGTTATTAATTAAAAGGGAGAGGGTATATTGGGTGTACTGTCCTGATTTTCATGATTTTCAAGTACTGAAGCAGAGAGCGATACTTAAATGTTGTTGGCTCTCTGTTGATAAAGTGCTACCAAAATTTGATGAAGGTCTGTTCACCTCAATTAACCATTATGTCATTGTATAACAGTGATGCACTCTCTCTTAGACCAAAAGTGGGTAATATAGTTGGTCTTTAAGAACCATTGAACAAAAAAAGTTTTTAACTTTGATTTTCGACAGTTTCACCCACATACAAACTTTGGCTAAATGGACAGTCATGTAGTCGACTGACAAGCAAAAGTCCCTGTGTGAGCGTAAAGGGGGACATTAAATGGAATGCCATAGTAAACGCTTTCTTGTTTATTCATACTTTTAGAATCACAAGATTGGTGATGAGGTTTTGGCTCGCTGGTCCGATTGTCGCTACTACCCAGGCAAGATCGTTGGCATCAATATGTCTGGGAGTTACCGAATTATATTCTACGATGGAATTGAGAAAAATGTCCAGGGTATCAACGTCAGATTTATGCCAGAGGCGCTCAAGAAACAGGTAAGCTCCTTTTTCTCCTCTCTCTCCTTTTTATTACATTTTACAAAATTTTTTGTATTCTCTTCTACTTTTCATTATAGAACTATATATACATTTCTTGCCTTTTTCAGAATGCCCAATTTTGTTAAAACTAAAACTGTTTCATTTATTCATGAATTTATTCAAATCTGGTCCTTCAAGCACCATAAGATCGCCCTATAACAAAACAAATGGCCAATCATTAGAGGTCTGAGTTGGATAAATTAAGTGGAAAAATTTAATACTCTCGTTGTTTTTCCATCAGGATTTCTTCAGCAACCTTCAGCCTCAAATAGAGAGAGCACAGCGCAATGCTGAACAGAGGAAAGCAAACCGAATGAGGGCAGAAGCAAGGAAATCACGCCCTCCATCTTCAGGTAAGTAAGGATCATTGGCCAAAGGTCATCAGGATGCACTGATTTGAGGTCATGTTTAAACCTAAACCATTTATTCCCCTCAGCTTATGGAGTGCCAAGTTTCAACCTCTTCATCATGTACAAAGTACCTTTAAAGAGTAAATAATTGAATAGAAAAAAAGATCTGTCACTGGATAAGGCTGTAAAACAAAATGGAGAAGAATATCTTAATGAAGACCCTTGAATTAAAGTATCTTAATTTCATAGTTTCATTTCATGAATTGATTTTTATTTCTTTTTTAAATAGAACTATAGAGAGACATCGACTGTTGCGAATCATAAATCTATGGACTAAGTAGAGCCAGATTAGACTTGGTCTACTTTGAGAATACAGTTAATTTTCTTTATATAATAATTGAAGAAATTCCTCTGAATATTTAGGCCAAAAGTCCACTGTGTGAGCCTACTTTTCCACTATTACAATAGTAAGATCTGGGCCCCGTCTTACAAAGAGTTGCGATTGATATCAACTCTTTGTAAGAC
Source organism: Mesocentrotus franciscanus (assembly GCA_037976565.1). Lineage (NCBI taxonomy): Eukaryota > Metazoa > Echinodermata > Echinoidea > Camarodonta > Strongylocentrotidae > Mesocentrotus > Mesocentrotus franciscanus. The sequence goes on along the minus strand of CP137668.1, from coordinate 28,811,873 downwards.
CGGTCCCAGGATGCAATTATAGAAAGATAAAGATATCTCCACCATTTGTTTGTATGGCTCAACAACAACAAAAATTTCCTTCTTGAGGTCTTGTGCTGCTTTCAATATTCTAACTTTCGAAATCTAACTTTGATGTCTGTCAATCAGAATTTTCCATGTTTGAAGAAAGATAAGTAATATCAAACTGTACTGTACTTGATTCTACTTTATTTTCTGTCTTACAGCCTCATCCAGTACCGGATCTAGCCCTCCAGAGGAGCGTAAGAGAAAGCTCTCGACTTCCTCATCCACCCCCTCTACCAGTGCTGCAAAGGTCAGAAGGTCAAGGTCTAGCACAGAGCAAGTTCAAGGGTCGAGTGAAGAGGTCACAAGAACTCTGGGCGAAGAAGGTCGGAGGTCGAGAAATCTTAGTGAAGAGGGCCGGAGGTCGAGATATCTTAGTGAAGAGGGTCGGAGGTCAAGAAATTTGAGCGAAGAAAGCAGGAGATCTAGAAGGAGTACAGAGGAGGTCAAATCGCCAAAGGCTACAGATGTCGATCCGAAAAGGTCAAAGTTCGCAAAGCTGTCACAAGATGTGCCTGCACCGGTGCCAGCCAGGAAAGGAGGGCACTTTCTGATGGGAGCCGGGAGTTTTAAGAAGAAAGAGGAAAAGAGAGAGAGGGCCGGTGTCAAGGTAAGTAAATCTGCTATGCTATCATACCATTTTAAAGTTGTAGGGTTAAGTAATCTTTCTATCAGGAATAATCATGAGCTTGTTTGGATGCTGTGAAATCCCCATTTTACCCAAAGGAGGGAGGGGTAGGAATGGATTAAAGTGCGGGTTCAAAGAAAATCACAAATATGGCAAATAACATATCACTAAAAACTGATAAGCTAACAGATGGCCATCGTACAAGTTTCAGGTCAACTACATATTGGGTGATTTATAAAAATACAAATAAAACCACCTCCATAGCATCTGGGATATGCGAGAGATTCTCCAGAAAATAACGATGTTTTAATGCCGTCACAATATGAACCAATCCTGCCCAAGCAGACGACATCCCATAAAGAATGAACATAATTGTAATGCTATTATTCTCAAATTATAATGAGTTTAGTGTTTATAAATGTGATGGAATTTTACACCATTCAAAAGGGGATATGAAACCGATTCTGATAACTAAATTCTTTTTTTTTGTAAATACACAGGATAGGGTTAATGAACAATCAAAGAAACCACACTTTCAAATTAAAACAAAACCGGAATGATAGCATGGACGGCATTTGTCCCTCTTGAAACGCCGAACATACCGCGGTGTATGCAGCTGAAAATACAATGGCGTCATATTTTTACGGATACCTTTATTTTGTTATCGCTGCATTTTTCATCAAAATAAAACCGCGCGGAGTTTAGAGTGAGGCAATAGATTAAACATTTAGCCTGACGGTAGTGAAGTAAGAGAAATAACTGAAGAGAAAATAACAAAACAGGCACTGAAAATGTGTGAGATGTCATGGGACATCCTCTGCTTGTGCGAATCATGTTTAACATGTGACGTCACACATCTCGGCAGTGCTCGGAGAGCTTTACAGGTGCTATGCCGGGGCTGTATTTAAGTGTTTTGTAATTTATAATAATCATTACTTCGAATGTTTCTAAGCATTGAATTTTGATAACCTTGTCCAATCAAAGTGTCATCTTTGCAATAATGACAATAAAGTTAGATTTTAAAATCAATGAACCTTCTCTTTAACAACAAATGATTTATGCAGTGCTTGAGAAATAAGCCAGACTTAATACATTTTTTTTTTTCTTCTTGCAATGTTTTGTTTTGGAAGCCCCCAGTTATGGAATATGAAATAATAAACATGACAAATTTATGATGATGCTCTAGTGGTGACAAAGCCTGTATTCAAACCAAAGAGTACCATTTTGCTAAGCTGGGAATGTGATGCATACTTAATTCATTGAAAAAGTTGAATGTTAGGTAAGGACATCATGAGCGAGTTTATATTTAATTCATAATATCTAGAAAAATTTAGTCTTCTTTGCGTTTCCCAGTAAGGATAATTTATTTCACATTGATAATGATTTTTTTTTTTTAACCATGGCAGCTTGCTTCAACCGAGCCCACCACCAGCGCGGTCTAGACCTGTGGGTAGGCCCCAGGTAGCTATCAGGAAAAGAACTCCGATCAGCTAGCAGTTCTGCAACTCAAGGTAAAAGTTATTTCCTAATGGCTCTTTTTCTGACCTACATGTAGCCCAAATGTCTTTCATTGTTGCTTTGAGATTTGATAGTGATGAAATTACCATTACAAGTCTCAAGAAGATTTACACTAGATGTATTAACAAATTTAAATGTTATGATAATAATAATAACGATTATATTAATGGTAATAATAAATATAATAATAATAATAATAATAATAATGATAATGACAATGATAATAATGATAATGATAATGACAATGATAATAATAATGAAAATGATAGTAATGATCATAACAACAATCATAATCATAATTGTAATCATAGTAATCATAATATTATTATTACCCCAGCAATTTCCGGGTACCCATTATTCATTAAAACCTAGGTAGAGAGTGGCAAATGTGGATTAAAGTCTTGCCAAAGGACCTACTAAATGCCGGGCTGGGATTCGAACCCTCAACCCTTGGATTGAGAGTCCAGTGAATGAACCACTGTACCACAATGACTTTGATAGGAAATGAATAAAAGTTGAGTAACAGGCATATAAATATGGGGACAAGGGGTCTACTTGGAAAATATAAAATGTATTGCCCCACATATTCATACCTGTGTTGGTAAATTCAGTGTGTGCAATGATCAGCAAGTTTTTGTCAATTTTTACCTGTTGCTGGTTGCACTATTTATATCCCATGCAACTTACTGTGTTCATTTTACTTATTTCTCAATTGTATATTTTTATGCCTCCGCTACAACGTAGCCGGAGGCATTATGTTTTCGGGTTGTCCGTCCGTCCGTACACGTACGTACGTACGTCCCGTTCTCGTGATCGCGTTATCTCAAGAACCAGTTGATGGATTACCGCCAAACTCGGGTCATGTATGTATCTTGCAGAGCTAATGAAGTGATTAGATTTTGGGGTCACGAGGTCCAAGGTCAAAGGTCACAGGGCCCATTATGTATGCAAAAATAGCTCGTGATCGCGTTATCTCAAGAACCAATTGATGGATTACCGCCAAACTTGGGTCATGTATGTATCTTGCAGAGCTAATGAAGTGATTAGATTTTGGGGTCACGAGGTCCAAGGTCAAAGGTCACAGGGCCCATTATGTATGCAAAAATAGCTCGTGATCGCGTTATCTCAAGAACCGATTGATGGATTACCGCCAAACTTGGGTCCTGTATGTATCTTGCAGAGCTAATGAACTGATTAGATTTTGGGGTCACGAGGTCAAAGGTCAAAGGTCACAGGGCTCATTATGTATGCATAAATAGCTCGTGATCACGTTATCTCAAGAAATGATTGATGGATTACCGCCAAACCTGGGTCATGTATGTATCTTGCAGAGCTAATGAACTGATTAGATTTTGGGGTCACGAGGTCAAAGGTCACAGGGCTCATTATGTATGCAAAAATAGCTCGTGATCACTTTATCTCAAGAACCGATTGATGGATTACCGCCAAACTTGGGCCATATGTGTGATGTCAGTGCCCTGTGTTTGTGCTTGTGCGATCTCCTCCAAATTTCATATTTTCGTCCTATGGATCTTTGAAATAATTGTTAAAACCTATTTTGTGAGGACAAGCAAGGACAGTAGAAGCTCAAGGATGACTTTTGAGGGACTTTTTGCATAGGATTGCAGGGATTTTAGAGGATTCTTTTCCACCCAATGGCATTGGTTTGAATGATACAATGTCACTCCTGTCCCATACATAAGGTTTAATGTTGGACATACTTTAAAGTTGTGTGGAGACATCAATGAGTGCCTGCTGATATCAGCCATGGACCTCTTTGTGAATCTGTGACTCCATAATGACATAGCAAGTATTTCTTTTGCCAATGTGACATTTGATATTTTTATTCTCAATCTTTTCATCTGCTGAATTGAAGTGAGAGTTGAACTGATTGTTTATTGTTTATTATTCTGCATGAATGCTGAGTGAGTTTGAGACTAGTCTAGTGATAGCTAGGATACAGATCTATGCTTTGACTGCTTATAGGTCTATGCTGTCATCATGCCTAGCTCTCTCCTAGATTACCTTTGCTGGCTATTCCTAGCAGCTTCTGTCATCAACATTCATGTACATCAAGGGCATATCGTGTCTGATCGTGATACTACATGTAGTATGAATCACAACCTGAGCTTTTATGGCAATCACCTCTGCAATTCAAAGAGTAATGACGCCAACTGGTTGCAGGACTCTCTATTTATGTCAACACTCGCCCGCAAGAGATCAAGGAACTGCCAGCACACCATGCATCGTGAGAGGCATACTCTTCTTTATTTGAGTTTTATATTGTTATCCAATGCTGCTGACATTGAACTGAATCCAGGGCCCAGAGCACCGAAATACCCATGCCAGATATGTTCACGTGCCGTAACTTGGAAACAGCGTGGTGTAGCTTGTGATGACTGCGATCAGTGGTACCACGCCGACTGCATGGGAATGTCAACGCAAGTGTATGAAGCCTTGAACAGTGTGTCCTGGCATTGCATTAGATGTGGCATGCCACAGTTCTCGTCCAGCCTCTTTAACTCCACAAGCATAGAGGTCAGCAACACATTTGATGTTCTAGGATCACAAAGTGATGTCACTACGAGCAGCATGGAGACAACGACCAATAGCTCTTCATTATCTTTGGATGGCCCTGGGTCACCGCAGTGGGCATCCTCTCCAGTAAATGTGAGGTCGTCTTCACCAGTAAATTTCAGAAAGGAGAAACAACACACCAAACCTAGAACTATGAAAGTGCTCAACATAAACTTTCAGAGCATCAAGAATAAGAAGGAAGAATTGGCTGTACTCATTGAGACAACAGATCCTTCTGTTATCATTGGTACAGAAACCTGGCTCAACCCTACCATCAGGAGTTCAGAGATCTTCCTTCCAACTTTGAAGTGATTCGCAAAGACAGACAAGATGGCTATGGCGGAGTACTACTGGCGATAAGGAATGACCTCATGTACGACACCATGGACACGACAGATGTTGGGGAGCAGGTCTTTGTTAAACTTTCATTCGGGGCTAACGTAAAGTTAATAATTGGTGCTTTGTACCGTCCCCCAAACAGTGACATTAACTATCTCAATGACCTCTGCTCTATTGTTGAGAAGGTTGCATCCAGAAACAAGAAAGCAGCTTTGTGGATTGGTGGTGATCTGAACCTACCAGACATTGATTGGGTGAACCTCAGCATCAGCGGTCATAACTATCCAGCCAACATGAACAACAGATTGTTGGACATGACCTATAACTGCGCCCTCCAACAGATGGTAACTTTTGCCACACGTGGAGAGAGCATTTTGGATCTATTTCTGACCAACCGACCATCTCTCGTCAACAAGTGCACCCCACTACCAGGACTTGGGGACCATGACATAGCCAGTGTAGACACAGATGTAACAGCAAAGAGGCGCAAACCAGTGAAGAGGTTAGTGCACATCTGGAAGAATGCCAACCTTGAGGAAATGAAGAGGGAATGCCACACATATCAACGGCACTTCATGGAAACCCACAATGAACTGAGCTCTGTCACTGACATGTGGGAGGAAATCAAGACCACCTTACAGAATTTGCTCCAAAAGCATGTACCGTCAAAGATGACCTCGAGCCGTTTTAATCAGCCGTGGATCACCTCTTCAGTTAAGCGGCTTGCCAGAAGGAAGAAACGTGCTTTCATACGAGCTCGCTCTACCAGCCTGCCACAAGATTTCCTAAAGTACAAAGATCGGAAAAAGTCTTCACGGATGGCCTGCAAACAAGCGTACAGTGACTACATCAATCACATTATAAGTCCAGACATGTCCTCAAATCCCAAGCGCTTTTGGAGCTTTATTAACAGCAAGAGGAATGACAACACCGGAGTAGCACCTCTTAAAGCTCAAAGTGGAAGGACTATCTCAGATAGCACTGGCAAGGCACACATCTTGAATGAACAGTTTGCATCTGTCTTCAACAAGGATGAAGACATGACCACCATCAAAGACAAGGGACAAAACCTTTATCCAGACATGGATCAAATCAACATCAATCCTGCTGGAGTGTACAAGCTGCTTTCAACTCTGCAGATACACAAGGCTACTGGTCCAGATGGTCTACAAGCAAGGCTCCTGAAGGAACTTGCCATAGAACTTACACCTATCTTCACTATCCTCTTTCAAGCATCAGTCGACCAAGGCATCATTCCTGATGACTGGAAGAAAGCTGATGTAGTTCCTATCTTCAAGAAGGAGAGAGATATAAAGCGGAAAACTACAGACCAATCTCTCTGACCTCCATTGTGTGCAAGACCTTGGAACATATTGTTTGCAGTAGTATACTTGATCATCTCGACAACCATAACATCTTAAGTGATGCCCAGCATGGCTTTCGTAAGAAGCGCTCGTGCACATCTCAACTGTTACTAGCTGTGCAGGACCTTGCCAGAGGTATTGAGGATGGCGAACAACTTGATGTTATTCTTTTGGACTTGTCAAAAGCGTTCGACAAGGTTCCCCATGGTAGGCTGATGTACAAAGTCAACTATTATGGAATCAGAGGCAATATCCATAAGTGGATTGATTGTCTACTCAGTAACCGGTCTCAGAGGGTTCTGCTTGAAGGAGTAGCATCACATGCATCACCTGTCCTTTCAGGGGTTCCTCAAGGTAGCGTGGTCGGACCTCTGCTCTTCCTTCTCTTCATTAACGACCTCCCGAGTATGTCTCCACACAGTCTACGGTGCGGCTCTTTGCTGATGACTGCATCATGTACAGAAAGGTCAAGACAGAGGAAGATACTGAACAACTGCAGAGGGACCTGGATGCTCTTCATGTATGGGAAGCAGACTGGCTTATGCAATTTCACCCGCAGAAATGCCAAGTTATGCATGTCACCAATAAGAGGAAAGCACTCAGGAGCTCAACACCTTACTGCATTCATGGAACGCCTCTAAAGGAAACTGAGAAAGCAAGATACCTTGGTGTTAACTTTCAGGAAAACATGAAGTGGAATCACCATGTGGATGCCATTGCCAAGTCGGCAAATTCTGTTAGCAGCTTCCTGCAGAGAAATATCAGAGACTGTCCTCTCAAGACAAAAGTGTTGTGCTACAAAACACTCGTCCTTCCAGTACTGGAGTATGCTGCTGTGGTATGGGACCCATTTACTCAGAAGAACATCACAAGATTAGAAATGGTACAACGTCGCTATGCCCGCTTCGCTCTAGGAGACTTTAGACGTACAAGCAGCGTAGCTGATATGCTAAAGCAACTCCAGTGGACCACACTCCAGGAAAGAAGGGCACAACAGAGAGTATGTATGGTCTACTGCATAATCCACAGGCTAATTGACATTCCTGACGTACACCTCATTCCAGCCGCTGGGCCATCTACACGTGGGAATCCAAACAAGTTCCAAATCCCCTATGCCAGAACCCAAACGTATCAAAGACATTCTTTCCTGATGCAATCAGACTATGGAACTCCCTCCCAGCGAGTATAGTTAACAGCACCTCCTTAGCGATCTTCAAGCAGGGGGTGCAACAAATGAGGCTTCGTTAAGCCTCTTTTGTTCTTTTTTAGCAGCACATAGCATCAACTTGTAGTGAGATTTTTACTTGCACTATTCATCTGGGCACTCGACAAGCACAAGTACGATAATACGCCAACGGCGGTCTGTACTTAACCGGAAGAAGAAGAAGAAGAAGAAAAAAAGAAGATGTATGTATCTTGCAGAGTCAATGAGCTGATTAGATTTTGGGGTCACGAGGTCAAAGGTCTAAGGTCACAGGGCTCATTATGTATGCAAAATAGCTTGTGATCACGTTATCTCAAGAACCAATTGATGGATAACCGCAAAACTTGGGTCATGTATGTATCTTGCAGAGTCAATGAACTGATTAGATTTGGGGGTCACGAGGTCAAAGGTCACAGGGCTCATTATGTATCTCAAAATAGCTTGTGATCGCGTTATCATTAGAACCAACAGATGGATTACAATCAAACTTGAATGCGGAGGCATCATTTTCGACTGCGCGCAGTTGAAGTTCCATCTAGTTTTTAAAAGCTTACTAATCGTCAGAAATTCTGTAACAGGTGTGAAGCTTTTGTTTATAAACAAAAACATGTCGCCCCAGCTGAAGCTTCAAAAGTTTTCAAATAGCAGTTTTGTAATGTAAACTATGCCATTTGCTTGAGGTGATGATTGTCTATAATTAGTAACACCAAATGTGATATTTATTTAATGATTCAAATGCTTGTTGCTTATTTATATATGAAAGTTTACACTGGCAAACAATACTTTAACCTACATGGAAAGAATGAATAATAAGACCTGATTACCTAAAAAAACAAGCATATTCGTGTCTCGTGAAAAGCCCAAGTCGAAGTAGTGATTTTTTCCGAAGAGTTTGTACATGTAAAATAAATTCTTAGTTTGGTAGAAAAAACAAAATATGAATCGGTCCTCTTTACCCGAACTCTAGCTCCTACTGTGCAAGAAAGAACGAGCACTGCCCCTCAAGCATCTGTAGAGGGCAGCAGTCTAATTCCAGACACAAGTACGTTGATAAAATAAGAGTGGCCTTGGTAGACCCACACATAGGTGTTGAGTTAAAGTTATTTGTGCCTGTGTTTCCTTAACCTCTAACCTGTAGATTATTTTTCTTTTCCTTTTAATATTTGGGCATTTGATTCTGTTAACTGGTTTTGCATAAATGTTTTCTTCTCATTTCAGCATTGAAAATCAGTTAATGTTTTACCGTCATAGTGCAAATTGTTAATGAAATGGGTAACTGAAGTTGTCACATATTTCTATGGGATATTTTTTGCTTTATTATTTACATTAAAAACTTGCATTCCTAATAACATAACGTAATCTAAATATGTTGAGAGTAAAAAGGTAGGGATTAATTGCAGAGAAATATCAATCAACAACTACCAGTAAATTTTAGAACAACTACAGTGTATCATATAAAATACAAGCGTGTTAAAACTAAAAAATATACTTTTCTGTAAATTTTCTTGTTTCTGTTCAGATAATGATGTGAGCTAAATTATCTAACATGACAAAATAGCATATCTTTAAAGAATATTAAAATAATGCTCATCTTGCCTAGCATTGTGAAGTCATTAGCAAATTGGCTTCATCATTTTGTGCCCATTGCTTCTGTCAATATGGCTAAAAATGTTTTGGAAATGTACTTATGTTAGGAATATTTGTGTGCTAGCATGCTGTTAAATCAAACACCTTTTATGATTTGAAATAAATGTATGGTCGAGTACTATCCAGTTTGAATTGCATGGCTTTCTGATTAAAACTGGCTTTCTGATTAAAACTGGTTCCCTGCAACTTCCCCCTGCATAAATAATTGTGTATACTGCAGTGTTATTTTTATTTTTTTATTTTTCTTTGTCCCTTTTTAACACTTTTTTAAATGTCAGGTATCCTAATATATTTGTTCCTTCTAATGTTCTTATTAAATATGCCTGCCCTTAAGAAGTTACCTTGTGCATTTTGTGATACTTGTGGGAAAAAAAGCATTTGATTTCTAAAGATTGCATTATTCTTTCCTAAAAGTTGCATATCATCTGTTTGGAGTCACATTAACTCATCTATTTTAACACTGCATGAATGCCCCATGTGGCTCCTAAAAGATGATACTTTATGTCATTTGTTTTAGTTATTAACTGCATTTTCAGACACAATCATGACTTTGGAAGTGACCACCATTTTCAAAAAATATTTTCTCATATATGCAATTGGATATTACGACTGTCTTTTTATGAAACACAAATGTTCATAAATGTATTGTAACGATTGCAGAATCAATTGTACTTCATCTGCTCTTTCACTTCCATTAATGATTCAGAAAATTCTACAGCTGAGTGCTGATGTTTAGCTTACAATGTTTTGCGATCACCATCATTGCTACACTCACAATTTGCAATCATTTCTATCGTGGCTTCAAATACATTAGTTGTCTGTAATGTACTACAGTACCTCTTTGTTACAATGTGGCTTTCATTAAGTTATCCATTCTCATGATTTTTTTGAAATTTTACTAATTACTCACTTTAATGACGATATTCTGGAAACCTTGAACTACTTCATGAAATGCCAAGTCGAGCCATTGTGTATGGTAACCATTTGTTTCCTGTATTAGCACACAGGAATGTGGTAATTCAGAATTCAGTCGGTAAAATTATCAGTGAAATTGCTAGTAGTCGTTGTAAAGTACTGTAGAAACTTTAATGATGTTATTGAATGAGACTCGAGGATAGATGTATTAGAATTGACATTTCCCCTTTTTCCTACCACAATTGTTTTTCACCAATAGGTAAAGCTCCAGGACCTGTTACATCGGCTGCAGCAGGAGCAACCCCTACCCCACCATCGAGGGGTAGACCAGGTAAATAATTATATATTATTTTTATTTTCATTATAATTTCAGTATCAGTGGGCTTCAGTTATAACTTCCAATTTCTTTTTAAAAACCCTCTCAAGAGCGAGTTCTATTGTAGCAAAATGAATATAAGTCAACAGGTTATTTGTATTTGAAGACAATGCAATCAATACTGTTTTCATTATTTTGTCCTTTGTCTCCTCTAAAAAAAAATTCTCAGGTCATGTGATTATTCCTCTCGTGGAACACATCTCAATGGACGAGCGTCTTGAGGTGGCTAAGAATCTGGAGAAACTGCGAGCTATCGCTTCAAAGGAACCTTGTAAGTACAGATCCAATTGACCCAAGAGTCATTTAGAATAATGGACATTATCGGGCATTCATCAGGCATTCCACCATGATTAGATTGAGGGTTGAAGAATATTTCTAAGCTAAATCTTCCGGAAAATCTGTCTTGTGCATTTGTGTTATTATTTTTGATTTACTTAGTAGTGAAGGTATTTTGGGGAAATGGACAATTTCGGCATGTAAACATTAAATTTCTAGCAAATGTATGTTCTTAACACAATTTTACTAACATTTTTTCATGTTAGGCAAGAAGTGAGGTATCAACACACCCTTGTACACAATGATGATTAAGATATAATTCTCAACCTTCCAACTTTAAGAGAAAAGGAGGCCTTTGTACACAGTATATGTCATATATCTCAGTACTAAATTTTTAATTAGATGATGATGCTTACACAGGATACATGGGAACACTTTGTAAAATCATGTTCATCTTCTATTGGTCATGGACACATTTTACAAATCCAGAGAAGCTATGAACCTCACTTTAAATGGAACTCGAGAGATTGTGGGACAAATCAATGTGAGCAAGCTATGAAGATTTTTTCTTTGATATTTACTAGATTAAAAAGAGAGAGAGAGAAAAAAAAAATGGGTTGTACCAGATTTAATATAATTACAAATATATCACACAGTCATAGCTAAAAATGGAGTATGATGATATAAATTGATATGTTTTTTGTTTGTTTTCTTGTATTTCTTGCAGTGTTTGCCAATACTCAAATTGGCCACCTGAAGGATCCAACAAAATGTAAGTAAAACCAGACTGCCTGCTTCATTAATTGATTATCTTATTTTTGTCCATCTTAGTAGTTATCATATTGCTTTTACCCTCCTGTGCTTACTCTAACATATTTTCCTAATTTGAGTTTGTTTGTTTGTTATGCCTCTGTCCACTGAAGATATCAAATGTCCATCCATTCATTTGTATTTATGAAAAGGCTTGCTTAAACTTTCCCACTATATTAAATTGGTTCTGTACACTTTTCTCTCTTGCTTTGAAATCACACAGTCATTGCACCTAAAGAGTTGATCGTGGACTTGGATCATAACAAATTCAAGTGTGAGGTTCCTGGTTGTACCAAGTCCTTCCGAAAGGCCAGTCTCTTAGAGTCCCACATGAAGTACTACCACACTGAGCTGGGAGCAGAATCTACAGGTCCAGCACAGGACAAGGATAAGGACAAGTCTGCAGTCAGGCCCAGGAAAAGAAACTATTCAGGTACGGTCTTTGTTTCCAACTTCTTTTGGTCCATTAAGTGTCGGAAAAGTCTTTATATTTTGTTGCATTGTTATGCACAAAACAGTGTTTCCGTGGTAACAAACTGCACAATGCATATTCCTTTTATCAGAAGAAAAAAATTGCTATTCTCTGTGCAAACACTCATCTAGCTCAAGTAGTAATAATGACAGCATATCATATCGAAATAGTAGAATAGTTAAGGTTTTGTACAATATTTTCTTTCTTTTCTGTTCTTTTTACATGATCCAGTTTGTGTATTGACTTGTGCCCATACATAAGAAATACTGAATACTGAACTCATATGTGGTGTGGAAAAACCCAAATCCTGTAAAAAAAAAATTAGAATGCTTTATTAAATAGGATGTTCATTTGTTTAGAGGTATGATGATTATTTTGTTTTTGGCCTAACTTAATCTTTGTTTTTTGTTTTTCTACCTGTCAAAAGCTACCCAAGCAACCTCGTCAAAAATTCGAAGGGATTCTGGGAATTCCGGCTCAGCAGCTGGCCCAACCTCCCCATCTTCTCCTCCTGCCAGATTGGTTGTCAAGCGATCATCGGCTCCAGACACCATCTCCTCCCCCGCCCCAGCAGTGAAGAAACCAGAGACACCTGTCATGAAATCACCCCGATCCCCACCTCCAATCAAGAGCCCGAAGTCTCCTCCAGCCCAGCTGATCAAGTCGCCAAAGAGTCCTCCGGCACAGCTTATGAAGTCGCCAAAGTCTCCTCCGGCCCAACTGATGAAGTCGCCAAAGAGTCCACCACCCCAGGTCACCAAGATCCCCAAGTCTCCATCTGCGACATCGCCCTCTAGTTCCACCAAAGACATCAAGTCTATAAAGGAGATGAAACCTCTCAAGGAGGCCAAATCACCTAAGGAAACCACCCTAACTAAATCACCAAGGGCGCTACAGACGGTGAAGACAGAGAAGAAGGTGAAAGAGGAAGAGACAAGTGAGTTGCCGGGAGCAACCGGTAGGGTGAGACACGAGAGTAAGTCGGACAAAAGCTCCAAAGGAGATAAGAAGGGTTCATCAAGTGAGGGTGGTGGAGAAACAAGTAAAAAAGATTCTACAACAAAGGGAGGTCTGTTGGCAACAAGTGATGTTAAAAAGACTGAGAAGACATCTCCATCATCTTCAAAATCAACAACAGGAAGCATCATCACACCGTCAATCGTTCCGTTGATCCGAGCAGACACCTCCAAGGCTGGGGCAGTAGGTGGCGTGAAGCGAGAGGGTGTGCCAAAGATGGACAAGCTCAAACACAAGAAACACAAGGACAAACATAAAAAGCACAAGGACAAGAAGAAGAAGAAAAAGAAGAAGAAGGAAAAGGAGAAAAAAAAGAAAAAGAAGAAGAGGCAGAAGGATGGAGGGAAGATGGGTGTCACGAAGGGCCATAAGTACAAGGATATTGATGAGTACATCCTGGAGAAAAAGAAGAAAGAATTCCAATTTGAAAGTAAGTAGGGTGATCTGTGAAGATAGTTATGTGATACTTATATATGACTGACAAATTGTTCTTACACAAGTAGCAAAATTGTCTGTGATGAAGATAGCTTTCATTTGCTTGAAGACTGCAAGCTCTCTATTGATTGTATGTATGTGGAACAAAAATGTGTATCTCTCTGTATTGTTTTCATTTATATCATATCTGTGTTGTCAAACTTGGAACAATACAAAACACTTATGAACATACAGTTAACAACTGAATTATTCATACCCCTTGTTAATTTGATGTTTTTTGTGTTTTTCGTAACTCAAGAATGATAGGTGGACTGGTTGAATTAGGGGCTTTGTTGAATACTTTTAGATGTAAGCTTTAATATGTCACATTCTCAAGAAACATAAATCGGGACGAATGAATTTTTCACATACTTAACAAATTAATAATCTTGGTATTAAAGGGTATGAATAATTTAGTTACCGGTAACTGGTCATCAAGTAGCATTTGTTCCCTGGTCAATTTCCTATTAACTGCAATGCTGGAACACTGTACCTCACCCTAACCCTAAACCTTCCCCAAAGCACAATCCCAACCATAACTGTAACCTATTTCTTTGATGAGATATAGCCTGAAGCAAGTGTCCAATCAATCTCCTAAAATGTCATTTCAAGTAAACTTCATCAATACAAACTATAATCTTTACACTTCTGTGATTTTCTTTCTCTTAGTGCCTCTCCCTGTATCCCAGTTCAAGGAGAACTACAGTCGACATCCTGCCCCCATCTTGAAATCTCAGCTCCTCAGGAGTGTGGAGAGAATAGATGCAGGTCACGGGAGAGGGGCTGGTGAGGGGGAGATAGTCAGGTGTATCTGCTACCGGAAGACAGAGGAGGGCTTCATGATTCAGGTAGATTTTGACATTTGGTTTCTCTAATCTTGCTCATTCTCTCCTTTGCTTTCTCATTCTTTCTTCTTTTTTTTTTCTAGCTGTTGTACTCTCTCTCTCTTTCTCTCTCTCTCTCTCTCACTCTCTCTTTCATGTTATGTATCTTTCTCTCTCTTTCTCTCTCTCTCTCTCTCTCTCATTCTTTTTATGTATCCATTCTTGAGAAAGTTTCACCCCACTGCCAATTCTTTATCCTAACCTGATTAACTCTCTCTGTCCGTCTTTCTCTCTGACTTTGTGACTTTGTCTCTTTTCTCTTTTTCCCAGTTATAACTTACTCCCCCCTCTTCTCTCCTTCTCTCACAGATGTCTTTCTCACAGATACACAAAATTATCTCAACACTTCATAATGCTAGCAAAAATATAAATTGGATTGCCTATCAGAAATTACACATCATCTGCTCAGAGTCAGACAGGTGTAACTTATTTCATGTAGTACAGGTAAATGCGTTTCTGGCTATCTATGATCAATATGTTTCCTAGAATGGAAGATGTAACTAAATTTTCAGGCATGATGGTATATTTATGAATGATTTGAATTGAATTGAACAAATCATTTAATTTGATCTGTGTGCACTAAAGCAAACTGATCATTTGCCAACAATCTGCTTTCTTTCTTTTCACAGTGTGAGCGATGTCTGTGCTGGCAGCATAGTAGCTGCGTGGGACTAACCAAATCCACTGTACCTGACCAGTATGTCTGTCTCATCTGCTTCAATCCACGAGGTAAGAAATATGAAGTCAACTATGCCTAGTGGTTCACCAGATATCCCAATTTTTAGAAACCCTATTTTATTGCCTATGGAAATCTTGTTCAGATTACATGACAAATTATTGTGATCTTTGCACATTTTAAAAGGAGAGGGACAAAGCCATTGAAAGTGTTTGTGATCAAGTTCAGAATGCGATAGCCCTGAGTTGCTTTCTCCTTGATCAAATACATAATTTATAGAAATTATGTACTAGTACCATTAGAAACTTATTTTCATTTTGTACTCTGTATTTTTATAACAGACCAGAGAGTGAGTGCCAAATACCGATACGGTCAGACTTGGCTAGATGACGGGAATCTGGCATCTTTCTCATTCGCTCCCAAGGAACATGTGAAGGAGGCGTCTCATAACCTTGCAGCGACCAACCGGCTCATCGGTGAGATGCACACCATCAATGAGGTCCTGCGTGGACTCCGGGAGAAGCTCCATATTCTTCAGTGAGTGTGCATAGCAAGGCTTTTATATTCTTTTATATCTCATAATTCACAGTAAACAGGGACTATGTAATTATACTTTATGTATCAATAATGCTTGATAATGTAAAGATGTCAGAGATGTTGTGTAGTCTCTGAATATCTCATAAGTACCCACACATTGGTCCTGGAATCAACCTTAGAAGCCATTGTCTGTTTGGAGCAGTAACCCATATGGCATATGCTTCTACACAGAGTTCCGAACAAACAATATCTGAGCTAGCCGTTTTAGAGACTAAGAATCATCTGTTTTCTCCTACTAGCCTTTACTAGCCTTTTATAGGACTTCAAAACCTGACGAGAGAGAATCACTTGAATTTTGTTAACACCCTCTAAATACTCTTGTTTGATAATAGAATTATGTGACCAATTAGATGATATATTTAAAGCATGATCCTATTTTTCTCTCACAGAACTGATGATCATCCCGCCATGAAACTCTGGGCTAGATCCTGGATGAAGCCCAAGGTACCTGAGAAAGCAAAACCAAAACCAGACCCACTTGTCATACCTAGTCTAGAGTCCAACCTGAGTCCCACCCTAGACTCTAGCTTATCAGAGTTCAAAGATACACTGAGTATCGATGGAAGCCTGGATCCGGAGGCTAGCTTGACGCCACACCAGACAGAGCAGATTGCTATAATCATGGCCATGAGCGGTGACCTGGAGATGGCCACGTTGGCAAACCTAGCGATGCCTTGCGAGGTTGGGCTTGACTCCTCTGCGTCGTCCATGATCGATGGAAGCCTCCTGAAGGAAGACCAGAACCTAGGGGATGTGGAGATGGGTGGGCTGTCCAGTGTAGGGCAAGGAGAAGTAGTAGACGTTGGGATTGGAGTGCTGGAAAGCGTTGTGGGTGGGATGGAGGTCAAGAACGCACCAGGACCCACAACAGAAACCAAAGTTCCAACCGTTGTGACACCAGGAATGGATGCAGCATCTTCAGCATATAATGCTGGTAATGTTGGTGAGATACCCTTAGCTAACATTCCAAAGACACCAGTGATAAAGAAGAGCCGAAGTGAAGACTTTGACCCTCCCACAGTTAAGTTTGTAATGTCCTCAGGAACTGAAAGGTCACCAGCAAAAGAGCCTGCGATTGTAGACATCAGTGACATTCCATCAACATCTGCTGGCCCCAGCCAGGAGCAGCTGGAGGCAGCTGGTATGATGCGGTTTCAGCCGCTCACTCACAGTGGCAGGAGAGAGGAGACACGCAGACCGAGCCCCCCACCTCAGGATGAAAGCAGTCGAGATACAGAGAGTTCAATGGAAGTAGATGAGGAAGATGCAAAGTCTGATCAATGCAAGGAAGTGTTAATAAGCAGGACTGCAGAAGGAGAAACTAAGGAGAACGTAGAGAGTATGGACGATTTGCAAGAACCTGAAAGTGATCCATCAGCTTCTATAAAGTCTGAGTCTCAGACTCAGTTGGACTCTGTTCCTATCAAGGAGCCTTCAATCACAAAATCTCCTTTAGAAGGTGACACCTCAGTTGTACCTGATCCTCAAGTAGATGATGGCTCGGTTATTACCACAGCAACACAGGAAGGAATCGGTCATCAATCAACAGTAAGTGAGACTGCTCCAGAATTAGTAGCTACAATTGAACAAGATGATGGGAAACAGAAAGAAGAGGCCAGTCCAGTGAATATAAATATTGCAAGTACAGAAACTGACAAGGAGACAGAGATGGAGGATGGCTCTGCAAAACCAGACATTGCACCTCTAGTGGATGGTAAAGCACCTGAAGATATGACAATTGATACTGTGAGTGATGTGCAATCAGAAGGTAGTGAGGCAAGAGTTCCAACAGATCACCCCAATCCCACTCCTGACACCATGGACGTACAGAAACATATAGAAAATGTTACCACACCTGATGATGTACCCCAGGACACCCCATCTGCAGAGACACAGAATGTTGAAGATTCTTTGAACGAAGGGCAAAATGACACTGTACCCACTGATGCTGGTCTAGAATCAGGCATTCCATCAAGCACCAGCTCAAGTATTAAACCTTCCACTATGGAGGATATTGAGCCAAGTATGGAAGCGAATCCAGCTAGTGATGATGTGGCTCTTGTTCCTTCAATCTCCTTAGATCAGCCCCACCCTACTCCTGACACCAGTGTACAAGTAGATCCAGGGACAGTAGACACCCCAGTCACACCATCAGATCCTGTCAACAAAGAAACAGCGATGACTGCTGCTGTTGATCCAGGAGGGTTGGTCGTGCCACCGACTGTTGGGCCTGCTGGGGATGGTCAAGCACTTGTCACACCAGATGTCAGCGTCCTTGGTCCATTAGGGATGAGCGGAGATGCACCACCTGTCCCAATGGAGGCCGAAAACCAACCATCAACATCGGGTTTCACCAACAAACCATTCTCTACAGGGGTGACTCTAGGTGGGAGTGGTGTGTGGACACCTGTTCAGGTAGGATTTTGCAGTGCTCTTTAGTCCAGCACAAATTTAATGAACAGTTTGGGTCGAAATCTGAATGGAAACAAATTCAAATCTATCTTGTCCTATGTGTATTGGGCTTATAATAATTATAACATGTGGATTGAAAAGGTGCTTTTTCTTGAGGATACAAAGTGCTTAATACTAGTATTTTCTTGGGGTCAGCTGAGCTTTGGCAGAGCCTACAGGCACACAAGGATTCCAGGAATTTCTTCTGCCAGGTACCCATTACTTTGTTTGGGTGTAGAGTAGCAAATACACCCGTTTGTACTGAAAAGGATACTTCATGATCAACTAAAAAATCTTTCATTATGTCTAGAAATCTATGAAAATGTGCATTGTTGGTAAATACCTTTATTTTTACCTTAAATGTTGTAGAAAGTATATACCCGGTATGATACATTTAAACTTTCCACCGTGATATTTACAGAAAGTGCCAGAGGTGCCAGTGCCACCCACTCAGAAGAAGAGTCCAGCCAAGAAGGAGGAGGTGATAGAGATCAAGGGGTCACTCAAGATCATAAAGGTTCCTCTGAGCGTATGCAAGAAGAACCTGAAGGAACACATTGAGTACCTGGAAGGTGAGCTGGACAAGAGGATGGATATCATAGAGGAGGAAGCTAATGGTAAGTGATGGTGTTGTCGGTGGTAGTAGTGGTGGTGTTGGTGATGGTAATGGTGGTTGTGATAGTGGTGGTGGTGTTGGTGGTGGTTGTGATGATGGTCATGATGGTGGTGGTGGAGGTAGTGATGGTTGTGGTGGAGGTAGTATTAAATGTGGTGGTTATGGTGATATTTGTGGTGGTGATGTTTTTGTGCTAGTGGTGGTGGTGGTAGTGATGGCGGTGGTGATGCTGGTGATGCTGGTGATGGCAGAATTAAAGGAAGTAGGAGGGGAGCAGGAGAGGAGAGAGGGAGGGAGGGAGGGATGATAAATATTAAGATTAATTTGCGTTAGTGTGTGGAGGGGGAGGGAGGGGTCTTTGTGTGTATTGTTTTAAGGTAGTGGCCCTTGCAATGATGTATTCATGGTGGTAGGGTTTTGGCTATGGATGATGTGATGATGGCGAGAAGGAGGAGGAGGATGTTGATGGAGCCTTCAAGGTGCAGTAGTTACTGTTATGATAGCAAGTTTGTTGCAGTGTTCATAGTTGTGAGAATAATGAAACTTATTGTAATAATGGTGATGACACTAATGTTCACAGTATGGACAATGAAAATATTGTAATCCCAGTTTATATACCAATAGTCATGATGGCAACACTGATGATTAAGAATTGCCAAGTTTGACATTTGCAACCACACACAAGTACAATCAATACCAACTTGATTTGATCAAACATTGCACTTGAATTTGTTTCCCGTATTTACAGCTCTTGAGCAGCAGTTTGCAGAGTTACCAGGTTTGAGTCCTGACATCCGAGGTCTAGCTACCATGAATGATACTTTCCTCAAGACCAAGCTCCAGACCCTTCTTGGTGACTTGGAGCGCATCAGTAACATCGTAGCATTGTGAGAAGAAAGGTTCACCTATCTTTAATTTCTCTTTTACAACCTCTTTCATTTCCTGACTGTCATCAAAAGATATTTAGCCTGGGACACAACTCTTCTTGGTGACTTGTAGTGCAATTAAGTGCATCAATAACATTGTAGCTTTACGAGAAGATGTGCTCACCAATCTCTAATTTATTCTCTCTATTCGTTCTCTCTGTCTATTCCATGGGTTTGATATTAACTTGGAAACAAGCTCTTCTTAATGAGTTACTATCACTTACTACATTAGTAGCACAGTGTTGAGAAAGGTTCACCAGTCAATGCTCTTTGAGTTTCAAACCTGCATGACAACTTTGCATCCACAAAATGACATTTTTAGCATGTGCCTGTATATTTTTCATGTATTCAGCTAATTGTAATTACTCCTTGTGTAAATATATCCACTTGTACTATACATACCAAAACCACATTAAGAAGATGCAGGTGTTATACAAGATGCAAAGAATTTTTGTTTCACTTGAGCCTTTAAGTTGTTTTAACTGATAGCTTTCATCAATGATTAAGCAAAGTACTAACATTTGGAAAGCTTACTATGCTGTTGTGTTGTTGCATTCTTTTAAACTTGTTTTATTTTGTTTAAATTTGTATGTGTTTTGTATGTGGCTGTAATCTAGCTCATAGGAAGTATTATACATATTATTGTAAATAAAGATATAAATAGACATGTAAATATACATTATGTAAATAGAAATATGAAAAATGTTGAAGCTGTTTGTTTTATTTGCTATGTGCCTTCCCATTTAGGCTGCAGTATCAACAGTGATTATATCATAAAGCATGAACCTAATTTGCTGTTTGTTAACAAACGCAGTGAGAGTGAGCAGTGAGAAAAGAAAAGAAAAATTCTCTCCCATGCAGTATTCTGTTCTGAAACACATACATACCTTTTATTCAGAAACGCCCGTTATTTTTTATTGTGACGAACCCCATGTACATGTATAACATACGCGGTACGTTAAGTGAATTATTTTGTTTGACCAAGTTGGAGCATAAAAAAAGCATAGTAAGGCTTGTATAAAGCATTCAGAGTAAACCCATTCCTTCATATATAGCTCATACTGAGACATAATACACTCGCGACCGGGAATATATTTCATGTACCAGTCGGTAATCGTCATAATCACATCAATCATACACTACATGTACATAGTTGTGAATTACTTTGTGTTCTATGACTCGCATTGGACTTTGCACGCATTTTGAAATGAAACATTATACCGTGATGTTGCACAAAAATGAACGTGTAACTTAGTGGTCTTCATTTGACATCTTAAATCTTGACTGTGGTTATCATTTAATGCGCTACAGGTAGATGTTATCAAGTACTTCTAATGCATCAATGGTAGGATCAAATGCAAGTTCTATAAATGTCAAAATGCAACAGTGAAAGACACAGCTGAAGTCTGCCGTTGTATATGAATGGTTCATGCTCTGAAAGATGTCATTAAACATATAACTTATCTTAAGGCTCGTTCAGATACGACTCGGCAAAACGGCTGCGTTTACATAAAGTGTAATACGTTTCATATTTTAGTATCTTATATCACACAGTTCAGTGAATCCTCTGTTGTACTTGTCATTCATTTACTTGCTTTAAAAAAAAAACGTGGCGTTTTGGGGGTGGCGGTTTAGCGTGCCATTTTCTTAGTTCTTGTCATATCAACAATAAAAATTGATTATTCTCTTTAGCATCTATATTTTAAGAGTGCAAACTCTCCAATCACAAATAATGACTCGAGTTATTCCTCAGATTATGATTGTGTAGACATTTAAAATTTTGTTAAGCAGGACACCAAGAACTATTTTGTAATGCCAGTAATGCCCCTGTTTTACCTTAACAATTATCTTGAAATGCTAAAAGTTGGAAATGAAGTATGTCGAAGAGAATGATTTGTAGCCACAAGCCAAGCTTGAGTTTGGTAATCAAATTGCTTTTCAAGAAACTCTTAATTGATCGTGCACAAGTTTTTTTTTTTTTTTCAACCAGCAGGATATAAACAAAACTCCATGGAAATCATATACATTTGCATGTGCACTGCAAAGCCCAACTCATTTTTGACCACATGTTATGCATGCGGGTTTAATATGACATTCAGTATATTAAAGTTTCATTAAATTATGTTAGTAATGATTTTCCTATGTGAACAGAAATAATGCTTTAGAGTTCAAGCATGACAAAGAATAAGGAACATTTTTTAGTTCTTTTTATTGGATATCAATTTTATTTCATTACATTTTAATCAATTTGTGAAAGATATACATGTACAAGGTGATAAAATCATTGAATATGCCTTTCATGTGATCAGCTTTATCATCAATGTCTTGCAAACACAGAGTTCTATTGGCTTTTCTTATAAAAATAAAAATTATGAAAACTCAAGAAAGAGGCACTTGTTTTCATTTGTGATTCACTGTGTTATGTTTAATATTTGAGACTCAGAGGTAATTTTTTTTACAGTTCTTAAAATTGAAAATGTATCTTTTTACAAGATTGTGAATGATGTGAAAATTTGATGAAGTGGAAATTGAATGAGCTGACAAACATTGTATTTCTCAGATTTGGTATACAACATTGGGAAGAAAGTGAAAAGGGACTGCGATTCAGTTCTTTGACAAGATTTGAAAGAGATTTGCATTTGCTCGTAAGAGGGCTGTGATGGCCAAAGAAAGCTTTTACTATATTTCATTTTTAGAATACCTCTTGAGAGTGGAATGAATTTCTATTTGCCTACCTTATATATATATATATATGATTTATCTTTTTTTTCTTGTCTGTACTTCTACTTCTATAAAACTATGTACGGTAATCAGAGATGCCAACTGTTCCGTTTTATGCCGTATTTGTTCCGTTTATTTGCTATGAATACGGCTGTATGTTTTTTGTATGTTTTGTTACGTTTTTTTGTTGTTGACGTATTTCTTAATTTCCGATCATGAGCTTTGTTTGGTATGTGTATTATGCACCTATGTCTTGTGCGCACGTTGCGAACAACCCACGTGTACTGTATGCACGTTGCGCTCCGATCCGGATTTTTTGTTTTGTTGATGAAGGTTGGCATCTCTGGGTAATATACCATTCAGCACTATGCCTCTCCTCTCTCTATCCCTCATACATCTCTCTATCCCTCATACATCTCTCTCTCTCTCTCTCTCTCGCTTCCCTCTCTGCCCCCAATGCCCCTCCTTCATATACACCAGTGGTTGAAGTTAGGAATTGTAATAGTTAGCATGGGAAATTTACCGGAGAATTTGTCATAGAACCCAGCAGGCACATGGCTCATGTTCGTTGTTAGGGAAGAGCCTATTTGAATTGAGACCAAACCAGATCCCCCTCAAGCACGATTTTCTTGAAGAGTTGGAAATTTGAACGAGCTCCCGCTTATCGTCCGGTCTCGCTCGATAGGTTGCAAACACTGAGAAACATTGAGAACAGAAAGTAAAGAGAGAGAGAGAGATGTAGATAAATAGATAGAGCAAGAGAAAGAGAAAGAAAGGGGGAAGGACATAAATATCAGAATATTGTTGTGTGCCACAAAGCGGCCAAAATAAGTGATGAAATCAACAGTAGCCAATGCTGAGAGTATAACATTGTAATATTGTAGTATTCAACAGCCATCTTTCCTCTCTTTCTCTCTCACTTACATTCTTGGTATGTTGAAATACATTAATATAATCATATGGAAACACAGTGATTCTATGAATATAATTAAATAGAGATCTTTTAATCAAGTCTTATAATACATGTATATTACAAATGCTCAGATTATCATCATACAGATTCTTTTCAATGATCCTACAATTTCATCAAAATATCAAGAACTTGCACATAAAAAGAGGTCTTATAATACATGTATATTGCAAATGCTCAGATTATCATCATACAGATTCTTTTCAATGATCCTACAATTTCATCAAAATATCAAGAACTTGCACATAAAAAGAGGTCTTATAATACATGTATATTGCAAATGCTCAGATTATCATCATACAGATTCTTTTCAATGATTCTACAATTTCATCAAAATATCAAGAACTTGCACATAAAAAGAGGTCTTATAATACATGTATATTGCAAATGCTCAGATTATCATCATACAGATTCTTTTCAATGATTCTACAATTTCATCAAAATATCAAGAACTTGCACATAAAAAGAGGTCTTATAATACATGTATATTACAAATGCTCAGATTATCATCATACAGATTCTTTTCAATGATTCTACAATTTCATCAAAATATCAAGAACTTGCACATAAAAAATAGGTCCTCTAGACCAGAGTACCTGTAGTCATATAAAAACATGATCTGAATGAGACAACAACTATCCTAATCTTTCAAATCCTACAGAAATGCGATATTTGGAAAATCAGCCTGATACATTTGTTTCTTGACTGTCAAAGTCGTTTGATTTTACATGTATGTCTATGTTGACATGATAAGCATGAATAAATTTATAAAGAGAGCATATCTCATTTGTGCAGAGCTAAAAGTGCGTTCAGTCTGTGCTAATGTATATGAACTAATGCCCCTCTGGGTCCAACCGGCAGACAATATGGTAGAGATCATGCAATGATTATTCCGAAACTGTAAACCACAATGCACAACCAAATCCCAAATTGCAATTTTTAATTTTTATATCATACATCAAAGATTACGCCTGCCTTCATATCATACAAGTACAGTATGTACCTGTGAATTCATTGCATTCTGTAAGATAAAATAAATGAAGAATCGGTAATTTTAAGTATAAATTGACATTTGACAATTTTTCAAGTTCAAAATAACACAAAAAATTAAAATATCTAAAGAAAGACCAAAAGAGTATAAAAGCTCATTGAAATTGAATATTCATCTGAATACGGTGATAGTTGATAATTTAAATTTCTCTGGGTAAACTTCAGGTCCTGGAAATGATGTCATGGAGTAGAGAATGGTACGAAATTTAAAATGCTTGAACGCCATGATAGCAGCCATGTTAAAGCAGGGTAATAACACTGGAACATCAGGAGTGTCAAGTCTGACAGGCTGTACAAGAACCCACTATTATTAATTTTCAAAGAAGATGATGGATGCTTAGAATATACAGTTCAAGTTATACTGAATAACTGAATAATCTTTAATAACATGAATTTGATTTTGAATATACACATACACCAGTATGCGTATATATATTGGCAGTAGATCACACAATACAATTTGGCCAGAGTACAAACAGCTTGGGCCCGCAAGAACACACAGAATATCATAAGTACCAGTACATGCTAAAAACTAAACACTTTATTAAAAAAATATATCTTTCCTGGGTTAAAAGTGCAAATATATCTTAATCTTTAATTTCATAAGAAGATAGCAATCCATTCAATTTTTTTTTAAAGACTGAGCATCATGCATAAAACAAGTAACACCTCTTCTGTTAACATAATTGTCAAGCGCATTTAAACATGTACGTGGAAAATGTGCTATATAAAAATACATTGTCATTATTATCATAATTATCATTATTATCAATATCAGTATTATTATTAATATAATTCATGATTAAATATGAGCAGGCAGGTTACACTGTAATATCTCTCTCCATGCATTGTTTAGAATAGTCCAAGTTTGGGTTAACCCATTGCCTATGGAAACCGTGTGAATACGGTACTAAGCCTATGGAATGAAAGAATGCAGCAGTTAATGGGTTAAGTAAAGCCTTGGCACATAATGATCAGACTACGGACAAATATAGGAAGACATTGCATAGAGTTTAGTTATGAAAGATTGGATATGTACAAAACCTTCTAGACTGAGGGCATTCTTCTCCTGCTTTACAGGCTTGTAATTTTTCAAAATTTTAAGTACTGTTCACGTTCGAATACTAGACTACGTCAGCCAGTGTACAGGACTTTCCCCTGTTTGCAGTTATTAGGGGATTCCTTCTATTTTGTAGCTTTACTATACCGAAAATGTTAATTACAGGGTAAAGTGCAGGTCCTGGATTACAGTAGACAATGGTAAAAAAAATTCAAATGCTTGAGCGCCATGATAGCAGCCATGTTAAAATGGTAATAATACTGGAGCACCAGAAGTGTCAAGTATGACAGGCATGAATGTTGTACAAAAACCCACTATAATTCATTTTCAAAAAGGATGGTGGATAGAGTCATATCAAATACGACATATTACAATTGCCAATCTTTTTACAATACAGAAATGAAAAAATACAATTTCTTTTAATGAGCTATGGAAACAAATATGCAAGTGCAAAACCCTATGACTGGTTATACAATATAAAAAATGCCTGTAAAAAAGCTGAATGAAGAAGAGGCAACATTTTCAATCTTTCAGAACTTCTAAAAATCATTCAAACTACAGACTGGAGCAGGCTTTACATTTGTTCAATGTATTACTATGCTTTGACAAACAGAATCCAGTGTCACTTGGAATATTTTAAAATCTACAGGGTAAATGCATAAAAAACAGAAATTATGAACAACTTGAGTATAAATGTGCATTGATAGGCATTTAAAAAAGTTTGAGAGACATTCAAAATAATTGTTTTCAAATATTTCAAGAATTGTTCGAGGTAACCTGTCTCTTGCTTTTTTTTTGGTGAAAATATGGCAGTGCATGGACCTGGGCTGATTAGGCACGAGGTACATCTCAGGCTCAGCAGAGAAACAATCACAGTCAAAACGGAGAACTTGAAACAATCTAAAATACTTGGATGAATCTGTGCATAAGAGTACTGCAAAACCAGAAAATCAAGAGAAATTTCACAAACATTTGAAGAATCCAAGTTGAGAAAGACATGAGGTGACACATCAACAAATTTGAGCAAAATAGTAAACTGTTGATTTGCATGGAAAAGTATGGTAGGTCCTTGGTTATGCAGTAAATTTCCAGATCGTCCTCGGTATGTTATATTCCTACAAAATGTAGGTCCTCCATTACATAACATACTGATGTGTATTATGAGTCCTTGATTTACACCACCAACGTGTACGTGAGTGTATGCATGTGCATGCGTGTGTGTGTGTGTGTGTGTGTGTGTTACAGTATCAATGTATTCTAAGCACTAACTTATGATTATGCCATTACAACACCACTCTGACCAGTGTTCGATAAACCGCCGTTTATACTATTACTGGTGTCGTACTGGCAGTATGGGAGGCCATCTGTGTCCTTCTTGTCGCCGGGACGTTGACAGGGCTCGGTCTGGAGTTCTGGATTGGCCCAGGGTTGAAGCTCACCTGTTCCCATCAACAGGTAGGTGACGGCTCCGAACATGTAAACACCAAAACATATCCAGAATGCAATCTGCCACTGTGAGATGTCGTACTACGGGGGTGGGGGGGGGGGGTGGGAGAAAGAACGAGGTGGTAAAATGAAAGTAACATCCTTTTCTCTTTTTTCCATGGGTTATGAAGATGAAGTTCAGAGCCCTATGAATTTTGATATGCAAATTATCACTACTTGTAATAAGATTTATCACGATTCAAGGAAAATACACTTATAAAACTATTAAATGATAACATAAAAATACAACAATTACTTTCTTTAAATCTGGCCTCTCTCTCCTTTATCATCTTAATATGAATGTCAAAGTGTTAGATCTATATCTCGCAACTGTTACTTTTCACACCTTCCCATGTTTTTCATGTTAAACCAAAGACTTACATTTGAATTGTAAAAAGATTTTAAAGAATTAGAGCGAAACATTTAGAATTTCTTTCTTTTTTCTACTCTCATTTGTGATTCTTCACTTCTTTCATGTATGAGCTCCCATACATGCTCATTTATAACAGGGTACAAATTAAACCAAGTTCGACATGGGTTCAGTGGGTGAGGTTTATGTTATTTCTATTTTCTAACTACTCCTTAACTGTCAACCGTTAGAATGCCAAGTAAAGTTTTGTTAAGGTTAATTTCATACATTCTAGCAGGATATAAAATACTATTTTTAGGTGATTGATACATTTCAAGTTAGAAGTTCAATGCAAAGCACCAGTTACCTGGTTTGTGACGTAGAGCCCCACCATCGAGGGGCCCAGAATCCCTGGGATGGTTCCGATGGTATTGGTGATGCCCATGAGGAGCCCTCCATACGCCGGTGCAATGTCCAGGTGATTGACGTTGAAGCCAGACATGGCAAACCCTCCTGTACCAACGGCCAGAGTTAGCATTGCTACAGCCAAAACATGGTTGCATCCAATGTAGCCGGTTATTACTAGGAATACAGCGGGTAATACAAGACCTGCAAAAAGAAGTTAAGAATATCGCCGTTTTAAGATGGGTCAAATAACTGATAAAATGTGGGGGAAAGCCAGACATGGAAAGACCCCTTGATCAAATGGCCAGATTTAAGAATGCCACAGCCAAAACATGGTTGCATCTCATGTATCCAGTTACTACTAGAAATAGAGCGGGTAAAACAAGACCTGCAAAATCAAGAAAATCTTGATGTAACAGAGGTTAAAGTGATTGCACATATCAGGGTTTGGATGTGGAAGAGAAGAAGGGAGAGAAAGAGAGAGAGAGAAAGGGAGAGAGACAGAGACAGAGACAGAGAGGGGGGTGCACTAGTTTGGCCAGGAGGGATTAGATCACACAGCGTAGTCACTGACAGGTGGTTATCTCATCAACTCAGCTCTCACTTTAAATAAGAAAGAGAGGATCATGGGGGACCAACATGCACAATTAGGCATTGTTTTCTATATAGAGGGAGCAAGTAGCTACAAGTAGTGCAGTGAGGCTTTAAACCTAACTATAAACTTAACTAATATGTACAACCCAACTGTAACACTAACTCTCTACATAATATCATGACCTATTAACCATAAAGTATGTCTGATAACTGTCTTACCTAAAGTATTGAATAATCTCCTTGTGTTGGTCGTTGAAAGTATATAGCGCCCTCTAAGGAAGTCAGCTACCTGACCGCCAACATTGATTGTGATCCACATTACTAGATAAGGCACTGCTGACAAAAATCCACTCTGTAAAGAAAAACATAGTGTAATTTGAAAAGAAAATGGTATAAAACTAATCCAATGAGAATGGACTGAAAATGAAATATAAATCATAATGTCCACATTCAATAATTGTTTACATGTAGGATTTTGAGTCACCCAGAAAATTAGCACATATTGTGCTTGGAGCAAAATTACATACTGACTGCACAATTATATTTCAATATCTTTTGGTTTGTAAAAAGCTTCCAGATGGCATTGCAATATTGTTTCAGTATCTCATGAAATTCGGTGCATAAACAAAACAAGAATGAATATGTGTTTTAAT
The DNA here is from genome assembly GCA_037976565.1 of Mesocentrotus franciscanus. NCBI lineage: Eukaryota > Metazoa > Echinodermata > Echinoidea > Camarodonta > Strongylocentrotidae > Mesocentrotus > Mesocentrotus franciscanus. Next base: position 28,782,756 of record CP137668.1, on the reverse strand, counting down.
AGGCAAAGGCTAAGGCAGTGAAATTACGAAAGCATGCCTTGCAAAACTGAGAAAGGAAATTTTGTCTTTCTTTCTCTGTGATTAAAGTGCAAGTTGATACAAAGTCATTATGGTATGATGGTGAAAAAGGAAAATTCAGCTAATGGGTTTCACAAAATTAATGATAATGATGAGAAAGGGGAAGTCTACCCTGATATGAAGTTGGTTTTAATATAGTAGTTACAAGATAATTATAAGATAATTACATTGTATTATGTTATATAGTAATATCAGCATTACCCCTTTAAAGGCTCATAGTAGTGGGTTCTCATGGGGAATTTGACACCATTCAGGTGTATATCGTATAACAGGTGTTGTCAATCACCACGAGTGGACTTCACTTTTACGCCCACAGGTCTTGTGTAATGCACTGTGCCATGTGCACTGTGCCATAAATAATTCTCATCATAAGAAAACTTCCCTCACCCTTGAGATATGAAGGCAAGCTGGAGTATTTTCTGGTGGGATGCCTGGTCAGCTGTCTGAGAGACCTGTGCACACATTAATTCAATCAAATCCGGGGGGTGTTTCACAAAGACTAAGATCGACTTTAAGTTGGACTTAACTATGGCAGGCCATTCATGCCATTGATTGCTCTCACCATCATGATCTTTAGATAATATGTTTTCCTTCAGTAATGAATTATCAAAAAATGTAAATTCTGTAGAATTGTGACCATGATTTGTACGTCCCTTGAGAGACTGATGCCAGTAAATGGTGAGAGCAAACAGTGGCATGAACGGCCTGCCATAGTTAAGTCCAAATTACAGTCGATCTTAGTCTTTGTGAAACACCCCCCTGGTGTCTTATGATGCAATGCACATGGACACTGACTACTATGTAGCTTTAAACAAAGAATTATTGTTGGAAACTTACTTGTGATATATCGAAGCCCAGTCCAAATTTCAAGAAAGAAGGCAGATTGGTGAGCAATGTGTAGAAACCAAAATTGTTTGAAAAATGAGAGAGGCTAATGGCTAATAGTCTCACTGATGTCAACATCTTGAACCATGGAACTTTCAGATTCTGGTTATGAATACAAAATAACAAAAAGGTGGAGATTCATACATCGTTATTATTATTTTTATTATTATAATCATTATTATTATTTTTATTATTATTATCATTATCAATAATATATTTATATAATATTGACTGGCCGTGAGGGGTATATAAGAAATATTGACCAAGCTAAGATCATATTGCCCTGAGTCGAAAGACGAGGGCAATATGGTCTTAGCGCGGTCAATATTTCTTATATCCCGAAAGTAAAGCCAGTCAATATTTTTATTGTCATCCAAATCAGACATCTAGAGCAAATACAGAAATCCACCATGACAATCTCAAAAGACTGAACAAACTTTGTCAAACCAGCACTGTGCATCCAGTGCTTGACGAAATTTTTGATGCACTGCAATTAAACAGTGTGCCTTTGGTGTGATTATTACGTCACAACAGAGTGCGCGCAAAGTGCGCAGGTTCTCGTACGCATAATAGATGCACAATGAAAATGACAAAATACGGCGCGGTCAATATGAGACTATATTTTCACTCGTCTCTACACGCAAAGTCTATATGGGCAGGGAGACCAAGGAAAATACAAAGAATATACCCTTCCGTTCACCACTACTAATGAAAACTAGGGCAATACGGTTTAGTAAATGACCAGCTCGGATATCTGATATGGGTGATAATAAATATTATTATCATTATTGTCATTACTATCATTATTATTATCATTATTATTATTACATATTATTACTAGGAGGAGGAGGAGGAGGAGGAGGAGGAGGAGCAGGAGGAGGAGCAGGAGGAGGAGCAGGAGGAGGAGGAGGAGGAGGAGGAGGAGGAGGAGGTGGAGGAGGAGGAGGAGCAGGAGGAGGAGGAGGAGGAGGAGGAGGAGGAGTAGTAGTAGTAGTAGTAGTAGTAGTAGTAGTAGTAGTAGTAGTAGTAGTAGTAGCAATAGTAATGTTATCATCATCATCACTATCACCATCATCATTGTTATTATTATCATCATTATCATTATCATCATTATTATTATTATTATTGTGCACATTATACAGTACCGATATATACTATTGGACACAAGCATACCTTATCTTTGGGTTTGATTGCTTGCTGAAGAAACTGGAGTTCTTCTGGTGAAATCCTAGGGTGTTTATCTGGTTTATCATGCACCAATGCAATCCATAAAATAAACCATAATACTCCACATACACCTGCAAACAAGGTAAAGAAGAAAAGCACCAGTGTAAACATGGAAAGCTGTAAGGGCATAACTTTAGTTTACCCCGATATGCAATATGAATGATTCATAAGAGATATTTTTAAGTTAGAAGTTGTCATAGTTGAAGTATAGATGCTATTATGCTTTCTAATCAATATGATTTAGGTTTTTTTTTTATAAACAAAACTTGTTTACATAATCAGTCCAAAATAAACATATCCTGTACAACCCATTCTGCCTTTTCCCCTCCAACCCTCTAACATTAGGTCCTACATTCTCATCCGAGAAGGAGATTATCCATGTCAAATTTACACAAATGCCTAACCTACAGTTTTCCCTCAGTTACCACACAACCCCATCTACTCTTGGTTCTACTCTTTTAAACTGCAGACAAACTTTTGTTTGGCATCAAGTATTAAAGCCTGGCCCACTTTCCAACCTTACTCATCTGCAGTGCCCCCCCCCCCACCCCCACATCTTCCTTCTCTCCCTTTCCCCATGGTCAATAAATTGCAGACATCAGAGACAAATGATCGATCTCCTCCAAGAAAGTCTGGCCACACCTTGTGCCCCATCCCCTCTCATCATTTCTTCATTCTGACCAAGACGGAGAAGAAAAATGATCAGCAACCAAGAAAGTCTCTAAAATCCTCCCCCCTAGTTCCCTCCTCCTCTTCCCTCCTCCTCCTCCCCCTCCCCCTTTCCATCCACTCGTCATTTCTTCATTCTTACCAAAGACATAGAAGACTGATGGCCAGCCACCAAGGAAATCAGAATTACAGAGCACACCAGAGATGGGCAATGCCAACACTGTACCAAAATGGGAACCTATGAAAGAAAACAAAACAAACGCTTCAATTACAGTACAAAGTGGTCAAGTTAAATAAAGAGAATTAGGGACTTTTTTTTCATAGTCCATTTAAGCACTCTGACCCACAAGATATAGTGCACAGTGACAAGAGGAGGATTAAAACTCTACACAAATTTCTATGAATGGATTTCTAAATTGTTCTTAAAATTGGCACATCAATTAAGTACCTCCTGTTCTTTGTTACAACAGCTCAATGCAATAGCTTACTCAATTTTCAAGTTATGGGAGATCAAAATGAGACCATGAGCTACAGTTGTAAAGAAATAAAAACTACTAAAACAAACTCAAGATCAGGCAAACATAGGTCTAAAAAAACTTTCTGCTAAAATACCACTTTAAGATTGTTTGGTGCTTCCAAAATTTTAGGTTACATAGAAGAAGATATGAAGATATGAGATATCCATACTCTAAGACCATTGTTCTTACTGCTGCAGCTCTTTAAACTATTGCACTGTGTTAAACTTTCTGTTCAAATTTCTCTGGAGCCTGATGTCAAATCTCACCTGCATATGTAAATGTAAGAAGACGGCTCCTTTCAACAGGTGGCGCCCAGTTGGCCCACATAGCATTCATAGCGGGGAAAGTAACACCCTGAAGAAAATAGAAAAAGGATTATTGGTCAGGACCTCTGAGTTAAGTGAAACTGGTTCAGCGCTAAGCCAAGTTTATTGAGAAGCTAATTGACTTGTAAATTAAGGGCACATAATGAGAATGACAAAATATAATTAAACAAGAATAAAATATAACAAGCAAATTAATTCTGACATACATGTATTACCTCAGCTACATGTAAAGAACTAAGAACTAATATCAGAAATGCTACAAACCCACTTGCCCAATGTCCTATATTAACAAAAACATAGACCAACACAATGTTTGTAAATCCAAGTTGATGCTTATGAAAAACATAGACTAAGACAGTGTTTGTGAATCCAATCTGACCCTTATTTAAACACACCATTTAAAATCCAGATAGCAAGTCTATGTTTAACTTAAGAGGCCACTAACCTTTCTATAGCACCGTGCTACAGCATGCTGCCAACATGTACATTTAACCTTTTAAGTTCTATATTCAGACTTTTAAAAATGATTTATTTTGATTTATTTTATTTTTCTTCATGGTATTTTTCCAAAGTTACAAACTTATTACAGCATAATCAAGATAATAAACAAATTATATGATTAATACATCATTCACGTAAAATACTTACATTGTAATACTAACATAAAATAATCATGAAGAAGGATCGCCACATAAGCTTAGCGTGAAAGGTATAAAACGTAATACCTAATTCCTATAATCCATGCTTTTGCCTTACCTCTCCTATGCCTGCAATGACCCTGACGACGATGAGCCAAGCAAGACCCGCCCTGGCAGCGATGGGGGTCAGGAGGGTGAAGATGGCTGTACAGAGCACCCCTGACCCAAAGAGCCACTTGGCCCCCATCAGGTCCCCTAGGAATCCCCCGGGTATCTGGGTCAGGATGTAGCCATAGAAGAAAGAAGCGAGGATCTGCTCCTTGGTGTTTGAATCCCAATTGAACTCTCCTTCCTGTTAAGAAGAAGAAAGAAGAAGGAAGACAAGAAAAAGAAAATAAAGAAAAGGAAGAAAAAGGAGGAGGAGAAGAAGAAGAGAAGAAGAAGGAGTATGACAAGAAAAAGAAAAAGGATGAAAAAGGAGGAGAAGAAGAAGAGAAGAAGAAGGAGGGTAAAGAAGAAGAAGAAGAAGAAGAAGAAGAAGAAGAAGAAGAAGAAGAAGAAGAAGAAGAAGAAGAAGAAGAAGAAGAAGAAGAAGAAGAAGAAGAAGAAGAAGAAGAAGAAGAAAAAGAAAAAGAAAGAAAAGAAGAAGAAGAAGAAGAAGAAAGCATAAAAGTAAGGATTTAAAGTGTATCAATCACCAAAACATGTTTTGATCTTGATGTAAAGGGTTCCATGTTCCTATTCTGTAGTCAAACTATGAGCTTAAAATAATTTTCTACAAATAGATATTGCAGTTTAAATATACTCCCAGTGAACTGTAAAACGTCTTGTTGAGTACTTGAGTAGACTACTTAACACATGCATACACACTCACACAACCTCAAATAGAATTGGGCCCTCACAGAACCAAAGTCCGACTTGGGTCCCGTGCAAGCCCTATAAGCAGGGTTTTATGTTATCCTCCATTTTCTTCTTACTCCTTAACCGTTTACCTATGATACAATGCCAGGTAAAGAGTTTTGAGGTTGATTTTATACATTCTACCTACGGTATACACAAATTATTTTTTTAGATGATTTGTACACTTCAACTATTAAGCTCTAAGAAATGTTTTATCATATTGTATGTCCTTTGTAAAACAGTATAGGTAATTTAGTTTATCATACTAGTAGGTTTAGGAATATAGAGAAAAAGACTTTCATACATACAGTTGTAGATCTATATCTTTTAAATTTTTGACCATTTTTCCCACAATTGCTTTCACTGCGATCATCATCATTTCTGTGATCAATTTCTATTATCATAATTTTCAGCATTTTCCATTCTTGCAAACTCTAATGTAGGGCTGAAGTTTAGGGTAGGTCGGCATATGCCTAAACAATCAATAATTCAATTATTATTATTATTTATTTATTTTTATTTTTTTGCTTAAAGCCAAGCTTGAGCTGGTATGGGAATCGTATGTCGAGAGAACATGGCTATAATTAATTCTGGATTGTTTATCCTGCAGTAGATTGATTGTTTGAACCAGTTGAATAAAAACAGTCTCACAAAAACTTGATTCAATACAAACCACAACTCTCATTTGCACATAGTGACCTGTGTTGAGCACATGGTCTTGGTACCTACATGTACTTACATGTACATGTACCTTGATATCCTTATCTTTCTATACTCATTACTCAGCCCCTATACATTTTCTACCAAGATCGTTTGGCACATGTCATTTATTTGTAATCTTGAACATTCAGTGTCAGTTTTGTTGGGTTCTGTGAGAATTTATTTTCTATCGTTACCAGAACTCAAGCTTATCTTTAAGAGAATTCTAAATCCTACCTTAATTGTGGAGTTTGCTGGCTGGGATTCGTTGACTGGGCAGCTGATCTGGGTACTGTTGACTGTGGTTGTACTGTTCACCATGTCAGCTAACGCCACACTAAGGTTCACCCTCATGGCATAGACATTGACAAACCCCAAGAATGCCAGGAACGCAAGGGCGTGACGAGCAGATATGAGTCCAGGAACTGGGATAACAAATCGGGAGAAATTAATGATGATAATGATAATGATAATAATAATAATAACTATATTAATAATAACAATAATAATAATATTAACAATAATAATAATAATGATGACAATGATATTAACAATGATAAATAAAAACAACAATAACAATAATAATGATAATAATAATAACAATAGTAATATTACAACAATAATAATAATAACAATAATGACAATAAAATCTGATCATGTAGAGAGCATATATCACATTATGACATAAAATTTCTATAAATGCGCTTCGGAAGAGTTTCAGTAATTATTATCCCGGCTTCAGCTATGGCTACCGCTATCAGCGCACATTGCCAGCGCAATTCAAGGAATAATCCTACTAGCTAGTGCGTACCCATTCACCTCACCTGGGTTGAGTGTGGCAAATGTAGATTAGTGTCCTGCCAAAGGTCATAGAGCAAACAATAAGATGTCTTTGGAGGCCAACTACTGTAAACGCTGTTATTTTCGCGTGATTAATTTTTGCTTATATCTTCGCGAGTTCTACAATTCGCACTTGCCGATCTTAGCGAGAAATTCGCAAAAATTAATGTACCGCGAATATTTCCGCGATTACAGTAGTCAATATCAAATAGAAAGTGCTGCTAATCTAAATAGCCACTGCCTGGCTGAATCATACACACTTCACGAGGTTAATTTGATAACCTTGTACAGCATCTATAGGTCATATTTAATATATGTAATATCTAATACAATAGACGGAGTAATTTTGCAGCACAGGTAATTGCATGGAACATAGAAATTAACTTAATTAAGGATTTAAAATATTCCATTTTCAGCTTGAAAAGTGAAAACCCAAGTTTTGTGAAGTATTACTGGCTAGTCTCTGTTGGGATATAAACATCTCAATGTAAGTAATGTGAGAAAACATAGCCCTCACATAGATTTTGGTGTTTATTTTCTTCAAACAAAGAAATTATTGTACTAGATAAACAAGCCCCACATCATGAAACGAATAGTAAAAAAATATTTATCCACATCCTACGCGTACTTGTACAATGTAGTTGTACAAGTCTTTTTTCTTCCTTTTCATTCCTTGCTTTCATTCACTTTTTCCTACTTCTTGCAGTTTTTTCCTACTCCTTATTCTTAAGTTCTTTTAGTCATTCCCTTCCTCTCTACTGCTTGTTTTATTCTTCCTCTTCCTTTCTTTTTCCGTTTCTTCCCTTCAGACACCTCTCTTCACCCATTCACCTTCCTCTCTTCTATTTTGTCATCTACTTCTTCTCCTTATTTTCTTCCTCTCTTCTTCATCATCTTCTGCTCTCTTCCTTCCTTCTTTCTCTCTATCTCCTTCTCCTTTTTCTTCTTCTTTTTCCTTCTTCATCTCTTCTTTTTCTTCTACCTCTTCTTTTCCTCCTCCTCCAATATGATGCTGACTTTACGATAATAGTGATTAGTTTAATAGTGTACCAAGGCGCACGCACAGAGTTTGCTAAATTTAGAGGACGCCCTCTGCACACTTTTTTAGTTTTTATACTAATTGCTATTGTAATGTAAGTATCAAGTTGGCAACACCTAGACATGCATTTCCACGTACACTGCATGTATTTGCGTTTGCGCCCGAACCAACATTGCGAACTCTCGCATGTTTGGTCTCTATCATCAGGATTAAGTGGACGGTAAGCAAAGCGCTATTACTCCAGTAATATATTTCCACATTTTTCGTTAAATACTATGAGCAAAAAGGAAAGCCACTGGCGTACTCCGAAGGTACAGTCAAACCTGTCTATAGCGACCACCCAAGGGAAACACAAATAGTGGCCGTTGTAGACAGGTGGTGGTTGGTGGCCATTTTGATTTTGAATAATTGATTGACAGCACTCGAAAGGCCTCTCGCAAACGAAGGGCTCAGTCTGGCGAACAACGAGGCAGAGAGCCTGTCGATAAATCTAACAACGCAAGTTTTTTTTTATCGGTGTTTAAAAATTAAATAAACAAAGAGTGGTACGGCTTTTAGTCAAATTAAAAATACGAAATGATTGAACATAATTTTCTATCTTTAAAATTGTCCGGCATTTTAAAAAAAACGCATATCAAAAATTATTTAAAAGAAATAAAAATGAATGAGCCTGAAAATTCGATTGACAGACAGGTTCCGCCCACTCACCAGGCCTGTGCGCGACGAACAAGCGGGTCATCGATTGCGAATTTATGACAATGACTCTGTATTGTTATGTTTTCGATAGGCACAGCCCATAATGAAATTGTGCAAGAAACAATATCCTGTCGGTAATTAAATGTTTTGATTGAAGTTTTAATATAAGCTTGGGGTTGAATAGTTTTATTGTGTGCAAATGACTGTTAGATCTAGCTTTATAGGCTGCCGCTGTGTCGCCTAGCTGTGTGAGCGAAATTGCTTAAACGCTGCTGTGGCTGGTCGCTACACAGCTGCTGTTGGTCGCTATACGGCTGGCGATGGCGGTCGTTGTGTGGGAATTTTCGGTGGCCAGCGGAAGCAAAATGAGTGGCCGCTGGTCGTGTAGACAGGTGGTCGTTGTGTACAGGTTCTTAACTACATGAAATCTCACGGGCCGGGGGGATTTTAAGTGGTCGTTATGGATAGGTGGTCGCTACAGACAGGTGGTCGTTAACACAGGTTCGACTGTAGTTTGCAAGATTTGTCGGGCCGGGTGCAGGAATTGGCGATTATGAACGCAATTTAGGTTTTGTTTACATCACTCTTCATGCAAGGCCGAGTACATGTATGGCTAGGTAATAAATATAAATATCATATTTCATATTATAACCAGGCTCGTAACGTATTACTAGTTAAGTGACCATAGGCTATCATGTATGGTCACTTAACCTAATTATGAGAGGCTATGGCTGTGTGATCAAATCATGATTGCATTGAAATTGAATGTATGATTATGATATTGACAATCTTGTTAACTATTCCGTAATTCAATTCTTCGTATTATAATTTGAATAAACAAACATTTGTTACCTTTTGGAGCAACAAGGAACTCCTCTTTTTTCTGCCCTTCTTCTGATCCATCTATACTACCTATGAGAGGACGATGCTCCATAGAATCGTGTAAACTGTCATCATTTTCACAAATATTCCCAGACATCTTGAGAAGCTGAGAGGTTCTGAAAGCTGAATTATTAGTCTGACACTAATAGACGTAGACTCAGCTAGCTCAGCTAGCTCAGCTCAGCTCAGCTGATCATTAGTGTTCAGAGTTTCAATGAATTTACCGACCACAAATTTGGCCACTATCTACGGTATCCTTGACATAACAAATTATAAAAATGAAAAGAAAGATAACGGCGACTAGCGAAAGAAGATAATTAGGTGCGTTCTTTAGCATCCAAAATTCGATAAATGAATAAGGAAAACAAAATAATGGTTTGCTAGAGTTGCAACCTCGTTATTTTTCTATCGATATTTTCATATCCTGGTTGATAAAAGCAGTATCTTTTTTATTATTGTTTGCTGTCAGTATGATATTTTGTAAGAACCACCCTCCCCAAATAAGAGAGATGCCAGTGTCAGAGAATACAGGGATGACATATATATTATAATGTGACTCTATTTTATGAGGGGCCAGAGAGGGGCTCCCTCATTCGAAGAGACTGAGTTTGCCATCCGGCCCCTCATAATGCATGCAGAAGTTTTTGTTTGTTTGTTTATGGGGGTGTGTGTGTGTGTGTGTGTGTTCGTTATTTTTTTTTTTCTTCTATTTTTTCTTCGTTCTTTTAATTGACTTGGGCCCTACCCCTGGCCAGATAATCAAATATCATGCCCTTTTTTGATCTTGTCTCTTGTCTAGTATATTCATGATAAATTGTTCTCGATACATAAGAAGATGCCAATTTGCACCCTTGCAAATTTTTAGAAACTACAAAGTCACACCCCCACCATCCCTTTCCCCTTTTCTCTGGAAATTGTGCCTGCCGGTAGGCCCATGGTGTAGTAGATGATTCACGTGCATAATGTACATCAATTCTATAAATAATCTCATAAATATGCATGAATCACCTAGCAGTTTCCACGGATCGAGTTCTCAGAAATACGGGCAAAGTGTCGAGGGGCAAATAATAGTTATTAAATTTCCATTAGTCCTTTTGAGCATACAATCGAATTGCATTTGCACGTAAAATGAATACGGTCGCGTTCCAAGTCAGGTGACCTTTTTCTCGATTTCCAAAATATTGGTCGCCAATTTCAGTCACATCTACAGCTGTGAAGGTCGATCATGTGATTAACTGGTTGCCCTTGCATTGTCAGGTCCGTAAATAAACACTGGCGTACTAGTGTGGGGGGGGGGGCTTAAGGGGCTTCTGCCCCCCCTCAAAACACAACCAAACAAAACAAGTTCCATGCCAAAACAAGGGGAATATAAGAGAGAATTAAGGGAAAGGAATAAAGAAAAAATAATGAAATAATGAAATGAAGTAATGGGGCTTCCATTTTTACACTTCTTTGACCAATATGCCACTTTCTTCTTTAACGATACCGATACTGAAGCCAATTGAGGAAGGACAATAAGAATAAGAAGATGATACGTACCATTGGTTCAGTATCAAGTGTATACTGACCGTCAACTCACATATTTTCCTTCTAATTTTTATAGCTATGGTCGTATAGGCATCATAGCCTTGCGAAACCGATCGAATACATAAGCTAATGTTTCCTACTCTAGGTCTATTTGAAAGTAGTAAAGTCCATTAATTCTATGAATGCTAGAATCTTACAATGGTAGGCATACGTCTATATTGAAAGATCGGAATGGCTGAATTTTCTTAGTATTTCCCCTCCAACAGAAAATCCTCATAACTAATTAAGCCAACAATGCAGACCCCTTGAGGGAAGGCATGTATAATATGTTACTGCCAGCAGGGACTGCATATCCAGTCTCTGTGAATTCTGAAAGAAATTTAAACAAAACAACAACAAAAAAGTTTAAGGCTAGGGCACTCTGCATTTATTTTAAACTCTTAAGTGGTCCGACTCTAGCTGTTCAAAGATGGAAAACCGTTTAACTCGGTCGCTATACGCCCCCTCGTATATAATATACTTAACTTCAAAATTAAGAACTGTATGATGCATAATAGACAAAGGTTCCATTGTGTGTTTCCAAGATGCATAGAAAGATAAATTGCGGGTTTCTGCCATTAAATTTGGGGATCGTTGATTCAAGGGGGGTGTCTCTTCTCGGAAAAATGATAAAAGGGGCCGTTCCCAGATAATGGAGAGTTGCAAAATTTTCCAAATGATGTTTTAACGCTGCCTACCCTCATATGAGTATAGAGAGAAAATGGGGTGTAACCTCAGACTTAAGATAAAAAGTGGTCTAAAATGCAAAAAGTTCGACACTCCGAAACGTGAAATTTTCTAGCTTGGAAGCTATATACGACCTCGCAAATAAAATACATAACTAATTACTAAGGGTTTTGTTAGAACCTAAAGTTTTAGACAGCAAAATGCAAAATCTAATCATATTTTTTTCCGGGGGACAGAATATATAGTATTGCATTCCTGGCGTATAGAAAATACTGGCTAGTAAGCCCCCTCAATTATTGTTGGCTCATTACGCTGTAAATAAATAAAGGGATCCGTAATGTTTTCTCTTTTAGTTGATATGGTTTGTTTGTTTGTCAGTATACTGCGTATGGTCATATTCATAACAAAGAATTCTCTGCCGGAGGGGGGGCACAAGTACCCCCGTTACGCCGCCGAATATACCTCAGTGGATTAGGAGGAATGTGTTTTCATGTATATCTAGTTTCACTCACTTCTCTGTGCCTCCGACCTCATCAAAAACATTATTTTAATCGGAATTTAGTCAATAAATAATTATTACTTGTTTGAATTTTAGGGCCTAATCAATACATTTGAATTTGAAAATATTCGACTGTCATAGTGCAGAAAATGGGAAAAAATACCCATCATCAACCCATGATTGTTCTTTGGTTCATCGCCTTCTTTTTATGGGAGGGGGGCACATGCCCCGGGCGCCCCCCCCCCCACCGCATCCGCCATAGACTATCACTCCAACTCCAACCCAAATAGACAACTACTCTAAAAGAAAACAGAAAAATTTGAGAAGCAAACTGATGAAAGTTTCAATTAAATCTGACTAAATATATGAAAGTTATAAATGTTTGAAAGTTGTAATCACTATACGTATGGGCACTTCAAATTGGCTGAAGCGTTAATGTCAATGTAATGTAGTGCCGGACTACTTTCCCATCTGTTCCAACATATAAAATGACTAAAATTCAAGTTTTTCAAAAATTCATTCCTCAGGAGGGTCTATTCTTTTTAGAGGACCTATAATAATATGCTATAATATATTTTGAGTAGTGCCCCAAAGGAGAAGGAACTTACCGGTATGAGAAAAACATAAATAAATGATATTTTTGTACACGGCGAATGGGAGAGTTATCCACGTCCTACGTCACAATCCATTGACCGAACTACCAATTTGAGATTCGCATAGACTTAGTGATCTCATATTTCAAACATTCATAACTTCCTTACTATTTGTCCGATTCATTTCAAACTCTTGCCATTCTGTTTCTGTTATTTTTCTCCTTTCATACAAATCAACTTATTACAAGGGTTGGATTGCCCTTTAATCCCCACCCCGCCCCCTCACGAAAAAGTGTATAACATTGATTTTGAGTCTTCCTATATTTCGTAAAAATCATAGCTCATCTGTTGCATAATATATAGCCACAATATATTAAACAAAGAAAGACAATCACATCCAACACCCGTTACGTAATAGATGGAATAATGAGGGTAATAGTGATAGGCCTAAATACCAAAGTTCATGTTTACAGTATAGCCTCTCTTTGATATAATGTGTTGTTTTTGTTATAATAGAGCACCGTGTGTATCTATTTCCCGTAACATAATATACTTTGAAAAATATCATTCCTCGTAGTCGTAACCATATACTTTTTTGTTGTAATTTACAATAACTTGTAAAGAATCATTTTTATTAATCCGAATCAAATTCTGTACATGGGTTCATAATCTCTCTCTCAATCTCTCTCTCTCTCTCTCTCTCTCTCTTCTTCTTCTTCTTCTTCTTCTCCTCTTCCTGCTCCTCCTACTTCTTCTTCTTCTTCTTTTTCTTCTTCTTCTTCTTCTTCTTCTTCTTCTTCTTCTTCTTCTTCTCCTCTTCCTGCTCCTCCTACTTCTTCTTCTTCTTCTTCTTCTTCTTCTTCTTCTTCTTCTTCTTCTTCTTCTTCTTCTCCTTCTTCTTCTTCTTCTTCTTCTTCTTCTTCTTCTTCTTCTTCTTCTTCTTTCTAATCTGTTATATGCGTTTTCATGATTTGTATGTCGGATTGATCGGTTGGTTGGTTTTTGTTTTGTTTTGTTTTTATTTTCGTATAGGCCTATACCAGGCAAGTCTCAGATCAAGAAACGCTGTAGCAGTTATTTTGTCCCGAGCGGACCGAGCCCTTTTCCAGTTTGATTTTTTTTTAAACTGAATTTAATTGAGATGAAACCGATTTACGAGTCACAATTATGAAGAAAAAAATATTTCATTTAAAAATATGTATTCAAAATATAAAACAATTCAAGGTAACACAGGACAAATTCAAACTAATTAGAACGCGGCCATGCAATGGAATACATGTATTTTCATTTTCATTCTCTTGTTTTTCGTTTTATGTAATTCATTATCATTTAATTTTCATTTCTAACCGTCAGAGAAAAATACAAAATCCTGGCATTTTCCCATTTTATGAGTATAATCGTAATTGCAATCTCTTAAATAATTTATTACTTAATGTTTACCAGTATAAACCGGCTTTAAATCTAATTTAGATTTTTAAAAATATTTGAAAACTATACTGTATACTAATTTGTCTGAAGAATATCGTTACCATTGTTAAATAATCCTTCACTGATGTTAAATAAATATTTATTATTATTATCATCTTTTGTATTTAATGTTTTATTTTTTATTGTCTGTTTAAAAACAAATTTGTTTGGGTTCTTTGAAAAGTAAGCTCACCAAAATTTTTATTAGGATGTGATTTGAGAATAACCCACTGAAAGAGAAATTATGCTCAACTATATAAAATGAGATTTACATTAGAAAAAAAATGAAAGAAATTCAAGAATATAGACAATGATGGGGCCAGTCTTTGCTGTTTTGGAGAAACGTTTTGGCCTAATGTTGTCACATTCAGAGATCCTCTGAGATCTCTATCTTCAATTTGTATGCCTCCCTCTTATGTTAGGAATCGGTTCAGAGCGGTCATTGGCTCCATCGAATTAAACATCCCTGGATGGATTGTGTCACAGAATAGACAACCTGACGAACCGCCATATTGGTTTATCGGATGTGCCCTCATCTTGTGACTGAAAACACATCAAATCTGAAACAAGTGTCGTGGGTTGCCCATACGGCATGCGGGGAGGGGAGGCCAAATGGCTCTGGCCTCTGGTCCCCTCCTTTGAGAAGAAAGGGGTGGGGTGGGGCCGTGGGGGGGGGCAAAATGAACAAATGTCTTAAGATATAGATCGAGATACGCCCATATCATGGGGATCAGTAGATCATTGCAGGGAGGTGATCATTGTCATTGTCTGCCCCTTATACTTTTATAATAGTCTGTATTCTGTAAGGATAAATTGCGATGAAATTTAGAAAATATTCCCCTCTTTTTTTCATGGTAGGATCCGGGGGGGGGGTGTCACTCTCATACACAAGTGCTACCCACCCGTGTCCATCAAACTCTGAAATGGACCCTAATGGCGTATGTATTGCAATTTTGTTGAAAACTGTGAACCTGAAAAGGTACCCTCTTTTTGGTTTTTGTGCGATCATTGCTTGAAAAACACCCCTTTTTAAGGAAAACGTTAATGACGCCGTATAGCTGAAGAAGACACCCTTTCGAAGCTTTTACTGGACGCGGGTGCGTACTGCGTAGCCAGTCATTTTGGTAGTGACCCCCCCCCCAGGGGTATGATGCTATATGCTGATGCACAGAAAAGACAATTCCCCTTATATTGATTGTGTTGGGGCACACCCCTCACCATGTTGTCAAATCATTATGAACATTAAAAAAGAAGAAGAGGATAATGAAGATAATTCATGTCAGTCAAGGAGGACCATGATCATCAGTTTTATGCCCATTCCAGACGGTTATTTCTGTCTAGACCAGATGAGCTTTGATAATTGTACAGTGAATCCTGTATATAAAGACCGCTCAAGGGCAACAAGGAAAGTGGTCTTTATAGGAAGGTGGTCTCTATGTAAGTTCTGTTGAGAAACTGGATGATGATCAAATCATAAGAATTTAATTTATATGCATAGCTAGTAGAGTTTCCAAAGCATAGCTTACAAGTGATGGCTTGAACTGAGCATGTTAGAATTATGAAATATTTTTCACAAGGGTGGCAAACGTGAGGTGATGTAAAAAAAAAGAAGAAATGGGCAGGATTCCTTGACTTGTGGGAGCAACAAGATGGCGGTGTATGCTCCCGACAGAGTCGATGTGTTGGCGCTGCACTGACCCTTCCATGTTTACAGTTCGGCGGGCGGCTGACTGTGACGTCACTTGGGCGGACATCTTTGCAAAGGCGAATTAGCTATCACTGGATCTTCACATATCGCGGAAAAAACTACGGAAACTGGGCGAAACACGCAGTTGTATTTTCCCTTTGCAGCCGTGGATTTTTCTCATTTTCGGATATAATCCACATGCTGACTTCGTCTTTGGATATACAATCGGACGGAGGAGGATTTTAGATCGCCATGTTCAAGTGTATTCCGCTATTTCGGGCCTGCAACAGGCACGTCGAATACATCGACAAGAGACATTGCAACCTGCCGGGAGTACCGGACGATGTGTACCGCTATGCACGTACTCTGGAGGAGCTGCGATTGGACGCTAATCAAATCAGAGATTTACCCAGAGTAAGAAGAACCTGTCCATTGTTATCGTAGGAAATAATTCAAATATCGGATATCAAGCAATACTAGTTGCTGATGACGAAGTTTATTCTGTGATTGAATAATAATGTTCAATTTCATTAAATTTTCAAATTCATTTTTTCATCCAAAAAAAAAAAAAAAAAAAAATTATTTTTATCAAGATTCAAGTCGTCAATGAAAAAATCTATTGATTTGGTCAATACCAATTAATCAGCCGCTAAATGGCAGTTTTGTATTTATTTGAGCTTCGGCTCTCGCACAAGATCGAAAACATGTACACTTTACTGACTGTATCGTATGCACTCGTTGATTTTTATTTCCTGTCAGTCGCACATATTGTGACTGTGAGTCAACTGAGCTGAGTGGTTTGTTGAATGGTCATTATTAACTTTTGCAAACAAGAATATTAAAACTAATTAAAAGACATAAGGAACCAAATTTTAGCATAAATTTGTCTTGGTCAGATTATTTTGTAGACTTATTCAAATATATATATAGCTGCGTACAGTGTGAATGTCTTTTGGAAACGTGTAGGCTAGACCCTACAAATGTATGTGTGGTTATCGGGAACTGCAAAGCAGCTGGCAAAGAAGGATATTTTTATGTCATAGGACATAGTCTAGTCTAGAGTAAAAAAAAATTACCATCATCAATCTGATATGGTAATGAAAAATTAGTTAACTTTATCAAGAATGTCATAAACTCATAATTGGTAAATGAATAAATGATTCATAAATTGTTGATTGCATTGCTTCAGTATTCAGTATTCAGTAATTCACAAGGTTAACCATTGGAAAAAACTGACCATCTGTATCCAAAAGAAGTTGTTTTTTGATTTTCAGATGGGAGATGGGGGAGGGGTGGGGAGGCTTTTCATGCTCTAAGAAATAGAAAGACAAAGCAAGAAAAAAACCAAACCAATAAGTGTGCACATGAATCATAGAAAATGGAGGTTCTTTGAAAAGAGGTAAGGCAATTAATCTACAGGCTGCTACATCTACATGTACATGTGGCTGATGAAGGGGGAGGGGAGGGAGGATTGTGAGAGGGTTATTTACATGTACATTTAGAGTTTAGACTAGTCCTTATTTTGAGCAATACCCACTTCATGAATGCCAAGAGTTTTTTCATCAAAATTGAAATACTTGAAGGGCAATTTACTGTTTTTGGCCTTCCGGCTCCCTGAAGTTTTCCATTAAAAGATAATTAAATCATTGTTTGGAATCATATTTTTTAAACAGGTTGAAGTAGTGGTTATAAGAAAATTAATTGAAGCAGCATTGCTCTTTGTCAATCCTGGCACCCCCATTTACAGTATGTACAAAACTGGAATTCAGCACTGTATTATGCAATCTAAATCATAGGAGATTTTTCTCTTACAAATGACGTACACGAATTTGAGTCTTCAAGACAGGTTTAACAATTCTACTTCCCAGTGTTAGTACCTATGCAAGGGATAAGGGAAATTTATGTTCTAGTCTCCAAGCACAGGATTTTGATCCTGTTGACTACTGAATGCTTTCAGTCCCTGAGGCTGAATACAAGAACCATCTGGTTCCCATAGTCAATGGGTTAACAAATCAAACAAATCTTCAGTCAAGGTAATGTCAGCCTGACATGATTTTAGTCTAAACCATACATGTAGATGTTATTACAAACTTCAGATTCTGTGTACATGATGTAGTCTGATTGATTGAAAGGGTACATACGGTACATTGTATACATGTGTCTGCAAAGCAAGCAAATAGTCAGAGCGACTTGCCCTTTGACGTGTGTAATAATTGAATTAGCCTTCAGTTCCTGTCCTGTATCATAGGAGAGGATACAAGTGTGTGTGGAATCAAGTCTGTCTCCCAGTCACATGAATTCCAATGGATACGTACATGAATGTGTACTATGTGTATGTACCCATGCAAGTGCATTAGCCTTGTACAAATGTTCTGTCAGGTTCGATACGTTTCCCCATTTGTCTGTGTGGAAATGCGGGGGCCCAACCACGAACTGTTTTTGTGTTCTGTTCCTTCTGTATATGTGAGGTTCCATGCTGGTTCTATGCTCAAACCACACTCTAAATTCAAGCAGAAAATAGAGGAGTAACCTGTAGATTGTAGATAAATTTATAAAATGTGACAAGTACAGTTCTCAAAGCTAACCCCTTGGATACTAAATTATCTTACTCACATAGGCTTAATACATGGACCACCCAGTTCCCAATATGAAATGGGTTAATTTGTTTACATGTGTATCTCGACTTCTCAATTCCTTGAAAATGTAAAAATTGTGCAAATTCAACCTTCCCTATGATCTTGAATTCCTTACAAGTGCGTCATATACTGAGGGTAATTTTCTCTGCTCTGTGACTGGTGACCTTTGCTGACCTTGTAGTGCCAAAGCTGTGAAAATCAGCATTACTTCCTACAGTGGTGATTCGTGTACTGCTGGTCTGACACTATGTAGGGTGCGTTTATCGGGTCTTGCCATCAGATATGTACATATCGAATCCCCACTATCGAACCCCACTATCGAACCCCACTATACGAACGTGATTCTCGGGATGTCGCGTTTATCGTCTCTTCACGATTCAAAATAAAGGCCTTGTCTCTGCCCAGCTGCTTTGCGCCGTTTGACCTTGGAAGCGGATTAGCCTGGGAAGGTCCATAGAGCTATATGGGAAGGTCCGATTTGTATGTGGGGTTCAAAACAGCTTTGCGTTTATCGTGTCTCAGAAACGTGATTCTGGCTGTATGTCACATTCAAAACGCACCTTTTCGGCGTTACAATATGCCCATATCTAAAGACGTTTGAAATAGGGCTTTGCGTTTATCGCCTTAAAAATTTGCCTGAAAGACGTTTGAAAACGCTGATTCTAGGCAAAAATTTGGTCGATAAACGCGACCTGTATGCCCTAGAGGTGTTAACTTAAACACAAAGTTGTTGGCTGCTCCATACGCCATACATTGAACATTTGCGAGTAAATCTAGATGAGACTTAACAAGTTTTGCCAGCGATTTTGACCCTTATTGCCTCAGAACTGAAACCAACTTCACATCATTTACTCACACAACAGGTGCATGGTGGTACATGTACATGTACTGTACATGTACAGTACATTGCACTTGTAGAAAAGAGGAAGAAATCACCGTATATAGATCATTTGAAAATGAAGATTATCTTTAGGCCAATAATATGTTACATGTACATATTATATAGATATGTTTTAAGTCCCATCAAGTTCTATTGTAAGCTGACGTGTGGGGATGTACTACATGAAATTGTATTTGTGGGTTAACGCCAGCTAATACCAGCTGTCAAGTGAGTGTGTAGGTGTAAATTAGAAGAAAAATTTGTGGCCAGGAGAGCTACAGTGTAGGATGTAGTAAAATATGTAATTTATTTAGGCCTACATGCTGTACAGAACAGTCTCAGCATAATGCTTGTATATAACTTTATAAGGTCAATAAACAACCCCGAAATCATAGGTGATAAATTCAGTCTTGGACTCTGATTTTGTAGAATTATGATTGATATAAAACTGAAGATGGGTTTTGGCCATCAATTTGAATTGATCATAACACTGAGGTACATACATGTACATGTAGATGGGGCCCCTCCCCTAGTCATCTTCTTTGTGCATACATGTACATGCAGCTGGCCTTGATGTGAAAATGGAATGATTTCATGATGTGCACACTGTATGTACCTAATCTACATACATGTACTTGTACGTGGATACCACAATCACTGCAGACAGACAGTTAAAATGTGTACACACCCCTCAGGCATTCCATAACATGTCAAAAATATGAGATGATAAACGGTGTGTGCTGATTTGTATTTGAGTTCAATTTGTTCTGTGTGCATTCATTACACTAGGGACAAAATTGCCTTTACACACACAAGTATGACACAACCACCCAAATATCCTGCTCTAGTAGATGCTTCGTTATAGAGTCCAGGGGGGTGTTTCACAAAGATCCTAAGTTGAACTTATCTCTAAGTTGGACTTAACAATTATGGAAAGCCGTAGCATCTATGAAAATATTTTGTAAAAGTTATTTTAAAAGGCATAAAATGTTGATTTAAATCATTCATATTTTCTATTATCAAGGAGATTTCATGTTCTTTATGTGGAATTGATAAAAAGTCTAAAACACTTGATTTTTCACTTTTGAATATATTTTATTTTAAGGCTACAAATGGCTCTCCATAATATTTAAGTCCAACTTACAGTTAACTTCGACTTAGGATCTTTGTGAAACACCCCCTGTTCCATGATGGACATGCATTTGAGAGTCAGAAGAAGGGTGTTGACTCAGTTTGAAAGTACACACATGTAGTACATGTACTGTATACAGTAGTATCCCTTTTGGCTTTCAGCAAATGACTCGTAAATTGGAGATTTACACGTAGATGTAGTCATGTACATCGTTTCTTGTTTGTTTGTTTGTTTAGTTTTATTTCCACTTTTTCAGATCAATACAAAGAAACATCATACAAATAAATATAATGAGTAACATGTAAGTTTGACAAAATATGTTTCTAGTTAAAATACAATCCAAAAAAAAAAAAACACAACAAATATATTGATTTGTGCCAAACCATCGTGAAAACATAATCTGCATAAAAATAAGAAATAAGGGGGAGAATGGATATCTTCGTTTTGGAAGTTTCTTACAAAGGAAAAAAGCAGGAGACCACATGTCGTAAGCGAAAATGCTTGAGGATGACCGTGGCCTCGGCCGAGTTAACAAATAAAATTTTGAGTGAAAATAACAAAATATATTTAGTGTCATGTTTCGTGTTGAGAAGTGCATTAAATTGTGCATTTGTGCATAGTGCATTGTGGGAGGTCTACTTGTTCATGTGCATACAGTAATAAGTGGTAACTGTGAAAGGAAATCTCTTCAATTGAAATGTAATTTAGTTGAAATTCAAGACCCTAAGATAAGAATAGGGTTCATACATGTACAAACCAAACCAATAACGGGTCCACTGTACTTGTACTGTACCTCATTCAGCAATAATTAGAGGCTGTTCAAAAGATCTTCCCCCTCTCCCTTGTTATGCATGCATACATGAACAGGTACAGCTAACAGAATATACATGTACATGCAGACTAATGCTAGAGTTAAGATGAAAAAAAAAGAAAAAGAATTAGGAGGGAGAGATGGAAGAGAGAAAGAGAGAGAGAGAGAGAGAAAGAGAAACAATAATTGAAAGAGCATCAGTGAAAGTGATACTATAAGGCCTCCATGTTTATTATGAGCATGTTCGTAAATGAAGAAGCTAATGCACAGATGGTCTTGCTGTAATGGATACTTATTAATTCTTCGCATTCAGTAATTAGCAGATCTCACTCACTCACTGCCCCCTAGTGTGTTACATGTACATAATGTATATTATGCAGAAAATTCACTTTGTAAATAAACAAATGGCTTGTTTGCTCTCAATGTACAGTAGGGGAACAATGCAAATATGTACATGTACGTGTGTATGTATCTAATTTATGGATATGGAAACTTCATTGACACTCAGAATTCAGGTAGTCGATGAATTAAATTGTATCTTGTACATTTGGTGGTGAAGCACAAACTAAAGGAGTTTGTTTCTTGAGCCAAGCGTAAACAGAATTCACCACCATTTCGTCTACAGCTTTTGTACAGGTCCTTCACTGTAAGAGACGGTCAACAGTCTTTACTGCAGTGTAGACTTGATATGAATGACATGGGTTTGTTCAAGACTTGAAAGTATATAGCTTTCTCTGAGTGTCTGATATGATCTCTAATCTGGATTCAGACTCTATGCAATGCAAATATTTGTAAATGAATTTTAGAGGAATTTAACAAAATGTCCTTTTCACGGGACAGCACTCCAGTATTAAACTGTTCCAAAAGTATGAGTTTCAGACATCATGTACATGTACATGTACATGTACAGGTGTAGCATTTACATAGGAGCATGTCTTCTCATTTTCTTAATGGCTTACATGTACTATTAGCATGGATAATGCACAATGAATTAGGGCTACGTCAAATTGTGAAAAAAATATTGGCAGTGCAGACTTTATTATTACGCACAGTATGTACATGGAGCTGTCTTTAACTGATAAAGACCTTCCAGTCTGGTTGTACATGCAAATCTAACGTGATGGTATTGAAAACATCATTTTCTCAATCATACACAGCTTCATAGTCAGGAAATGACTCAGGAAAAACATTACCGGTACTCTGCATTTTTCTTTCTTTCTTTTTGCTTTTGCGGGGTAATAGTATATGTTGCCGCGCAACATTAGGGGTCTCAAATGCCAAACGCACTTTCCTTTGGTTTTCTCACGACACAGTTACAAATCACACTGACCAGTTCAAATGTGCTATGTAGACAGTATTTACTTCCACTTTATAACGTACCAATGTACCAGATAATGTGTGTGTGTGGTGGTGTGTGGTTTAACTGAAATAACAAATCAAGTAACATATATGATAAATGATGTATATACACATGTATGTGATACATAACAATTAAGTTACCTACCCTTAGTAAACAACTTCGAATTAAATATAGTAAACAAACCATTGTCTGCTACCGAGGCATTATATGAACCAAGTTCAATCAACTATTATGTAATGTTGATATATCTGTATTATATCTTCTTAACTCCAACGTTCGTATTATTCTTTTGTATTAAGGAAATATAGAAGTCATGAGTATATGAATCTAACTCGTGAAAATGCATAGTTACATGTTAACTAAATTACTTTACAAAGATGTTATAAATATAAGATACATACTCAAATGATTGTACATGTACAGTATACTACAACTGTATGAACTTAAAACCAAGTATTTGATTAATACTTCAAATATCCAAGAATGTATAACTGACTAAATGTCACTACAACAAGTATGATACATATGAAGAGAATATATTAAATGAACTTACCAACTGTTAGAAACCCTATTAACAACAGCTAAATCAGGATACAGCTCTCTCTCTCTCTCAGTCTTACTTCTCAGAGTGTCTTCATACACAATGGAGAATGTTCCTGCTTGTGTAGAATATATATTCAACATCATCCCACACACAGAGAGTATATGATGGGAAAGTTACCCTCTTGGTCACTGCTTTGGTCAAGAGTTATGTGGCTAACCCAAACAATTTACGGCTGAATGAACATTGGGGGTAGGGTTCGAGGGGTCTGCATGATTATTGTACACTCTGTATACAATGTACATGTATGCTTCAATGTAGTGATTAAAGGTAAAGTAGACTAATGCTAGCTTCATACTATTTGCCGCTACATTACCGGCCCCAAATTAACAGACACCAAGCGTTAATTTCTATACAATATTTATAAGCGGCAACATTGCCTTAATAACGAAACTCTAAGAAAGGGAATCTTACAAATGGTTAAAGGTAAGCGGATTACATACAATATACGGATTACAGAGATGGTGTTTCACCTCGGAGCTAAATCATGGTTATACATGTATTTACAATGCATGAAACTAAATTTACGAACACTCATGTTCTACTCTAAACAACAGTATTACAGCAGCGAATGCACCGAGTGAAAAATCGCCCGAATTAAGCGAACAGGTAAAGTTAAGATTTTGGTGATCGCAGCGCGCAGCGCATAGGCAAGGTGGATGAGTTTGTTTCCTCATTCATCTAGAGCAGTACTAGGCTCACTGTGTTCCAGGAGGCAAAGCTTGGTTATTGGACGCTTGTAGAACTTCAATCCAACCTTGACTTCAGCTTGACGAACTTTACCATCTCTACCGGGATAGACTTCAGAGATTTTACCAATGGCCCACTGTCCCCTTGGCATGTTCTCATCCACCATCAGGACCAGGTCATCAACCTGGAAGTTCCTTTGTGGATGCAACCATTTCTGTCTATATTGCAAGAGTGGTAGATATTCGCGACGCCAACGTTTCCAGAACAGATCAGTGAGATACTGACATTGACGCCACCTGCGACGGCAGTATTGATCTTCTCTCTTGAAGATACCAGGTGGCAGGCAGTGTGGCTGTTTCATCAGTAGTAGATGATTCGGGGTGAGTGGCTCTAAGTCACTTGGGTCTTGACTTATGTTAGTCAGAGGTCTTGAGTTTAGAATGCCTTCGACTTCTACCACGGTAGTCAGGAGTACTTCGTCATTGACAAGCTGTTCGCCAAGAACACCCTTCAGGATCTTTCGAACGGACCTTATCAGCCGTTCCCACACCCCGCCCATATGACTTGCTGCGGGAGTGTTGAACTGCCACTCGATGTTCCTCTGGTGCAGAAAATCTGCAACCTTCTTGTGGTTCAAGTCATTGAGGCTCTCGCGTAGCTCACGTTCAGCACCCCTGAAGTTACTCCCGTTATCGCTACGAATCTTGTCTGGCCTCCCTCTCCTGCTCATGAACCTTCTGAGCAAGTTGATAAAGGAATCGGTTTCGAGGGTGTGAGCAACTTCCAGGTGTACTGCCCTGCTCGCGAGGCAGGTGAAGATACACCCATATCTCTTTACCGTTTTCCTTCCCTCCTTGACATAGAGCGGCCCAAAATAGTCGATACCGATGCTGGAGAAGGGTGGTTTGTCGGGTGTTACCCTGTCTTGGGGCAGATCTGCCATCAACTGTTGCCCTCTGGCAGCATTTCTCCTCTTACAACGGAAGCACCTCCCTACTGTCTGACGTACAGTAGCTCCCCCCTTCACTATCCAGAACCGCTCCTCAAGGAGGCCCATGTAGCACCTGCACCACTATGCCCCACCAGCAAGTGATGGTGGATGACCAGCAGCTTGGTAACGTGGTGTCTACTTGGAAGGATCACAGGGTGCTTAGTGTCATACGGCACTGGTGCATTAGTCAGTCTTCCACCGACACGCATCACACCGTCGACAACGATAGGGTTAACCTTCGCTAGGCTAGGACGAACTGTCTTATCAGCTTTCGCCTCGTCAGTACTGAACTCAGCAGGGAACTCTTTAGCCTGAATGTACTTCACAATTGCTATTTCAGCATCTTGTAGCTCTGCAAGCGACAGTGTTTTCTTCGTCGATAGCTCATCTTGCTCTGACTTCATTCTCAGTCGAAGGTATCTTATGAATCGCCTGATCCAGGCAACGCCCTTCTTGAGCCTTGACCACGAAGAGTAACGCTCTAGAAGATCATCTGTCTTCCTGTTGCTCTTGACGCAGTGGCTCTTCAAAGTCTTCTTTACTTCAGGATCTCCTTCCAGTTCCTGCACTGTCTGAGGGAGATGCAAGGGTTGTGGCCATTGATCATGCTTCTTCCACAGAAATTGGGGTCCATTCAGCCACCTTGCTTGTGAAGTCATTTCACTAGCAGACAAGCCCCTGGAACCCTCATCTGCAGGATTTGACTTTGTATCCACAAAGCGCCACTGTGAAACATCGGTTGCTGATCGAATCTTGGATACACGATTTGCCACGAAGGTATGAAAGCGTCTACTTTCATTTTGAATATACTGCAACACCGACGTAGAGTCCGTCCAGTAAGTCGTTGTCGCTATCGGCAGCTTCAACTCCTTCTGAATGGTCTGGCCAAGCAAGGTCCCAAGAACAGCTGCTGACAGCTCGAGACGTGGTATGGTGGTAGTCTTCACGGGCGTTAACCGCGTTTTCCCCATGACAAAGGCACAGTGAACATTCCCTTCTGCGTATTCAGTGCGGAGGTATGCAACTGCTGCATACCCTCTCTGGGAAGCATCACAGAAGACGTGTAAATCATGCCTAGACGTCTCTGCACTGGTCTTTGGCTTCAGACACCGTCGAATCCGCAGACTTTGTAGTTGCGGCAGTTCGGTCAGCCATTGGTTCCACCGTGCTTGTTCGGCTTCACCGACCACTTGATCCCACCCTAAGCCTTCCACGCAGACATCCTGGAGGAGAATCTTTGCGACCAGCACAACTGGGGCAGCGAATCCAAGGGGGTCATATAGACTACTGGTCACTGACAGAATGCCTCTCCTAGTTGGAGGTTTCTCCTTTGGGGTGACCTTGAATGTGAAGACATCAGCATTCACGTCCCACGACACACCGAGAGTCCTCTCCATGGGAGGATTGTCGAGGTCGAGGTCAACTACAGACGCTGCCCGCTCAGATGGAGGGATGCTGGCTATGACGTCGTAGTCATTACTGATCCATTTTGTCAGTCGAAAGCCTCCAGCCGACAGCAGTTCACAGAGCCCTCTTGCGAGGTGGATCGCCTCTTCTTGGGTGGCAACTGAGACTAAACAGTCATCAACGTAGAAGTTCTCCTTCACGACCTTTGTTGCTTCCCTAAGGGCAGCAGTTGCATTGTCCTCTGCAGTCTTCCTCAGTGCGAATGCCGCACAACTTGGAGAGGAAGTTGCTCCGAACAGATGCACATTCATCTTGTACACCCTCGGTGTCTTAGTTAGATCACCCGTAGGCCACCAGAGAAATCGCAGGGCATCACTGTCTTCTGGTGCCACTTTCACCTGGTGAAACATCGCTTCGATGTCCGCCATCAAAGCAACCCTTTCTTCTCTGAACCTTGACAAGACACCAACCAAGTTATTATTGTAATCAGGTCCCTGTAGAAGCTGATCGTTCAGTGACGTGCCACGGCTTCTGGCCGCACAGTCAAAGACAACCCGTACCTTGTCTTTCTGAGGATGGACAACCGGGTGATGAGGCAGGTACCATGTCTTTCCTGAAGCACATGAACTATCATCAAGACCTGACACTTCTTGGGCGTATCCCTTCTCTACGTAGCCCTCCACAGTTTCCGTGTATTTCTCACGCATTCTATGGTCCTTAGCCAGGCGCCTCTGTAATGATAGCAGGCATGTCTCTGCCATCCTCTTGTTGTCTGGCAGACTGACATCTGGATGCCGCCAGGGCAAACCAATCTCGTAGTGCCCTTCGACCTTCTTGACGGTCTCCTTGAAGATTGTCTCTGCTCGCTGATCTTCTACTGACAGCCCTTTCTCACCTTCATGGTGATGTTCTCCGAAGTCAAGCCTCCAGAACTTCTCGACTTGCTTGTGGAGGGGGTCATCGGCCATACAAGTGAAGTTAGATGTGAACCGCGACCTTCGTCTATCTTGTCGGGACGTCGGTCCTAGAAGGGTCCATCCTAATATAGAACGCATAGCATAAGGTTCTCCCTTCTTGCCTCGTCTATCTTCCTTCACCCAAAATGCTTCTGGAGTATCTCCCCCGATTAGGAGCATTACCTCCTTAGCATCAATTTGAGGGATGGTGATGTCACAGAGATGTGACCATCATTCTGTATCACTTGGCCGTGGTATACTGTCAGCGGAAATTGGCAGCTTCTCAACTGTCCACACCTCGTCAAGGTCGATGATTTCTGTTTCCTTAATTCCGGAGACTGAAATCTGGATTTCTGTACCATTCATCTCCTTGTTCTCCTGGTTGATGGTGGACAGGTGAAACTGCTTTCTGTCGCCCTTCAGTCCAAGTTTCTGGGCAAGTCTCTTGTCACAGAGTGACACGTCACTCCCACCATCTAGCAGAGCCCATGTTTCGACTTCTCGACCTTGACTGTGGACCTTCACCGGGAGAACCCTGAGGCAGACCTTTTTATTCATAGATGCTGCCAAGTTCGTAGCCGATACTTGTTGATGGGTGTTCCCATCCTGTTCCTTTCTTTCGTTACCGGTCCCATAGGATCTATCCTCCCTTGTGAAGTGAAGGAGGGGGTGGTGCTTACCCTCGCAGTCCTTGTTATCGCACAAGGGCTTGCGTCTGCAGTCCTTCGCGACATGAAATGGTTTCAGACAATTATAGCACAACCCACTACTCCGCACTAACCTTGACCGATCTTTGCAAGACTTCTCTTTGAAGTCATCACAGGACTCTAACTCGTGCAGTCTCGAACAGCAAGGACATTTCCGTTTGGCCTTTCCTCGTTCGCCCTCATCCTTGCCGACAGTTGATAGCGTGGTCCCTCTCCTTCCACTGCTACCTTGCTTGGTTTGCGCCTTCCAATTGGTCTGCTTTGTACTTTGTCCTATATTCTTCCCGTACAAGCTGTTTGCAACTATGGCTTGTTTTCCTATGAACTCTGTCATGTGGGCGAAGTTTGGTTCAATCCCAGATATGAGTAGACCGTTAGCACGCTCTGCCCATCTAGCCTGTAGCTGCACAGGAAGTATGTTCTGAATCTTTATGAGGCTGTCGCTTGAGTTCATGTTTGCAGTGTGTCCCATCTGCTCCAGAGTTATTCGGCACGAACTCATCTCCCTTGCCAGCTCGCGCAAACTATTACCATCGTTAGGCCTTATCTGTGAGCGGTTTAGCACCTTTGTAAGTCTAGCATGTGATATAACATGGGACTGTCCAAACTGACTGGCTAAGATCTTCCTAGCCTGATTGTATCCTTCACCTGGAGGCATAAGAGCGCAACACTCGATGCATTCTCTAGCTTTCCCTTCACAATATTGCAACAGATACATTAACCTTGTCTTTTCATCTTTGACTTTACATGCAACATTCACATCAAAGCTATGAATGAACCCACAATACTTGATTGGATCACCATCAAATCTAACCAATTCTGCCTTCGGCATATTCAGAGATAGCATCATCATGTTACACAAATCAGCCACAGGATTAACACTTTCTACTGTACTTCGGTTAGACTCGTCTACATTAACATTAATTTCTTGGTTCTTATTGACCTTCACACCAACTTTACTAACATCAACACCAGCAGCACCACTCTCATAGGCATTAGCATGGCATTCATCATCAACAACATCACTATTATGCTTACTCATAATGTTACCACTTAGTTTACTATTGTTCTCGACCAGTTCTTGATCGCAATCTAGGTCTTCTTCCAGCATTTCTACTTCCAGCTCAGCATTCTTCATCTCACCTTCTATCTGCAGTGCGGCAAGTTTCTCGTCCAGTTCACGCCTAGCACGCTCTAGCTTCTGCTGTTCCTTTAGCTGATCCATCCTCTGTTGAGCTAATTTCTGCTTTAGCTTCGCTTCCCTCAGCCTCGTGCTACTTCTTGAAGTGGAAGAAGATACTGTCGGGTAGACTTCACAGAACAACGTTCATCATCCTGCGCAGTGATGGGTATAAACGGTACATGGCTGGGCTCCATGTCACTCAGCCAAGATCCAATTCTCTTGTCGAACTCCATTAAGTTCAGTTTATGGCTAGCAAACACTTTGTTAGCATCAGTTTCGGCATCACCACTCAAAAGGGAAACATACTCTTCATACTTCTCTTCATAGAGAGTAAACGAAGACTTCAGTTGATCGTGTTTCTTCACTACAAGATCACGATTCCGTTGATCCATCAAGAGTTGCTCCAACTCTTTGTACCTCCGCCCCAGTTGGCCGAGGTAACCGTTGCACGATTGCTTCAGAGCTGCTACCTGTTCCTCCATGGTTGAGAGTTGTTAAACTTTAATGTTGCCGCGCAACATTAGGGGTCTCAAATGCCAAACGCACTTTCCTTTGGTTTTCTCACGACACAGTTACAAATCACACTGACCAGTTCAAATGTGCTATGTAGACAGTATTTACTTCCACTTTATAACGTACCAATGTACCAGATAATGTGTGTGTGCGGTGGTGGTGTGTGGTTTAACTGAAATAACAAATCAAGTAACATATATGATAAATGATGTATATACACATGTATGTGATACATAACAATTAAGTTACCTACCCTTAGTAAACAACTTCGAATTAAATATAGTAAACAAACCATTGTCTGCTACCGAGGCATTATATGAACCAAGTTCAATCAACTATTGTGTAATGTTGATATATCTGTATTATATCTTCTTAACTCCAACGTTCGTATTATTCTTTTGTATTAAGGAAATATAGAAGTCATGAGTATATGAATCTAACTCGTGAAAATGCATAGTTACATGTTAACTAAATTACTTTACAAAGATGTTATAAATATAAGATACATACTCAAATGATTGTACATGTACAGTATACTACAACTGTATGAACTTAAAACCAAGTATTTGATTAATACTTCAAATATCCAAGAATGTATAACTGACTAAATGTCACTACAACAAGTATGATACATATGAAGAGAATATATTAAATGAACTTACCAACTGTTAGAAACCCTATTAACAACAGCTAAATCAGGATACAGCTCTCTCTCTCTCAGTCTTACTTCTCAGAGTGTCTTCATACACAATGGAGAATGTTCCTGCTTGTGTAGAATATATATTCAACATCATCCCACACACAGAGAGTATATGATGGGAAAGTTACCCTCTTGGTCACTGCTTTGGTCAAGAGTTATGTGGCTAACCCAAACAATTTACGGCTGAATGAACATTGGGGGTAGGGTTCGAGGGGTCTGCATGATTATTGTACACTCTGTATACAATGTACATGTATGCTTCAATGTAGTGATTAAAGGTAAAGTAGACTAATGCTAGCTTCATACTATTTGCCGCTACAGTATATCTGTAAAGCGCTCAGAGACATTAGTAATAAGCGCTATATAAAAGATGAATATTATTATTATAAAAGATGAATATTATTTCTCTTATTTTGTGCTACATTGAACCATTTTCTCCATTAAAGACGACAGTCACCTCATTACATGCATACTCCAACAACCAGACAACCGTTTTCCAACTACATATACATGTACTTGTACTTGTACATACATGTAATATCCAGTACATTTTTTCCTGTGTTATTGTTTTTCCCCATCACCATAGAGTCACGGTACATGTATATTAGAAATGTTAATGCGCTCAGTAAGAGCAGAATCACTTAAACATATGGACATTTGTTTTCATAATCAAAGAAATATGTGAATGTATTTGTAATCAGGGTACAGTGTCTGTGGGTGTATACTGGAGATGATGAATTGACCGTTTGTGACTCACGGATCAATCACTCTGTAAAATTGATATTTGCGTGGTGTGAGAAAGGAGATATTTTACATGTAAGTGAAAGTACATGTACTTGTTTACAACTTACTTCATGTACAATGTGTATGCATGTGTAATATAAAGTGCAAGATACAAATGTAATGTACTTTTTATAGAAAATACAAGACAATCCGTTGTACATGAGGTTGTCAAATATTCATTTTTTAAGAATAAGAACACATATTTTAATATACTACATGTACAACCATGCAGCTCCTCTGCTAGAGTATGTTTTTCCTCAAATTTAGGAATATTTAAAAATACATGTGTACAAGATTCACAACTGTAGTATTAAAAAATATGTGCCTTCGTGTACATGTACATACTAATTGTACATGTACATACTGTACATGTGTATACTTCTCATGTACGCCTTCTTGTAAAATTGGGTTATTCCGAAGAAGCAAAGCAGAACTGAAACTCGTAGGCATGAAGAATGATTAGCTAATAATAGCAAATAAAGAATGATTAATTATAATGTGCTGTATCAACTAAACATTACCAAGTTTATAATAATAATCACCATAATATTCTTTCTATATTGCTAGTCTCGCTTGTCGTACGTTAGACAAATGTACATTACACAGTGTAGACATGGACTTTTTGTGAGTCATATTTAACTCATCTTTCAGTTCTTAAAATAATCCCCCCGTGGAAATTCTGTTTTTGAAGTGCTGTAACTACCCTCTTGAATCCTGTTAGTACTACAATTGTACATGAGTTTCATTTTCTTCTCTTCATCTTTGTCAATTAAAAGTATATTGAAGTACATGTATTTCTTATACATCGTATAAATGTAATTAATTCAGGCCTAAAATAGTAAGTTAAAGGGAAATCCAACCCAAATAGACAACTACATGTACTCTAAACGAAAGCAGAAAAGCAGAGAAGCAAACGGGTGAAAGTATCAATTAAATCTGACTTAATATAAGAAAGTTATGAATTTTTGAAAGTTGTAATCACTATACGAATGGGCACTTCAAATTGGGTGAAGCGGTAATGTTAATGTGATGTAGTGCTGGACTACTTCCCCATCTGTTCCAACATATAAAATGACTAAAATGTGATTTTTCAGAAATTCATGGCTCAGGAGGGTCTATTCTTTTTTATTTAGCATTGAAGCCTCATATGATCATAGAAAACGATAAGAAATATATGGAGTGCTGAGAATGCATGCCAATTTGTCATACTTTTTCCTTGGTTTCTGATTCTGCATAAAATCTACATTAAATTTTCAGTTGTACATGTACTGTACATGTAATGGCTAACATGTTCTTGAATTATTGTTGGATTTTACCACTCCTTAGAAGTGTATCGGCGTACATCACATACAAGTATATGCACACATGATTGGACTAATTGCATGGACCTGCCAATGAGGCCAACTGAGATGCATTATTTTCAACCATGCATTTCTTGCCACAAGTGTGAGCCTGTATGTGTACACGCCAGTTCAGATCGATGCCCTTTCTTCACCCCCATATTTTATTATTGTGCGACCAATTTGGGGCTTCAGCCAGCGATTTGAAATGGAAGAATTTGTTCCCCAAAAGCCTGTAGGCATTCAAGCTGAAGTACATGCATGCATGATCCCCATGGTTCGCAACGTATCCTCGGAACATTATTTGATTGGAGTTTCAGGCTTGCCTAGCTGACACCCCATCCCTATTGGTTGTGATCCAAGGGAAATCATAGGTTGTCCTCATCGGTGTGTACATGTACACTTGCCTTTCGGCAGTCGTTGCAATTGCAGCGTTACCTGGTACCCCACTGCTTCGAAAAAAAAAGCAACCTGTTTTCTCTCTCGGGAGGCACGGGCCTGGATGTCGAAAGTAGGTGTACAATACATTCAATTAAAATTGTATATCGATGGTGGATCTACGGCTGAAATCTGTGTCGTGTTTCTTTATCTTCTGTCTTCATCTTCTGTCTTCATCTTCTATCCGATGAGAAGGATTTCCCTTTTTGGTATGAGGGCTTGTCTACAAATGTATGATATAAAATTACATGTACATGTACATCATCTAAACATGAGCGAATAGAAGGCATTTATATGCAAATGAAGTTGTACAGTAGCAATAAAGAGTAAAAACATCACTACACACTCATGGGCAAATGTGGAATTGCATACTGTACTACAGGTATGAAGGAAATTACAAATAGTCTACATTGTAACAAGTTGAAAATGCAGGCTGATGATTTTTTGCTGTGCACGTAATGTGATGGACATGTAAATATGTGCTATATGTACATGTACAGGCTCAACTTGAGGCCTGGAAAGCATACATTGTAGTTTTGTGGGCTTGTCGTGTGTTAGACTACATGTACATGTACGTGTACGTGTACGTGTACCGTACACCTGTATCAGCACAAGAGACAAGACTGATGAGAATTTGTAGTTGGAAGCTCAAGCAGACCACAACAAGAAGCCTCGGCTATGCAATCATGTACATACATGTAAGATACATGTACACATGTAGCATGTACATATGTAGCATGTACATCAGGATTGAATCAGGAATAAAAGCTGCATTAAATTAAACATGTTGCAATTGCATTGATGACCTAATGACCCCTGACACTGGTTTCCCCTATACCTATGGCCTTTCTTTCAAATCCTTGATGTGCACTCTTCCATGTTGGTGACCCCAAACAATACTCAGGAATGGGGAAGGAATTTAGAAATGTCATTTCTGAACTCAACCTGGGTGTTTACAATGCTATTCCTGTATGCACTGGTAGCAAATTGTGATCAGTGTAATAAAATGCTATAGT
The DNA here is from genome assembly GCA_037976565.1 of Mesocentrotus franciscanus. Classification (NCBI taxonomy): domain Eukaryota; kingdom Metazoa; phylum Echinodermata; class Echinoidea; order Camarodonta; family Strongylocentrotidae; genus Mesocentrotus; species Mesocentrotus franciscanus. Next base: position 28,748,716 of record CP137668.1, on the reverse strand, counting down.
TGTGTCCATGCATAGAAATTCAAGCTGTGTGGTGATTTACACACCTGTATACAGTGTACATGTACATGTACCGTAAGCCATGGCATAACAACTTTAAAAAGACAGAAATTGGTAACTTTTATTTACATGTTCATGTTCATGTTCATGTACAGAATACAAATAGCACATCTGTTTCATGCATTAGATAAAAAGAGACCGGTTTTCTAATATATTCAAATTTATGGATTTTTTCTGGGGAACTAATGACCAGTTAACCTGTTAATAGGGACTTTTAGATTTGCACGTCGACATAGTGGACTGCAACGTGTGACGTCCTTATAAGGCACTGTGATGTCCTTTTAAGGCACTGCCGGGCATGGCCCAGTGCCTTAACACAATGTCACACGCGGCAGTCCACGCTCTCGTCGTGTAAATCTAAAAGTCCCTATTAATGAATGAACTACGGTACTTAGACTCTTGTCTGCATACATGTTGCTATGTTGGGAAATCCTTGGCCAGGCACCTTTGTTTGAAATGTATGTATTAAATTGGGATGTGTTAGTACATGTACATGTAAGTCATTGAATTGACATGTGGACAGTACATGCATATTTTCATACATATACATAATGTACATGTATATATTGAAAGCAATATTTACAAATGCAATAAAACCGCAAAGGATGGACAATCTGTTGCAATATGGAAATTTTGAAAAGAGATGTCCACATGAACTTATACAAAATTGCAGGCTGTACCTGTACATGTACATGAATATCTGAAATCCAGGCTTCAGGCTTTCAAAATGATTACATTTTGCATTGCATCAAGGTCACCACTTTAATTCAAGTGCAGTTTAATAGAAATTAGCATGAAGCCTGAAGGTATTATACACATGTACATGTACATGTAGAGTACTGGTATTGGCATTGAATTCACAGAATCAAAACAAGTTCAAACTGGCATATATACTAGTGTATCTACATTTTTCGATGATTATATATTCTCTATTCAACAAACTAATACAAGAAATTCCCAAGGTAAAATATGAGCATGTACATGTAGGCCCTACTTGAATCGTAAGTTGTAGATATGCATGTAATGCATTTTGTAGCTTCATTTGTAACTTGGTGTCTCAACTGTTTGTCAAGCATTAGAATACATGGTCTCATATGTGTGCATTAGGGTGCGTTCAAGCGATTTTTCGAAGCTAGAATCACAAACATGAATCACAATTCAAAACGCTGATACAAAACACGGTTACTGCGGGAGATCGTTCAAGCGATTTTCAGCGATTTTCCATCAACGCTGATTCTCGCTCTTTTTAAGCCCACCGAGGAAGAATAGAAATAGGTAGCAATAATATATATAATAGATAATGACGTCATAGAATCATGATTGAGATCTCTGTTCGTTCAAGCGAATTTTAGCGACCGTGATTCTGCAGAATCATGATACAAAACGCATCTTTTTCAGCGTTTCATGTTTGTGTTTTTAAACACGTTTATTTTTACGACCAACAAAAAATCGCTTGAACACAACCGTGTTTTAAACTAAACGTCTTTGAAAACCGTGATTCTAGGGTGAAAATGTGTCGATTGAATGCACCCTTAGTGTATCAGACTCCATATTAACTCCTTTTTCATGAGGATGGACTGCAATTTTTATTTTCTGTACATGTATGTACAATCAACATCAACATTATGTGAAAAATTGATTTGTCCTGATTTATGTTTCTTGAGACTGTGACTGTGACATATTAAAACTTACATTTAAAAGTATGAAAGATAAAGTTGAGTTCTGGTCATGCAATTGCATTGTGAAAGAAACGGTGTGGAATCGATCAGAAAAGGTTGATCATCTAGCATATAAGTATTGGTGTGTACTGCAAGGTTCTGGAATCATCAAAATGATAACAAATTTGGCCCAGTCTTGGTAAAGTTACAAGCACTGTACATGGAAAGATGTACATGGGGCTACACGAACATGTGGCATAAAAATCTGTCCCGATTTTTTTTTTGTTTTCAATTTTCTTATCGTTGTACACCCAATCTGCTGCACATTCCCAAATGACTAAGGGCCAGTTCTCTTGAAAAAGTAGTTTCATTACCCAAACTTGAGAAGCTTCAAAATCTGCAGTGCATCAACATTTACTACATTAGGAAGAAGAATCCCATGTGGTGGTTCTACAGGCTATTTTACGCTTCTGCATTTCGCAAAGGCGCAGTTTTGGGAGATCGGAGGACGGTTGATATTAAATTTGGGCGATTATGAGAGAAAGATGGAAGGGTATTGCGGCCCATTGAGGCGTGAGAGTTGATATGGTTGATAAGTGAAGTGGCTCGGTAATGATGAGATTTACCAGGAGGGCGCCAGGTGGTGTGGAGCTCGTATTCCTGATGATCATGCGTCCTGATGTGAATGACTGAAGACATTATCATTTAAGAGAAAAATACTACCTAAGAATTATTACAGGTTAACAGCCAAGTGATATTAGATATTAGACGATGTTGACAAGATTTCTCTCCTCTTTTTGCATCTTCATTCCTTAATGTAGGCATATAGAAGTGGCAAATATGTGGTCCTTTATTTGGTTTATTGTTACTTCTAAATGCATGTGATGGCAAAAGTGCCTCAATTCAAGAATTGTTCATTATGCTAAATGCAAAATAACCTGGTCGAGTCAATTCAATTAAATTCTCTATTTGTGATTCTCTTACAGCATTTTTTCCGCTTGACCAATCTGCGCATCCTTGGACTCAGCGACAATGAACTTGAGAGACTACCAGCAGAGATAGGCAATTTCATGAATCTCTTGGAGCTAGATGTCAGCCGCAATGGTAAGCTTTGAAACAAAATAAATGAGTGGGGGAGGTTGGGATAGGTGCAGGCTCATAGCCACGATTTTCAAAATTCACTGTCCTAATTGAAATCTAGGTTGTCAAAAAGACTGTCCGTTTAATAATGTAGAGTACGGTAAAAAGACATAGGCATCTTTTTGGATGTCCAACCCAAAACACCTTCCTGGCTAAAAGTCTAAAGAGGGGGCATACATTATGTACATTTGAATAAACAAGTTTGAGTTTCTGGTAATTACTAAAAAATGTGCTTCTCACAAAAATTTACCAAGTAGACTTTGAATATTTTACAGTGCAAAGGAATGTTATCAGCAAACAAATTAATTATTATTATTTTTTTTTCATGGCTGAGTAGTGAGAGAAAAATGTGGCATTTTTCCTCTGGATTAAAAATTGGAATGCACGTTCTCATTAAACATATGAGTCATGGAAACATGGCAAAATGTATTAAAGAGGTAAAGTGCAAATCCACAGACACAAGTTCCTGGAAATGTTATGACAGAGTGAAAATGTCATTATAAATCATTCGTCAGCACAGAAAATTGCCAAGAACAGGATGTACAGAGTGCAAAGTAAATGAACAAGATGACAAAAACATATTTACTTACTATAGACAAATTAGACGTGGTTATGATATTGCTATGTCAATATTTATTGTAGGCTGACTCGGTCTAGTGTCTTGCTGACCCGAACTGAATGCAAGAATGATGGAGATTTTCTTGGATTTGTACTTGTGGACTTCACCCTAATCTGATAGCGACAGCCTTCTTCTTGATTAACACGTTTATTTTTTTTTCAATTGGAAATAGGTTTACAGCAGTACTGTTTGTTTGAGATATGTCAGGGCTTGACACTAACAGGCACCTAGTACACATGGGTGCCCCAAATCTTAAGTCTGGACCCCCCCCCCTCCCAATTCAATATTTGTACCTAAGCTTCATGTATATAGACTCTAAAAACTCAAACCCAGACCACCTGTCAAAAATGATAGTGTTGAAAATAAACTTTTTGAATGTTGACAAATATTGAAATGTTTGTCACTTGAAAGGTGTTAAAAGGTAGGAAACACTGGCTGCAGCACATGGCCCTCTGTACTCTGTATTCTTTGGTCAAAGCTGCTCCCACAATGCTGCAGTAGCAATGTTGTCCTACTGCTCACTTCATTATTTTCTCTGCATTCAGCTTGCTGTTATATAATAATAAATGTGCTTACACAGGGATGCCTCATCATCATCAATGCTAAGGGCCCTGCGATAATACGTGCCTTCACGGTTGTTTCATCGCAAAGCATGTCGGGACAGATTTCTAGTCCGGAGTAGATTTTCACCTTCGTCGCGATCAGCTGTTCCATTGCCAACAACGGGACTTTCATCCTGTCGAATCAACATCATAATCTTGTACAGGATCCGTTATTCTGCAGTGAATTTCTTTCATTCCAGTATAACTTGTACAGTTAGAAACCAAAGTTTGTGATTATGTATTTTTATGACGATCCTTCAAAAAATAAAGCTGATAATAAGTAAAGTGGGCTAATGAGAGTGGGTTCCGCTGTATGAATTTATAGTCCCATATGTTCAAATGTGTGTGTGTGCAGTTTGCGTCGATGGTTTGCCTTATTAAACTGCTTAACATTCGTGTTTTAGGTTGAAGGATCGTCATAAATAATACATAATCACAGACTTTGGTTTATTACCGTACAAATGATACTGGAATGAAAAAAATCACTGCAGAATGACGGATCCTGTACAAGATTATGAAGTCATGTTGATTCGACAGGATAACAATCCCGTTGTTGGCAATGGAACAGCTGATCGCGGCGAAGCTGAAAATCTACTGCGTACTAGAATCTGTCCCGGCATGCTTTGCGATGAAACAACCGTGAAGGCACGTATTATTACCCCAGCAAATTACTAGGTATCCATTTACACCTGGATGGAGAGTGGCAAATGTGGATTAATGTCTTGCCAAACGACGTTAGTGCCAGGCTGGGATTTGAACCCTCAACCTTTAAGTTGAGAGTCAAATGAATAAAACACAGTACCATGACACCTACATAAGCAAAGATATTCACCCAGTGCAAAGTTTGTGTACCTCACACCCCATGTTCCTCTATAAAAACAATTTTCCAAGAACCTGTTGAAAAATGAATTTAATTGAGCTATTTTAATATAAAAATCACAAGCAACTTAACAAGGAGAGTAATGTCAGAATTTGTATCATCAATTTCTGATATAACTTTGGTTATGACTTTTTTTTTGCTAGTGTTGGAATTTTTGTTGTCTTTCACTTGAGAACAAAAACCCTCAAAAACCGTTCTTCTGAAGAGTATGACAACAAAAATAGCAAGGGAAATTTGATATTTATCAGGAAATTCTGATAATCATGACCAGAAATGAATAAAATAACTTCCTGTTATTTGTTTTTAAATTGGTAGTTATTTTAAGATCCCTCATTCTATATATGGAAAGTTCTTGTGGAAAGGTCACAAATTTAGGAGCAATACCTTGTGATTCAGAATCAAGATTTTGATAGATGTGTGAAATTTAAAGGCAGTTTAATTGGAAAACCTAAATCTGGAATCAATGATTGCTGGTGATAGTAGCTTTGTAAAAGTCACCTTGGTAGAAATGTCAGGATTTCTTTTTCTGTGCAGTGTGAGCCGAATTAGGCTACCAAGTACATTTATTTACTTCCTACATGTGCAATGTACAACTGTAGAAGTGTTTATTCATTAGCATTTTTTCATTATGTAAATGCATGCTTTCTTGATAAATGTTACTCTTTACAGCCTCAGAAGCTTGTCTAAGGTATACCTGACCCAGCAACACTCAATTAATGTAAAATCTTGATTAATGACAGAAATTCAATTATTTGGAAAGGCTGAATGAAGTGTCTCTCACCAAGGTAGTCGAAAAGAAGCTGAGTTGTTGAAACGAAGCTTATCTTAATTTAAATGCATTTAGAAATTATTTATGCCCCCAAATTGGCAAAGGATTTCACACATTAGATAAGTCCTTGTCTGTAGGTAATAAAAGTGCAGTTCTGACTCCTGCCATTGGTTTAATACTGTGTGGGCAATTAAGATAGCAGACATTGTTGTCAAGATGTGTCAACTTATTCATGGAAATGAAAGGCCCACTGGCTTCAATGGATTAACTTGGCTTCTAGACCAAATTAGGTTTTTCCTTCTTTCTCAAAAAAAAAAGAGTGTAATTGTACATGTACATGTATTTGTGAAAACCCTAAATGTTAACTACATGTATGCAGGCCCTACATGTACAGGTGTATGTACTGTATATAGGCCTACATGAATATGTTGGGCTACATCGTACATGAATAGGAATAATTTACAGCAAAGCATTCATTATCCTCATCAGAAAACCGAATAGTGTAGCCACTGTATGGTAGGCTACATGCACATGCATATATTTGTAGTCAGGATGACAAGGACTAATGTACAGTACATGTACAAGTAATTTTTCTGTAGGTCAAGAGATTTACTTTTCCTATTTTGCCTATTTGCAGATACCATAATTCCCCTTATTGTTTTGTCAACCAAATTCAGTTTCAAATATTACATTGAAAAGGTGCTGCTGATCATGAAATTGTCCATACAATGTTACAGTTTAATAGATTTTTTTCTTTGAATACATTGTGAAAGGATTAAAGAATATGATTTATTCAGGATTCAGGCTGGAATGCATTCGCAATCATAGTTGATGGGACACAGTGCATACAGTTCAGGGAAAACAATACTTAAAAAATTTTGAGGGCTACTTTTCAAGCTTGCTTGCATGAAAATAACACTCTTTAATTTGATTTGCATTGAACCCTATGCAAATTTTGGGGGCTCTTTTATGACTTTCGGGGGCTCTTTTTAGCATTTCGGGGGCTAATTTGCCCCGAGCCCCTGTGTATTATTTTCACTGATACAGTTCTATGCCCACGATACTTAAGTGTCCCTTTAACAGAGCTTTGCCAATGGTTTCACTGACAGTCGAGCGTAACTCAAAGTGATGTTTGGGCACTCTGGGATGCACCTTTCAGAGGAAAGAGGAAGCGTGGGGGCAGGATGAGGTTTACCAGTTATCTCCAGAATCGATCCTGGCGTGTGTGTAAACAGGGTTCTCGCCTCCTCCCTGTTAGAGACTGCGAGTGTAAACAAGGCTATTGGCTTCCTCTCTAAAAAGCCACATTCGTTATGCGTAAACATTGAATTTCCGGATCGGCGCCCGGGGGGAGCGGTCAAGGGGTCTTCAACCAAACTGGGGCAATTGTCTGGATGCAAATGGCTCTTGACATTTACGTGATTGAACTACAAGTTCTGTTACTTCTCTTTTTTATGTTGGGGAAGAGGATTCAAGTTTAGCAAATTAAAAATCAAATAATGATGAAAACAAATCTTGCAGAATCCTTTAGAATTGACACAGAGTGATGATTACAGTAAAACCAATCTTACTTGTCACCTCTCTATTTCTCATTAGTTCAATAGTAGTGGGCTCTTGCATGTAGGCCTACATGTATGTTTCCCTGTAAAAAGAAATCTGTGTTATAGAAACTGTCTGGAAAGCTCCGTCTACAGTGACCATTTTTCCTGTTTTCCTTGGATGGTCTGAATAGACAAGTTTGACTGTACATTCATCGAAAATTTAATAGCCAATTCGAAATTCGAGTACGTACATGTAGCTCTGTTTCTCTTCAATGTGCATGACTACATGTAGATGCATCAGGTACATTGTAGTTCGCACTGAGAGTATCCAGTGAAACGAATATCGAAACGTACAAATGATTAAAGGGCCTATTTTCTATTTATGAACACAGTTTGACTTGAAAGCAGCACTATAATAATATATATACTTTGTGCTACTTCCATCTTTCACGCAGGATTACTGTAAAACCTTCTTAAACCAAAACCATTGTACGTTGCACAATAATCCAGTGACTAATCTAGGCTGAATGCTGCGAATTGATAATCCAGCATTCTAATACCTTGCATGACCTATAGATGTCAGTGGATATATGAGTTATTATGACTCTGGTACTGAAAATCTATGTAGAGCTCCCTTTTATACAAATGAGTTTACATAGTGTTCACCAACGCTCTTTTTGAAAGAAATTTTCTTACAAAAGTGAGATCTTCCATGGAAAAGTCTGAATACTAATTCTTCTCCAGAGCCGTTTTGAGATTTTGCATGTCAGCGATTAATTGTCCCCCCTCGTGTGTATTATTTCACAGATGACAAATCCAAATGAAGATACTAATGTGATGATTACAAAACATAATTCAGCCTGACCTACATTTACATTCTAAGTAGTCACCTGAGTCACATCCAACTAATCCAACTGTTCACCAAAAGTCATCAACAGTCATCACCAAGCCTTTATTTTACGGTTATCTTCTTGCCATTTAAGATCACCAGGGAGAGATGTACATGTAACTGAGCACGAGACAAACAACAGCGCTAAATTTCAACATTTGATCAACTATTCAGTCAATAACTTGCATGCATATTGTATTTTCCATGAATCTACCTACACGTATTTAACATAATAGTTCATTTGTATTCTTCCAAATATGTTATTGATGTGTTCACATAGATAGAAACCGGCATCTTGTTTATTTGATTGTGACTGCGCAGTTGATCGATTGTATCAGAGCAGAGACATCAGTGAAAAGTTCAGGCCCACAGGTTGTCTTGGCACTGTAGGCGTGTACATGTAGCACAGACAGCGCCCACCCACACTATAGTCTGCCGGCGCTAACTCTAATTTGACACTTTAAAGGGGAAGTCCACCCTGAAAATAAGTTTGTTTTAATACAAGGAGAAAAATGAGAAGAATGGATCAGTGAAGGTTTGAGAAAAATTGGACAATAAATAAGAAAGATAACTTTTCACGAAATACTTCAAATCTGTGAGTCGAATTGGCAACGCGGTCTCTAAATATGATGTCATCCCCTCGCATTTTATCCTTTGTTGAATGCAAGAAATGTCATTAAATTCCATTTTGATCAAAAGATATATATTCTTCATGCCTATCACGGATGACATGTCTTTTCGTGCACTCCCATGTACATGTAGGTCTACTACTTAGTATTCCATTAACATTCAGAGAAATGGAGATTTTGGGTAATTCTGTCATTCAGATCAGTGGTGAATTGTGAGGGGATGACATCACAATTTCTGACCGCATTGCCAATTTCAGATCAGTGGTGAATTGTGAGGGGATGACATCACAATTTCTGACTGCATTGCCAATTTGTCTCAAAGATTCCATGATTTTCATGATTTTGACAGATTCATAACTTTCTTATTTGTTGTCCGATTTTTCTCAAACTTACACTGAATTGTTTCTCTAATTTTTCTGCTTCTATTAAAACCAATTTAATATTAGGGTGGACTTCTCCTTTAACACAATTCCATAAAGTCTTGAGCTGAGCCTAGCTCTGTCTGTCTCTCTGGCTGTGTCAGAAGCAGCTACATGTATAGTACAGAGCCTATGGGGTGCAGTAAGCCATTCAGTCGCCGTACACGTAGTCTTTTAGTTCAGACATACTGTTATGCACATACGACGGACAACAGTTTAGGCCTGCAGACTACCCACACTCTCTCTCTTTCAATTGCCCTGCTTTCATGTTGATTAACATACACCCAGTGCATCAATCTTTAATTGTTATGATCCTCTATCCAGCTTTTCTCTCTCATCATTCAAGGGGGTTGATGAGGGAGCTCTACGATTCTTTCACCAGAGACGAGTGATACAGCATGTGTCAGGGTGTTTTTCATTTACATGTTTTCTTTCAACCCCTCTAAGGATAAAGCCTTGATAGAATCCATGCAGATGTGTATGTATTTATGCATTGTTACTATAAAACCCATTAGCTAGTACTTAGCTACTGAATTTTCATATTCCCTATACAGTGTAGGTTTGATCTAGATTGCTAGGAATTCCGCATTATACAGTACCTGAGCAGAAAGAGCAAAAGTCACAGTAAAGTTTTTACTCTATTTTCAATGCAGTACATTGTGCCATTCTTGAATAACTAATTCTTAAAGTCTTTAAACTGGCAATGCGCTGTAAAAATCACCATTTCCATGTTAAAGTTTGCAATTTTCTTTTACATTGGTTCCTTTAATAAACACTTTTATTTTTTTCAAACCAATGAAGGAGTGGAAAATAAGATTAATTCTTCCCAATTTGAGAAGGGAAACTGAGTGATTAATTTAGAAAATACGAAAAACTTTGAACTGCTATGGGTAAAGGGTGAATAAAAATTAAAATATTTTTACAGTGCTAATCAGTAATCCATGTACATGTACATGTTCTGGCCCATACTGTAACTTAATAACTTCAGAGACTTGAATTGGTCCTATGTACCTGATTATTGTAGTACATATATGTAAGTTGGTAGCTGTACTATACATGTAGCTGGGATTAGATGAAAATATCTAGAAAAATACTTTCTCTATGTATTATGCCATTAATTCTGTAATACTTATAAACATATGGGACAGAGAATTACCAAATACTATGGGATTGCCCACATCAATAGCTAAAAAATTCAAATCTTTTAATGGGGGGTGTATTTTGATGTGCTTTTACTGACATTGAATGATGTGACATGTGACTTGGCGCCTGCCTTTAAAAATAATAAAATGTTAGGTCTGAAGATGAGTCAGAAAAACATTGCGTAGGAGACATTTCCTGTTTAGAGTGAATGCTGTAAAGTAAACAAGACTACTGGTAAGCAGGCGTTATATTAAGTTGTAACATCAAACACTTAATATGGCTGTGGAATAGCATTTTCTACTTCAACACACAAGTTGATATTTCTTTTGATGAGGATAATGATGAGAATAATGATAAGGATGGTGTTATAGCAATGATAAAGGTGATAATGATCTGTAACACAGGACAAGTGGAAGATGTTAGGAGAAAATGAGACAAGAAATGTGGGATGGGGAGAATAATACAAATGTAATGTGACAAGATACATGTTCCACTATTCTGAGAATGACTTGAATATCTCTTGAGTATTTCTACAATTTCTATTTACTTGTATAAGGACTTTGTTGTCTTCTATAACCTGTACATTGAAAAAGGATGTTGAGCATTGTGCAGAATTCATTCAGACTGTTTTGTTCCTTAATACTAGACAGTAAAAGAACTGAAAGAGAGAAAGGATGACTCTAAAAAGGAATAAATAATCGGTAGAACAGGAATCGTATTCCCAGGGAACACTGCGTCTGTCTACCCTGATCGATATATTTGATGTAAAAGCTTCCTCAAACATTGCATTCCATTACACCAAAGTACGATGCAGAGATTCTCTCCCCTGTAAAGCGAAGTGGAATAATTTGAAAGGTCCATACATGAACATGCACATGCGGGACTGAGTGATCAAAAATATTGCTATGTTGTTAATGCAATGATACCCATGCACGGACTCTCTTGGGGGTGTTGACATCGCGGTCTTCGTTAGGAAGGGAATACCCGTAATTGAATTCCTAAATTGCATTAGCAGCGTAATAAAGATGAAAGCCTTCGATTTCATAGTATCTATGCCTGTGCTCCCGTTGCGTCACTTGCGATTTGCATCCTGTTTTCTAGCCCTTCTAGAGAGGCGGTCATGATATTTTTGGGGTGCAATATTGAATAAAAGGAAGCTTCCTAAAGGCGTTATCTATATCTAATATATTGAAGTTATTATTTTTTACTGCTAAGTTATCTCTATAGGAAGTAACTTGGTTTGGTCATAGAAGTACATTCAATCAAATAATAATGGCATTACTCGACATTTGTAAAATTTAATTTTTGTCTCTGGGGGGTGTTTCATAAAGCCGTTCGTAAAGTTATGCATGACTTTACGAACGACTTGAATATGAAGTGCACGATAGGATGCCCAAAGTTTTTTCTGATGTTTTAACAAAGTGTGACTATATTTCCAATAACCTCAATTAAATTGTGGCAAAAAATATACTTTGCATTAAAAATGTTTGTTATAATAAGAATATTAATCTACATCTGCACAGTTCAACGTTAGTTGATGCAGTTAAAAATGATTGAGCATCCCATTTGGCTTTTCATATATAAGTCATTTGTAAAGTCATGCGTAACTTTACGAACAGCTTTATTAAAAACCCTCCTGGAGTCCTTGAATACATTCCATAAAAATAGGTGTGGGCAACATGATAAGCAATTAATTAAGTGAATATGTCTTATGGTTTGTTTTAAAACAATCTCACTGCAAAATGAGCTGGAATGTTACATATTTGCTAAATTGAAAGGAATGTATATTTTGCTAATTTTTTTCACTTCATTGCTCAGAAAATAGTGCATAAATCTACAATAATATTTAGTCTTCAACAATTTGTCCTTTATCCTACTCCTAGGATGTAGGTTTCATGATTTTTATTAGCATTTTGTGAAAAAAAGGAACAAAGCTTTGTTACTGTGAGGTACTTTCCATGCTGCTGCAATGAATGCCTTCTTTATTTGTAGGTGGAATAATGAAAAAATAATTTTGAGCATTCCATTGTGAACTGTCACGTTCATGACATTCTTGTGATTGAGAAAGGTTAGAGGTCAAGTGGAAATTCATGCTACAAATTTATTCCTCACCTACCCCAAGAGTGGAATTCTTTTTCTTTTTCCCTTTTTTTTCTTCTTCTTCACCGGAGCTATGTGCATGATAAGTTTATGATTCTCTACATCATGTATTGTGTTTCAACTACAGTCAAATAAGAACTGCATAGCCGAAGATGCATTTTATAAGCTTTCTTTTTTCATGAACTTTACTCACACATAATTAAAACAAATTGGACTTGAACATGTTTTAAAAATGATTTAGAAAATATCAAACAATTGCAAATGCAGGTCTAGTTTGAATCTGTGTTTTTAAAATGAAGTGCCATAGAAATACCGGAACATGAATAATCAACTCCTAGGTTCAAGACAGCTGCATAGAACAAGCCCTTGGCTCATATTCATAAAATGTTGAAGCCTAGTTGTCAACTACACTGTATGCAATTCTTTGACAACTAGCTTAGGGTGCGTTTATGCTCAACTTTTTCTGGCCAGAATGAGGCTTTTGTTACATGGTTAGTTCAAAACACGGTTGCGTCCTTTCTCATTTTCATAGAATCACTGATAAACGGCGATCGTAATCCCAGATCGTAAACTCACAAAAAGGTGCGTTTACGATCGGCGATTCTCCAAAAAGACGGTTTCTGGGGAAGCATAAACGCACAATCATTTGTAAACGCGTTTAAATGACGTTCCCGGGTCAACGTAGCATGCGCAGTGCAGGTTTGCGAATCCAACTGCAGAGCCCGAATTTGCCTGGAGGAGCCAGAGAAGGGGAGCATAAACAGTACACCTACGATGAGCGTTTACGATGAGCGTTTCAAATCGCTCATTCTGCCTTCAAAAGTGAGCATAAACGCACCCTTAGTAAGGTGTTATGAATGTGGGCCCTGAACTTCAATAACTGAGTGAGTTCAAGAACACAACATTCCTAATAAACTTGTTTAAAATGCTATTTAGTATGGCTATGAAACAATTCTGACTGCCAGATCGTATTAATGCTCCCCATGAGACAGAATGTGAGAGGGAGGGAGGGAGTGAGAAAGAAAGATACACATCCCCACTTGATTAGTAATGAGTTCTATTTTGGGAAGATAACAACACTGTAAGAGTCTTTGAAGAGGCAGAAATGAAGAAAAACCTAATTAAATTACAATCGTTACCCAAGCTTCAAAGTTTCTACAAAACAGACTTTTGTAAAACGCTCTTAACTATATGTCCATGCTTACAAGAAAAAAGAAGAAGGGGGGGGGGGTACTTGTAGTATAGTTATACATTTAAACTTGTTTTTATATGTCTATTGCCAAATTATAATTCAATTTACATCTAGATCGCTTTAACACAAGCAGAGTTTTACTTTTCATCATGGCTGTTTTCTTTCAGCTCATAATCTCATTTTCATGAGCATTTTTTCTCTGAAAAGCAAAATACTTGTTTCATCTTTGAATTCCAATCTATGAATTTGCGTTATTCCGCTAATACATTTGGTCATACAATTACCTTGCCAGCCCATGGAAGAATCAAAATTGTATTAGTGATCGTTCTGAACAGTTAAATATTCTGCACGGACATACAGTATACAGTACATGTAATAGAGAAGATGGCCGGCCAGGGGACTTGGCAGCATTACAGCTGTATTAAAAATTATACTTGTAATAATAGATCCATCATGTTTAATTACCCATGATCAAATGGGGTAGATTACATGGGGACCTGTCTGGTCATGTGTGTACTGCATGGTGTAGTCTGGAGTTAAGATTGGAAATCTCACACAATTAATGGTCATATCACTGACTTATTATGTAGTGATGTCAACTGTTTATGTATTGGCACAAACCTGAAAAGATGATAATTATACAATTATAGTTATATTTGTATTTAAAACGCCTAATACTGCATTTCTAAATGCTTTAAAGTTTAAACGTTTACATATCGTCAGTTCAAAGCTGCAAGGACATGAACTCTCTTTTAAAGATACTATGTCCCTTTTGCAACCAACATCAAATTCTGTAGAACTTTGCAGGAATTATGAATATGTCATGTATGTCCTATCTGTGAAATCTAAACGTTAGCAGTGTCCTAATATTCAAATTATGCAAGGAAACCCGTTTACTTGCTAGACTTCACTGTCAGACACTATTGAGTGACTGACTGGCTTTTTTCATCTTTGGTAATAACATACATGTACATAAAATGAGCTGTAAAGGGTACATGAGCATTTATCTACATCACATGAGCATTTGTCTACACCAATAACCCACTTCTTGTAATGGCCAAAATTAAACTGATTGAATCTTTGCGCAGCATAAAACGTACGACCATTCGGTACAATGGTCTGAAAAATCAGACTATTACTTACCGGCTCTATAGCTCCTAAGTCGATTCGACAACTAATAGTCGTTATTTTCCCACTTGGGCACTGGAGTTTTTTGTAATTATTGAGTCAATTTAAACTGGAGTTAAAAATCACATGCATTGCATAAAATTAAGAATTACAGCCTTTATTAAGGGATTTTGTTTATAATAATGCCTTTGAGAAGAAAGAGAACGACTAAGTAAAATGTTCAGTAGTTGTTCAATAAGTACAAATAGTTTTCAGCATATTGTAACACTTTGTTTGCAGTCCATACACATGTAAATATATGCCAGACTACATGTACATGTACAACTACAAGTGACACATGTAGTGTGATACTGTTTGTATGCTTGCCATGGCAGTCTAATGATCCTTAATGAATGATTCATGATACAGTGGATGTAAACGCCTTATATATATCACTCTCCTACATGTCAAGATTACATGACCTCACACTCACAGAAGAAGAATATAACTTGAATACAGAGAAGGTTGAGTTCTGTGAAAGGTGGAAAATAATTTGTGGGCATTTTCATTATTTTTTTTATGTTAAAGTAGAAGAATACCGTAAGAAAGAAAATGCCTCCTGACAAGGATAGCTTTTCAATTCCCTTTTATGTTTAAAATATGGCAAGAAATAGCTGCAGTTTGTGGACTGAACTTAATGCAACAGGTTTGTGTAGTCCCATGTACAGTATACACAATTCTGTGTGCATGTGAGTTCCAGCAAGACTGAATCAATTGCTTATCATTTTGATGATTCCAAAACCTCACAATATACACCAACTCTTAAGTGCTACATAATGAACCCTTGTCTATCGTTTGCCGAAAGTTTCTTTCACATTGCAATTGCATGACCAGGGGGGTGTTTCACAAAGATCCTAAGTCGAACTTATCTCTAAGTTGGACTTAAAAATTATGGAAAGCCGTTAGCATCCTTGAAAATATTTTGTAAAAGTTATTTTAAAAGGCATAAAATGTTGACTCAAATCATTAATATTTTCTATTATCATGGTAGATTTCATGTTCTTGATGTGGAATTTATAAAAAGTCTAAACTACTTGAATTTTCACTTTTGAACATTATTTATTTTAGGCTACTAATGGCTCTCCATAATTTTTAAGTCCAACTTAGAGTTAAGTTCGACTTAGGATCTTTGTGAAACACCCCCCCGAACTCTACTTGATCTCTTTGAACGTGAAAGCCTACTGTACATCATAATATGGATGTCCTCAATATGTATTGTAAAAAATGTCTTTCTGTCAGTCTGCATGGTTCTGTTATTACATGTAAGCTGTTTTCATGGATCAAAACTGACATGGATCATAAAGAACCACTCTCTGTGTCTTGTTTTGTATTGCAGGGTAGTGCCTGCAGTCTGTTTTAGTAGCTTATTTGCCTCAAGGTTAGGCTTCTGTGTCCTTGATTGAAGTTTCCAAGAAAGTCAAAAGCATGCACAATCTGGAAAGTCATTTTGAATTTGATGCAACATTTGTAACTTTTAGTGATACATCAGTATGACGTTGAAAAAAGGGAAAATATTTTTGGGCATGGTAGAAATATATTCTGAAATAAACAATGGGCACTTCAGATTGGGTCTAGTCGGTTATGCCAGCAGTACCTGTGAGGGGATTCCCAATTAAACCAATCACTGTATATCTATCATAACGAAGTCTGAATGGGTGAATACAGCCTATTTTATGTACAATGTAGCTGAATATGTATAATAAATAGAAATATGTGTGAATAGGTGAAGAGAAGCATTTAGTTTTGCCCACTTTGAATGGACTAGATGCTTTCTTTGTATTGAATGTATTCAGTAGGACCGTGGAAATGCCTTAGAAATGGTGACCTCAGAATGCAGCCCTGTTGTACAATTCACCTAGATCTGGAGGACAGTGGCAACATAATTATGTTAACCGAAAAGCTGGATTGATTTCACCCAGTCGCTGCATCTCATTCTATCACCCTAGCGGACACTAGTCTTCATGCTCAGACTGTGTGTTTGCTGTTCTTGAAAAGGGTCATATGGCACTTGATCCTGAGAAAATTTATCAGCAATAATTTCCTACACTTACCTTGAACCCAAAATTAAACCTAACCTAAAACCCAATAGACCACTTTCGTAATGAAATCAAATTTAATGCATAAATCTTAAAGTGCCATGTTAATAGTTATTTCATTCACCTGTTACAAATAATTGTATTTCAATAGTCAGAAAGCGAATTGCATAAAATAATTTTTGCCATGTAGGACAAACATGGCTTGTCCTACCTAACGACACAGAATTATATTTGATTACAATACCAAAATGGCCTACTGCAACCCCAACCCTAACCCTACAGTATGCTTTTGAAATAAATCCCAAAGCAACTGTCGCTGGAGGAAATGTCAGAGCACCTTTGAAAAGAGAATACAGATTAAAAAAAAAAAAGATATATCATCTGTTGAGAGCCAGAAAGGTGTTTACTCAGTATTTAATGAAACGAGCCATTGCCCTTCTTGCTCTCATTAAATCATATGGTTAAGAATGATGATTTGGTTGATATAGGTATATAATATGTTTTGCTGAGAACCAGAAGGAATTACCTCTTGAAATGTAGTCAACGAAGCTCCAGCATATCCTCCGGTGGCAATTGCTCTGAGCTTTATTTCATATAAGATTAGGGTCAGGTTTTAATAGGGTTTTAGGTCGGGTTTGGGGTTAAGGGCTAGAGTTGGGTACCGTAGTGTTTGGTGTAGGGATGAAGTCAGGAATACATTTCGTCATAGAGTGTTTGGTGTACGCAGTGTAGGGTTAGCGTACATTTTATACCGAATATTCCTTTTCATTTCAACATCAAGTTTACATGTAGCATTTCT
Source organism: Mesocentrotus franciscanus (assembly GCA_037976565.1). Lineage (NCBI taxonomy): Eukaryota > Metazoa > Echinodermata > Echinoidea > Camarodonta > Strongylocentrotidae > Mesocentrotus > Mesocentrotus franciscanus. Next base: position 28,731,076 of record CP137668.1, on the reverse strand, counting down.
CAGAGATTATCAGTTATGGGAGCTATTATCATTTTGTATTATAATATAGGCACTCATTTTATCATTCTGATCTAAAATAATATGTTGATGAATTGTGTTTATACATTTCTACATGTAAATGGGGTAATGTTTTGTCTTGTAAAAAATAAAAGTCTTGCACATCAATGCGCTTCCCAATTTAATAGTTTGCATTAAATGTGGGTGGTTGATTAAGAAATGAGTCAATTGACATTTTGGAGAGCAAGCTAATTTAAAATTTCTTTCAAAGTACTCGCTCAATACACTTGGGACCACTTCCCCTGTGCTTTACACATACACATGCTTTTAATTCTAAATTACTTGATGAGCCCCACTTAAATGTATCTTTGTTTAGTCTTGTCTTTGATCTTTCTATAATTGCCTTTGAGTTTAACATAATACCCCCACACATCCCACCCACCCCCCTCCCACACACTTCTATCCTTTTTCTCCTCTATGTTGTTTTGTTCATGGAATTGCCTCTCATTTGATTAAAGTCCCCCACCCACCCCTCTATCCCACATTGATTCTTTCCAATTACAACATTGTAACATATTAATATGAAGGAGTTTAGTCAGTTTACCATGACCTAAATTTGTGAATTACGTACATGTAGTATTATAGTAACCACAATAAATTGATTTTTAAGGTGAATACTGTATCCATTACCCAAAAGGGGAGCCCACATTCAACGGAAAGAATGGAGTTTCTTGAAAGCATACCCCAATTTCACCCAAGAGACATATCAATATAAGAACTGTAATATACATGTAAGGAAACGCATATATATACATATAAATATAAATAAATATATATATAAAATTGGTATAGTGAAAGAGGCATTCACAATGGGAATGATCTCATACATGTGTAAGGAAATGTTGTAAAGAACGTCTACCGGTAGTTTATTTGGGGAATGCACTGTCGTGTACAATTCTCATATTCCGAGATCGTTACACAAATAGTTGACCCTGTTTTTTTTTAATAGAGTCCTTGATCATACAATGTCCAAAACGTCCAAGTTCATTGCACATTTTGTATTAAAAGAAAATTAATGACTTATTTCTGGGCTCCGCATTAATGAGTTTCACCAGAGATGTGTATTACGATTTTTAGGATCTGTAAGCAAAGGTCCCCTTGTTCAAATTTGGAAACTTTGGGGGTCCAGACTCCAGAGTCAGAATTTGGGGCGTGTGTTAACTGGGCATCTGTATTTAGTGTTGAACCCTGCTTTATTATGTAGCCAACTAGTTATTGCACAAAACACCTTGGGGGTGTTTCACAAAGACTAAGATCGAATTTGAGTTGGACCTAAGTATAACAGGCCGTTCATGCCACTGTTTGCTCTTACCACTTACTGGCATTTGTCTTTCAAGGGACGTATAAATCGTGGTCTCAAATCTACGAGTTTACATTTTTTGATGGTTCATTATTGAAGGAAAAAATATTATCTAAAGATTATAGTTTAGAGACCAATGGTGATAACAACCCATGGCATGAATGGCCTGCCATACTTAAGTCCAACTTAAAGTCGATCTTAGTCTTTGTGAAACACCCCCCTTGTCTGTGTATGGGATGATAAATCTATACAGAATTCTACATCTATATTGTACGCCATTCTTGCATAGAATATAAACCCAGGTGATGCCCCAGTTGTTACTCAACATGCCAGCAAGAGATTACTTGTTCACAGCTGAATGCCCCAAGGGAAATAATTCCAGTGGACACAGGTAGAATAAATTGCTCTTCACCTCTAGTCTCAGAGAAGAAGCCAGCTTTCTTCTTGCTCAGCCCATCCCTGAGAAAATATCGTCTTTCGAAGGGCTTTATGAGTGAATTTTCCTCCTCAAAATGGCTAATGTTTACATTTTTACTCCACCTTAGTGCATTCAGAGACAGGGTACATTCTTCTAGGTTTGCAAAAACTTTAATACTTGTAGGAAGGTCTACTGTTGAGTAAATATTGCATAATAATATTTAATGCCAGGAGAAGAAAAATTGAAATCTGTAAAGATGAGTTATGATTTTACTCACCTACCCATATATGAGTTAGGGGCCTTTTACTTTTAGCACAAGCAAGCTTTTTCTTGCATTCTGGTCAAAGCTCCTATTTTGCGCATGCAAGCATGCAAGCTCCTATTTTGCACATGCAAAATACAGAATTACTTTTACAGTTACTGGCATAGAGTTTGAAAGTGCAAACTGAATTGGAGAAGAAGTGGGAGTTTTCAAGTTATTATGCAAAGCCATATTTGAGTCACTAATGGATCGATTAGCATGCATGACTAAGAATGGGTGTGTTCAGTCGTTGAAACGTGTTTATCTCGTCTTAATTTTAAAGTAACTGGACAGCCTCGCACGAAGAAGAATCCCCTATCCAAATCAGTGAACGGAAATACGCGCCGCTGATTGGCTGATCGCGACCCTCGCTTGTCTGCTAGCTGCGAGGCATGGGCGGTCGCTACACTGGCGCGGTGTATTGTACCTGGTGCACTACACTCGACAGGCGAGCAGCCTGTTGTGTAGCGGCCGTGTTGCGGGAGCTGGAGCGGGGCTGTTCGGAAGATTTCGGCAGTCAGCTGGATCACGCGTTATGCACTAAACTCGAACACCAAGCAAAAAATGGCGACCAAAGACACATTCAGTGAATATGTTTCAACAATGTCGCTCTCTACACACTCATGTCGCTCACATACAATTTGCACGTAGCTTTACACACACCTCAACCTACACATACATATCCTTCACAAAAACTTCCGACGAAATCATCAAAAAATATGACTTACGAAACAAAGAACCACCATACGATTTTGCTGAAAGTACCTAGAAATATCGATGACACCGATGGCGAAAAAAATTGTTCAAAAATCGAAGTCGGGATGGAAATATAACGAGTTTGATATCAACGTGTCGAAGTCACAGGCAGAAATAATCGCACTCATAGGTTTAACATTGTGGGAAAATATGCAAATGAATGAGTAAACACCCAATCAACTACGAGCATCGTGACGCTAGCACTTTTATGAATGAAAAATGACGTCAGTCAGACTACATGATCTCAATTCCTGTTTCTGTATTTCCGACCCTTAATACATTGCTAATCGTATTAAATCAAACTCTCACACTCACAGGTAACAAATACCTTGACCGGGTAAATGGAATTCAAAGGTCATCTGGTATTGGTAGAGTTGTTCCACATCTTCTGTAGATAGCAGTTGGGAGATTTTATAGAGGATAGTGATATTCATGTTTTATTTTCTTTCAATACAACCAATAGCTTAGTCTTTTTTGAACACTGGTCACACTGCCTATTTTAATCCTTAAAAAAGTCAAAGTCAAAATCAACATCGAACTGACCGATTATTGGTGTTGGTGTCTGTTGTTGCTTTGGTCGATGTGACTGCTGTGTTAGAAGAGAGAGACAGGAGGCCTGATTCCATTCAATGTGTCACATATGACGTGATATAACATTTATCCACTCATTTCATCAACAAAATATAATTTCATTTGATATGACCATTGGCTATTGGTTCTCTCTGGTATCAGTGATATAATTAAATGGCCATATCAAGTCATTTTTGTTAACTCTTGGATGAAATAAATGGAAAATAGACATATGTCGTATGAACGCATTTCATGGAATCACCCTGGTGCACTTTCCAGATATCCTTAGAATCACCAAGTTGATGACAAAATTTCTAGAGGTGGTTTCTTTCAACTGCTACTTAACTTGAAATGGCATGTTGATTGTCATGCTATCCACGCTTTTCATCCCATGCAACAGATACAATATCTCTCTTATTGCCACAATCTCAAAATCAAATTGACCTTATGGAGTAGCTGAAGTGCTCTTCAAATATTGACAGATTATGCTGCTGATGCAATATTCGACAGCTGGTTAAAGAGATAGTAATGGAGATATTTGTTTCAGTCAGATTGTTGCATTTTACCATTAACTGCTATTGTCACTCACTGAAATACCTTATTTGTTGTTAATCAGATAATATAATTACACTACTTTTACAATTTTGTAAATTCATGATCAAACTTTTGCGTATCGTTTTCACTTTGGTTTGTGATGAAATGTGGAACTATAATGATGAAAATTGTAATTACATGTACACTATGGTTTAGGGTTTGAAAGGGTTTGTATGCTACACTCGATATTTCAGAATGTAGCACAGAAAATCAAACCAGGCCAGCCAAACTAGTGCTGCAGTGTAGATTCTCTTTTGGAAAGCAGGAGTATACAAGATCTTATCAGAAATGTTAGAATTGACTTTATAGCAAGTTAGCATGCATACCACAGAACCTGTTATGCATAGTGGTATTATTGTATGGGTGACCCCAAATCTGCTTCGGTGACATTTGATCTGGGCTTAATTCTGTCAGAGATATACATGTAGGTTTAAGGTTAGGGTTAGGGTTGCACATTTCCACCTGGGTTTTAGGATAGGTTAAGGGTTGGGATTATTGGTAAAATTCTTGGCAAAAGCAATGACTTTTGATGCCCAAAGTCTGCCTAACTCTACAGCCAAGCATTACAAAGTACCTGCATTATGCAAAGCTCCTCCCTCACACACAACATTCCCAGGTAAAAGATTGAATTCACTCCTGTACATGTACTTACTCCATGCAATATCGCCCCAGTTTGTTGATTTGGCCGAATTACCAGGGGGACTGACGTGGTCGCTCGGAAGAAATGTCGCGGGCGCCAACTGCGCTTTCACCCTTGATTGCCTGTTGTTTTTCTGAGTCGTGGATGCGTGTCGTGTCGTCGGTTCTGATTATATCAGCACACTGTCTTTATAGTAGGGCTTATATAAGGAATGGGCAGAGTGTCTGTGGGGTGTATTTGCAGTCAATCTACTTCATTAATTTGGTCACCCTTCATTGAGCAAGCAATCATTTTTATTCAGATAGACCAACATACTCCCTCTTTGGAGTTTATGGCTCTTTCTTGTGTAGGGAATGAAAACAAGAACTACTACTTTCAGAGTTCTTTTTCATTTCTTTCATATCCCTGTTTATCCCCACTATCATGGGGGAGGAGGTATTCTGTATTTTGGAAATAATCACTTTTTAAGTTTTGAAATGATTATTAAAATTGGATAGTATTGTTTAATGTTGATTTGTAGAGCAATGTGTGCAGTGCTTCAAACTGGAAAAGGAAAAAGATGCTACATTGTATGGACCTATGTATAAGGATTGGATTCAAATCTAGGCATTTTGGAAAGACCTGGAGGGTTTCACTTCACTCATAACCTGAAATATCAAGAAATAAAATGCAAAGATGATGACCTCTGTATCAATCTTTACCATCACTGTACCTTAACATTATTAATGGAGGTATTTTTTACGCACAACTGTATCTGACTAGATCAAATTCATCAAACGACTATGCAATGAATGTGATGGAATTGATCCCTATTTTTTGACAAGCCATATAATTTGACTGAAGAATGACTCCCTTACTATTTACATTTTTAAAAACTTCTAAGCATCTTCTCCCTTCTCTGTTAACCTCCAACTTTATTATTCACCATACCTTTGAAATTATTATTGGAGGTATATTCGACTTGCGACTGTATCCAATTCATCAGAGGACACACAATGAATGTGATTGAATTGATCCCCATTTCTAGACAAGCCATATAAGTTGACTGAAGAATGACTCTTCTACTACATACAATTTGTTTTTCCCCGAAGAATCTTCAACCCTCATCCTTCTCCTTCAAATATTCATTATACCCTTAAAATTATCATTTGAGTTATTTTCCACTTGCGACTGTATCCAATTCATCAAACGACGCACAATGAATGTGATAGAATTGATCCCTATTTCTAGAAAAGCCATATAGGTTGACTGAAGAATGACCTTTCCTCTGAACATATACATATATACGCTTTTCTCTACTGAAGAATCTTCTGCCTCTAGTAAATTGAAGACAGAGATCAATTTCATCCAGGCCCTGGTGTCCGTGTTAGGGGGATTGTCGAGCATCACTCAACATACAGTAATCTTCCCATGCACAATGAAAATGCATTTCCCACTGGCTCTTATTCTAATTTTTGGGAAGGGAAGGGGGAGGATTGGCAAGGATTGGCGAGGGAAGGAGCGGGTGCATTGACTGACTTTACTTGTAAGCATCCCCTGTTAAGGTGGTACATGTATGTACAGTAATCACTCATGGCATATCCAGGAATTTGTTACTGGGTAGAATTACTCTGGCCAAAAATGGGGGGTAATGCTAGCTCTTAACATGATATTGACATTTCAGTTTGAGAAAATCTCTCAGTAAACCATGCTGAATTATTTGAAGTCTTTGCTCAGTACTGATATTTATAAAGTCTTATAATACAGAAGGATCTTTTTCAAATACGGTTTGATTTTTAAAGAGATAAATAAGGTATCAAAGATTCCAAACAGCTGGAAAACCCTTTATTTCTGAAGTAATGTAACAGCACAAAATATGGGTTAAGAATTCATAACACCCGTTTGTTTCATGATTGTAATAGCTGTTGTTGCCATAATATAATTTGCACTTTCTTTCAAATCTTTGCTATTGGTGGATTGCAAATTAATGGCCTTCTAGATTACGTGTACAAGACATGAACAGGATCAATAATTCCCTATTATTACAATATATCCGTCCATTACCTTTGAATTTTATCTTTGTGGAATTTATTCACACATGAAATGAAACAGAAACTACTCCCACTCCTGCTTTTGAATATAGTTCAATTACTTCGGGTATTAATTAAGCAGTGATTATACCTTGAATCTACACAGACTACAGATACCGGTACATTTCTTTTGGGGATGGTCGGGGAAAACCCTTCGACAGTAAACGTACATTTAGAATGATGTCATTGCTTTAGGTTTCTCTATCATTTTCAGTGAATTTCATTGAGATGTGGGCAGCTAGATGTCCCTCAAATACATGTACATACATCGTACATGTAGATGTGTGTGTGCCCTACCCAGTCTCTTTCAACTTTTAATGGTATTCTATCCAGCTCTCGCCATGATAACAAAATAATAGATTTCTCTCAGAACTCAACAACATTTTATATGCATAATGGTGAGACTACAAATAAAGAATAAGTATTTACCAAATTTGATGTGAAATATGTAGGTCTAAATTCCAACTTGTCAAGTAATTAGCAGTGAAAATAACTTACCGGTACCGGTACCAGTAGTTGATTTGGTACATGTACATCATGTATAAGATAGGACTACATGTACATGTGTTGGTGATTTTCAATGGGTATTTTTCAGCAATTCTTTCTCTTGTTTTAAAACCTACACTTTGCTTATCAAAATGAACTATTACCTCGCATGATGTACAATGCAGAAGAGCATATACATGTAATACCCTTTAACAAAATATTAAACATGCAGTTTCAGTACAGAACTCAAGATAAGAAACGTGGGAAATCTGTACCCTCCAGACTGTCAGGGAATAAAAACTGACTCAGCCTGAACTTCTGAAGTCTAGGCTGCATGTACATGTACATGTAGGTTGTCAAAAGAGCAGTGGCACAGATAAGTACAGGAGTTGTCAATTGACCTCTTGTCCATGTACATGGAGCCAGAGGCAAAGTTGACAGAGCTGTATGTCAATGAAATTGCACTTTTGACCATGGGTCAGGTGCACTCCTAAGGTTATCAGCAGTGGTTTTCATTCCTTATATCACATCTTTTTTTCACGCCAGTCTTGAGATATGTACTGATGATAAGCTCTGTACACCTACATGTAGAGTACATGTACTTTAATCTGGAGCTGTTTTGTCCCATTGGTATTGTGTACAAATTCAGTGATGTGCAGGTGTACACATACTGTACCTGTGGTCTGTGGTTACATGTAGGTTATGACTAATAATATGTCAGAACTTGTGACTGTCAGGTATTACTATATTTGTAGAATATATGAGTGACAAAAAATATACATAACACTATTGTTCCTCAGTTACACATCCGAACCAACTCCAAACTGAAGAAGTCATGGCCATTCTAGATAATGTAATTTTTAAATTGATTTATTATTGATCTGTTGTAGGTTGATGTGACTGAGTATTAGGATGTAAAGGTATTGGGGACGTTAAAATTTCATAATATGTGTACCGGCATGTGTAGGACAAATTCTTTCTCAGGTGCAAGTACATGTGTACATGTATAGGCTTCTTGTATACATGTACCAGAATTCCTGTATGAAACTGACATGAAAGTGTATGTGTGGGACATGTACACTTTGTATAGAATGTATGTTGTCCAGACCAATGTTTGATATTGTAATCAATATCACTATTCATAACAGATAAGCTATACCAATGCCAAATATTTCAGACAGCCATGTATATTGGTAGTGAAATCCTTTAAATGCTCTTGCTAGTCTCCTTGTGTTACAACAAGGGTGGTTACCATGCATGTAATAAATGTACTTACATACTGTAGGTTTATTTGGATGTCAATGTCTGGACAAGGTTGAGCAATGATGTGTTGACATGTGTAGAAGGCTGTGGGTAAACACAGATGACCTCATACCTTAGGAATGCCATATACACAGAGATCATAGTCTCAGTTCTAAACTGTACTTGAATCATACCATTACCAAATGTAGGGGGATTTTGATTTAATTTGTTAACTTTAGATTTATGAAGAAATTAAATTGATTATCATCTACTAGGGAAGTCCCCTTCACCTGTTACATGTACATGTGTGTATTACCCTTAGTATTGATGATAATGCATGAATTCAGAGTATCTGTACTATTGACTTCATATTATGGCTATATATTGTAGGGCTACATTTCCATTGTTTGGTACTTGCGTCAGCTACACATTCAGGAGTATTATTTGATGAAAGTATTTGTCTATTGATTCACTTTTACCACAGAGTCAATCAGATCAAGACATTAATTTTACAAAAATATATATAATGTAGGTTACTTAATCATATGTGATCTTGTATCCTTACAATGCCAATCTAAATCCCCATTTCCTTTCCTCCTTTTCAATTTTCAGATATTATGGAAATACCTGATAACATCAAATTCTGCAAGGCTCTAACGGTTGTGGATTTCAGTGGAAACCCTCTGTCAAGGTGAGAAATCAATATAACATTTAGGATTTGGGTTTACCTCTGTCAACATGGATGGGTAGATATTACAAACACCAGAAGGCCAATAATACAAGTCTTTTGTTGACGTTATGACCTTTCATTAGGTCATTCCTGTAATGAAAGCATTGTTGACTCTGAGTAAACAGTGCCCTTGTGACTTTGAAAAGATGAGGTTTTCATAACCTCTGATGTTTGGTTGTGGTTTACAATGCTATTTGTATTACACACTCTCCACCTTTCAAAAAACTAATTTTGAAACTTCATCGACTTTAATTTGATTAATATACAAACATGAAAGGCCAGACAAGTGATTTTGTTTTTGGAAGTTTTAAATTCTAGCAGTATTTAATTGCTGGTGAAGGAATTTAAAGTGCAGAGTATGATTTTATTTTTAAAACTTGGTGACCTGCATTTTTTGCTTTTTAAATATGACATTCAGACAGGAATTTTATGAATGAGATCTATGTGGAGGTTAAGGGCCTGTAAACTAGGAATTAACTCCCTTTGTGGGGATTTCACTTTCAAGATCAAACTTTTAGCTAAAACTAAATATGTGCAATAGTGCAAGGACAATTTTGCAGAAGAATTTTTCAAGCTGGAATGAGCCATGTCTATAGGCTTATAACCTAATACATAATTTCCTTGTTTGACCCTTCAAGAACTTTCCCAATTAAAAGTGTAATGATCCATTTGGGACCAAATTAGAAAAGCTTTGTGCCAGAACTGATAACTGGACAAGGTTTTATATTTGTCCTTTTGGAGCCAGAAGGGCGTTAAATCTCTGTTAAAGTATATGAGTTAATGCCCTTCTTGCTGGCTTCAAATAGAAGATATATTTTTCAAGAAAGAAGTTTAATTGAATGATTTGGATTACTCCTTGACTTTGAAATTGATCTTGACTACTGGCTTACAGTATAGTTGTTCTTTAAGTTTAATCAATGGATGAAAAAATGAAAATGAACAATTGGGTATTTGATAATCCTGTCTGCTCTTTGTCTTGGAAATCTTGGAATGTTAATGATGTAGACTTTTTGATTTTTGTGAAAAGGAATTATCCATATATCCATTGCTTTTTTCTATCATATACAGTCAAACCTGTCTATAGCGACCGCCCAAGGGAAACACAAAAAGTGGCCTTTGTAGACAGGTGGTCTTTGTAGACAGGTTCCTTTAGTACATGTTTCCATGAGAAACCATTTTCAAGGGAAACAAAAAATGTGGTCTTTATAGACAGGTGGTCTTTATAGACAGGTGGTCTTTGTAGACAGGTGGTCACTAAAGCAGGTTTGACTGTACATGCATGTGTATATAAAAAGCTGCTTTTTCTAAGACATCAATCAGTCAGAAAATGTTAGCTGGTATAGTCTCATTTTATTCTTGCTGTGGGTAATTTGTATAGGTTAGGGGTAACAGAAAAATGCTTTGCTCTAACTAGTGATAATAATCTTAATTGTTCAATTTCCTAACAAAAATATTGCAATTGTACTTGCAGCAACAATCAAATTGTTGAAGTGGAAAATCATTAAATAAACAAATACAAATTGGCTTGAATTTCAGCTAAGTTTACTTTCCCCACTTCTAATCATTTTGAAATAACAATTTGAATTAATTTGAAGGTTGGAATAACACTTCTCTAGAGTCAAATTGATATTTCAAGTTGAATCTGAAGATGGGAAGGTAAAAAATAAATTGTATGCCGAGAACTAAAAATGTAGAAGAGTGTGTAATGCCTTTCTTCTGGCTCTCAATGGACAAAATGTTTCTGGAAGACAGACAATTTGAACTTGTTAAGTCTGGATTTCCAGGAAAAAAAGAAAGATTTCCCCCTTGTCCATCTTTCATCAAACGTAAGAGACCTATTTTATTCAGTTGAAAGGTTGGTTGGTTTGAACCTGTTTGGAATCTAGGCTAATGCTAGGGAGTGTCCTCTAACAGCTAAAAAAAAAGAAGAACAAAAAACCCTGAGTGGTTCCTATTTCCATGCCCATTTAAGAGTGTATGCCGAGCATGTACTGCTATCAAGAGCCCATTTTCTGGCAAAGTATATCAAGGGGGTTTGTCTGGAGTCTGCCCCAGATACGAAGCCTTTCTAAGTGGATTGACATGCGAATCAAGATGTATTTTAGTCGGACGTAAGATTGTGAAAGCTTTTTTTTATATTGTAGTAAATATGTGTAATGTGGATGAGAGGTAAGAGGGACTATTTGTGGTTAGTTTGATGTGTAGTATGAGGTCGTCTACTGGTCATATCAGAGATGCCAACCAGTACGATTAAATCGTATTTAGTACAATATTAAGAGTGAAATACGATAATACGATATCACCTCTCAAAATACGATTTTTTTTTTTTTTTTTTTTAATCTTTAAAAAAAAAGAAGATAAAAAACCTATAAAACCCCATAAAGAACGCCGAAGCTCATAGAAAAATGTACAAGTAAACCACTGCAACCCCAACAAAAACTTTGCTTTACAATTTTCTCATTAAATTTTAATGAAAGAGCAAACATTTTACTTGACCGTTCTTACCAGTAAAACATTTTCCTGAAATTTTACTGGCCCAGGGCTAACGGGCCTGTGGTAGTGTCGAGTTTTCGTGAAAATCTGATTTTTCTCTCCAAAATCTGATTTTTTAGGATATTCAGTCTGCTTTTTTGTGTCAAGAGGTTGGCATCTCTGTCATATGATGTCTGTTTGGAGCCAGAAGGGCTTTTAACTCGTACCACTTTACACAGAGTTAAAGCCCTTCTGGCTACAAACAGATGAATTATGTTTATCGGTGCTGTGTTCACCACAAATAAAACATTGAATAAAATTGTAGATGCCACTTGTAATGATGACCCTCTACGATAAATAGAAGGCTACACACCAAAACCTCTTCACAGGAGTCTGGACTGAATAATCAGGGTCACTAAACATAAAGCTTTTTGTGAATTTTGTGAAAATTTGGAAATTTGAATTTTGTTGGTCTCTCCTGGTTTAGAGCCAGAAGGGTGTTAACTAGTAGCAGTCTATATATTGAGTTATCACCCTTATAGCTCTTCACAGATGAATTATAACCTGAAATGCTACACCTTTCCGATATCTTGCCAGGGTAACTAAAGTACGATTATGGGCTAGTAAAAGTACAGGATGCCTACCGTGTTTGCCGGCGATAAGGCCGCAGCGCCGCATAGGCAGCACCCCCGATTTTGACATTTCATAGACTAAAAAAAAAAAAAAAAAAAATGGAAGGAAAAAAAACCAAACGGACCAAACAAAATCGTAAATTTCTTGTAGAAAACTATTTTTTCTACAAACTGATACCAAATTCTTCAATATTTTTATAAAATTTACAGTAAAAAAATAAGTTAAGTGCAAAATTGATCGTACTTTAGCAAATCTTCATTGATTTTGAAGTTAGTACTGTATCGCAGGCAGTTTTGGTATCCTATTTATACCCCTACCTACGAAATTGCGTGAAATGGATACGAAGAAAACAGACTTCGTCCGGATGCGCAGTTGCGTTGCGCGGTAGCTCCGTAATGGTCCCTTCTTTTAGCAATGCAATGGCACGGACTTAAATCTAGATCTACCGGTAGAATTTGTTAAAAATAGGTAATGAAGTTTATTCACGAGATCGACAAAACTTCATGTCAACAATGCAACATGAAATAGTCGGTAAGATGTGTGGAGTTAATATAGAAATGTCCTGTACCATTACTGGTATAGATGTAGTTATTGTACCGTTGGTAGTCCCATATGTACGAAATTATGTGCTGTTTTAACAGCCGATTTTTTACTGTTGTTGCGGATTGGCCGCACCCAGACTTTTGGATATTTTCGGAAGAGAAAATACTGCGGCCTTTACGCCGGCAAATACGGTATGCACTTTGACTGTATTTCTTGTTGATATTCATGCAAGTAATTCATATTTGCCAGGGCTAACAACGTCCACTTGCCTTTTGAAGAAAGAATTAAAATTGTATTAGATAAAGCAGTAAAGAAGCGATCTGCACAACGAATATCTTGTAAATGGCTGTATTTTGTAGTCAAGTGTATAAAATACTCATCAAACAGTGGTGTTATCTATACTGGACAGCAATATACACCAAAGCAAAGCTTTTAGATGTCATTAATACTCCAGCCTCTTCTACCTAAACTGAAACATGATGATGATTATTGATTGCGTTCAGGCCGTCAGCGGCATCACGTCAGCCTGCAACTATACCTCTTAAAAATAGAAAATCAATTTTCATCGATTTCACGGTCATACATTATAAACCATCTAGACACAAGCCATATCTAATGACTCTATGAATGATAATAGCATCACTTTATGACAATGCCAGTTATTTAACTTGATGGGTATCTCTTTATATTTTTACATACACCTATTGTTACACAATACAAAATGAACATGTGTGGAAGTGATTCTATGTTTAGAGGGGATGTGTATACAATTACAGAAATTGACTTTATAAAATATTGTTTGAGCCCGAGGGACTTGTGTGTTATTTTGAGGCGAGGCCATTTAATTAGAGAAGGCCCATTTACACAGCCCATTTCTAAAAATCATCCATTTTTTTGACTGCCATTTACACTACTGGAAAAACCCTTTAAACAACGTCCATGTTTCCTTATTCCGATATATTGGATGAGAGTGCACAGGAGCAAGGAGTGTCACGTGAACAAAAACTGGAGGCCTACTGAAGTTTTGAGAGCAGGTACTACACTGCAAAAATCAGTGAAATTTTGGCAGGCATTTAAAAAAAAACAAACACTTTTTTCGTTTTGTTTGCCGGTAGTAGCGACGAAACGCCTGAATGTGATAAAAATCAGTGATTTCTGCTTGCAGTGTAAATGCAGCTAATGTCGCGTGCTGAATTTGATATTTTTGCTTGATTAGATAAAATAGATTGTGTGAGGTGAAGCATTTTTGTTTATCTAGAAGTCAAGAGAAATGGATCCTTTGGCATGAATTTAAATGAAGTGATATAAAAACACCAAGCAGACAAAAACTACTTCATTAGCAAAAGTCGAAAACAAAAGGAATTGTATGGTTCATGTCTTTGTAGTCCAAACGAAGCCTGTAGGTAAAATGTTAGGAGTGAGATGAAACAAAATCTGAGTTTGGAATGGGAGAGATAAGTACAATATATGAATTTACATATTATTTTAGTGAAGTCCAGTCTTGTTTGACATTTTTCTTTTCTTATTGAGGCGACATTTTGAAGTTCTACAGTCAGAAAGTAGAACAACTGAGTGGGAAGTTGTTTCTGAAGTGTTGAAAGTTATAAAGAAACATATACATGTAGAAATTGATCTAAGAAGTCGGTTGTTGTGTGTGTCAGTCAAGAATGTGATTTCAATGCATATCTCCTTCAGTATTTTTTTAGTTTGAAAGAGAGAGAGAGAGAGAGAGAGAGAGGAGGGACAGAAGACTGGGACTATAGATTGAGTGATGTTTTTTATTATGATAATTATTTGACTCTATTAAAAGTAATCTTTCACAAAATATTTATCACAAGCATATACTATAAAAATGCAACCTCCAATTTGTATAGTGTGCATCATGATATTTTTCAAAAAGAAAATAATATGAAAAAAAGGAATAATTTAAATGCCTACTAAATTAATGCATCATTATGTAACTGCACTGAGCATCTAGTTGAGTTACTGTTTTGTAAAGAGATGTGGACATGTTGACAGTATGTACACAATCTGAAAAAATGATTGCTTTGTGGATTTGGGAATATAATCTTCCAGATGTGTATTGACCCACTTTGCTGTTGCTCATGCTTGATAATTTGCAAGAAATAATCAAATTTTGTTACAGGGGAAGACAACAAATTCAATTTTCTTCTGACCCCTAGGCCAACCAACCCATAGAACAAAAAAAAAGGATAGTAGTGAAGAAAGTTCACCTGAAGGAATTAATTTGTTTTTTTATACATACATTTAGGAGGTTCGTACAGGCTTTTATTCCCCCCCCTTAACCTGCATTGCATCAACTAGACCATAGCACAATTGTTGGAAGTGGATTTTTGTTTTGGGTGGGGTAATATTTTACTTGATCTTTTCCCTAACCTGCATTGCATCTTAAACTAGACCATGGCATAAATGTGGGAGGGGTGATATTTTATTCTATCTTCTCCATAAAAACCTGCATTGCGTCTTATCTAGACCACAGCACAAACGTGGGAGGGGGATTTTTTGTGGGGTAATAGAGGAAACTGACTAATAGACTGGTTCCTGTATCTCTCTCAGAGTGAGATGCCCCTTCCTATGCCTGTACCATTAGTCATGCAAAGAGAGTACATTCTTGGATTGTGTTTGATGAAGCTAATAGCAACTGTTAGTGAGATTCCAATAAATATGTGCAAGTAGCATTATTCATGTAAATGAGAGCTAAGGTTTTTAGATTATGAACATAAAGTCACATGTATTGTAGAGCCTGAGTTCAATGATAAGTTGTGGTTATTTAAAATGTATTTTGTTTGATTTGTTGGAAGTTAAAGCTAGCAAAAGTTATGGAAGTCAAAACTCACCCCAAAACAGAATGAGCAAACTCAGACAGTTTTAAAGGGTTTTTCCAGTAGTGTAATATGCAGGGGAGAAAATGATGGCTTTTCAGAATGATTTTCAGGCTGTGTAAATGGGCCTATATCCTACATATTTTGAACTATTGATGGTATTTAATTATTGACAAAGATGAATTACTTCTAAAATGCATACATGTACGACATGTACAAAATATGTTCACCTGAACATACACAGGGGTTGTACTTTCAAATAGTTTGTGCAGAGACATTTCTGGCTTTTGTTTCAGTAGATAAAAAATCCAGTACAAATTTGTTATTCATTTTTCAACATGTGATGATACTCACATGATCATTGCACACAGGAAAGAAAATATATTAGACTCTCTCTCTCTCCCTCGCACCCCACCACTTCAACACAACAACACTGAAAAGTGCACAAACTTCATATAATAATGTATTACAAGTTAATATGGGCAGAAATTTAGTGAGATGATCCTTAGGTAGATCACAGCTCTGTTGTTTACTTTTCTCTTTTTATTGTAAAAAGAATGGACGGTATATATGGAGAAATACGTACACATGTCCATTTCCATGAATTCATTATAGTTGCTCTTCGAATCATACATTTACAGTATGTGTATCTGTATGTCAAATATATTGCTACTACCTTTAATAACGCTAGCTGCATTAAGAGATAATGTCCCCATTCCATCCCTGCTTTTAAATTAAACCTAAATTGCACAAGGCAGGCCATTCATTAGTGTTCATACAGTCATGTATTAGTGAGTAGTAGCTTGCTGCGCCGAGCATATGGATCTGGGCAAAATATCAAATTCTGCACAGGGACTATGGGAGGACATACATGTACGTGTATTAAAGGTGCATGGCTAGTGCGTGCATGCATATCCGAAAACCTGTACTGACGCAAACTCTAATTTCCCCTCAAAGATATTGATCAAAGTGAGATCCCTCTCTGTATCTCTCTCTCTCTCTCTCTCTCTCTTTCTGTCTTTCTCTAGCTCTCTCACTCTTCCTCTCCTCTACTGCGCTCTCTTTATCTTTACATCCTTCCCTTCAGAGGATATGTGCTCTATACTGAGTACATATGGCATTGATAAAATGTTTTGTGTACATTTGGACATGACGTAGAACAGCAGTATTCTGTAGTTCAGGTACAGATGAAGGCACAAAATAATGGTGTTTGACAAGGAGACACTAGTGCAGGGCTTGATAAAGCCTACCTATAAATATACTTAAAGAGAAAGACCAGTTCTGGTCATGCGATTGCTTTGTGAAAGAAACGTTGTGGAATCGATCAGAAAAGGTTGATCATCTAGCATATAAGTATTGGTGTGTACTGCAAGGTTCTGGAATCATCAAAATGATAATAAATTTGGCCTAGTCTTGGTAAAGTTACAAGCACTGTACACAGACAGATGTATATGGGACTACGCGACCACGTCGCGATATCTATTTGGTCCCAATAGATATAATAATTTACCAAATATATCAATTCGTAGGCGGTTTCCGACTTTCCCGACTTTCGGCAAAATTTGTATCATCACGTATTAGTCAAAACATATTCTTTCACATGATTGGTAATGAGAGCTTCCATTTCATTTTTTTGAGAGAGGCGTTTCCAAAACTGGTCTATACCTTTAAAAGGACACTTAGCACTATATTTTCGTTCAATATCACAAATGAACAGCAAAATATCCCAGTTTGAGACATCACACTAATATGAAAAGTGCACAGTTCTCCTCAAAATATATGGTGTCATACCAGGGAGTAAACTACATGTACATCTTCCTGATTTTTCTTTTTGAATTTTACTCTTTTGAAATTGCATCTTCTTAATATCATTGAAGATTGGAACATTTGAATTGGAATAGATTAATGACAGTGTAAACATTCCTTTTTTTTCTTCACACCAGCTTTTTTTGGGTTAATTTACAATATTAAAGGTGATGTATTCCCTCACAGTATTTTTCATGTATGTGTATTATTTATAATTTTTTTTTTTTACAAGAGCTGATTTTTAGCTTTCTAGAGCTGAATCTCTCTCCCCTCATTTGAATTTGTATTCACTAGTTAATAAATCTTAATTGTTTCCCTTGTGTATTCTTAGATTACCACCAGGCTTCACACAACTCCATGATCTCAGACATCTCACCCTGAATGATGTCTCCCTCGAGAGTCTCCCACAGGACATTGGCAGGTAAGACATAAAGACGCATCTGCAATTCTACAAAAAAAATTCTCCTGCAACAGTTGCTCCAGCGAATTGCTCTGTAGTCGATTTCTAATGCTAACCATGTTCCTACTTCAAACCTAAGCCTAACCCTAACCCTATCTAAAACGATGATTGCTCCAAGGTTAAAAAAAAACAACGCTAACCAAGATCTTACCTTCGACTGTGAACTTCAAACTATAGCCAACTGTAGCCATAACCCCCTCCTCTAACTCAACCCTAACCCAACCCTAACCTTAACCCTTAACTTTACCCTTACCCCTATCCCTATTAACTCTAATAATTCAAACCTTAACCCTAACCCTAAACCCAACATGACGATCAGACAAGTCACTTCTGATTCTTTGTGAGATCATGTCATTCAAAATGATGCCTCTGTTTCGCTGAACAACACTTTAATATACTCCATTCCTACCTGAATAGAATTGTTACTTTACATATATTGCTTTTGAGTTATCGTATGAAGCGTAAAAATTATACATTTCTAATAATGGCGGGGGTGTTATGATTGACCACAGAAATAATGATATTCAATTTCTGTGTATAAAGCACATTATGCTTCATCTCTTTGCACTTCCAAAGTGCAATTGATGTTAATATTACCCTGCATTTCAAGGAATAAATCCTGCCTGGGCCCCTATCTTATAAAGCGTTGAAATTGATCAAAATCTAATTGAAGTCCCCGATCAATGGCTAGTCAATACAAAATCCAGTGATTGGAGAATTTGTGATCAACTCGGAACAGTTACAACTCTTACATCAAGCTCTCATTGATAACACTTTGTTTTTAAAACCTATTGAGATGAAACTCTCAGTGATAACTGTTTGTTTAAAAGAGGTAGCCCTTTTCAGATGAAACTCTCAGTGATAACAGTTTGTTTAAAAAAGAGGTAGGTAGCCCTATCGAGATGAAACTCTCAGTGATAACTGTTTGTTTAAAAAAGAGGTAGCCCTATTGAGATGAAACAGTAAATAAATAATAATGAATAGAATAATAAGAGAGGGACAAGGTAGTCCTATCCATTTACCTCACCTGGGTTTAGAGAGGCAAATGAAGATAGAATGCTTTGTCTGACTAAGAATATTGTGTAAGGATTCCATCCTCATCTTCTATCAATATTATTGAAAGTCAATTTAATGAACCATCATCATACCAACATGTTTCTTTATATATCCCTCTGCATTGATACAAAGGAAAACTTCCAACCAACAGTCCACAAATTGTGTCTATTTTGGAAGGAATATTACGCTCAGTGTTAGTTTTGCTCATTCAGTCCTACAACCAACCTTTTGATAAAAAATTATGTTCTATGAAATGTTTTCATTATATAATATTGAATTTTTAATGGGGCCTGTATACCTGTAAATAATTGACATGAAATCATTCGCAACCTTACATTTGTCTCTAGCAGTCGGTAAGACTATAGGCCTGTCTTCATCAGACCGAAGTTGCAATATAACCCACTATTTTAACTAGCCCGATCTCAAATAAGCCAGCTAATTTGCGTCCTCATCAGCCCGCAGTTGCAATTAGCGGGCTATTTGGTCGAGAAAATATCCCAAGAAATATTGGTCTCATTTCCAAAATAACCCGCTATTTGGGAAATAGTGGGCTAATTTGAACCCGTTTGTGATGAGCGTATCGGTCTGGTGAAGACGCAATGTAAAGCTTCAGGAAAATATCCCGAGTCTGAAAATAGCGGGTTATTTTGCAACTTCGGTCTGATGGAGACAGGCCTTTTGAGATATTCATGTGTGCTTGGTGTCTCTATGTACCCCTCATGTATTATTGACCACTGTGTAAAGTATACACACCTTTCTCTCCACCCCTTGTGAAGTCTCAGGGGGGAATTGATTGCCCCATGCATAATTCCTATCGCACCCGATGGCTGTATTAGCCTCATTCACACGTGGCTAACTTTACGCATAATTTCACGCTTGAAGAAAGCAAGTGGGAACGCATCAGATGTGGATTGGTTAACACTTCTGTATTGAATTATACATTTTTTTAGCATCCATATATAGATTGCTGGAGATAAAAAGTTCTTGAGACTACATACATAGCATAGAAGATTGCTGAAGGCTATCTGAGAAAGCAAAGAATATTAATGCATTAAAAAATAATACTAAGCGAAAAATTTGATTATTTAGAAAAGCCGAATAAACTCCCTTTTCACATTGTAAGCAGTGGATAAATCTTATCATTGAGTGCCGCATTGAAAACTGAACAATTATTAATTAGGACTCATGCATATTGGTAGATAACTGATAATTCCCAGTTAGTCTATATAGTATTATCTGCAGTATTGGAGGCGATATGTTTTCATTTCAGACCAGACTTGTTTTAGTGGGAGAAGGGTTTTTGCTTCCAGAACTGGCGTTATTTTTACTGCCCTATCAAAATTCATGACTGGCTGCATATCACAAACAGCCCGGGGGTCTTTCACATTTGAAAGCTTCCAATCGCTCTGCGGCATCTTAGTTCAGCTAGCTCGAGAAGGCACTCTTTTTTAATTCTTCTTCAGCCTTGCATTTTGTTTCGCCCATCAGAAAAACAAATATCAGTCTTAGATGTTATCATAACAAGTACAGAGGTGCTGATTGTGCATTGATTATTCTGCCTTTCATGCCATGACTATTTTACCACCGTAGTAGGCATATCACGCAATTTAGTTATGACCATTGTGAAATAGTACAGGTAGGCCCACATGTTTGTCAAAAATTGATTAGTGTTTTTTTTAATCTTTGATGTTTGAAATAAAAACAAATTCATGGTTTGATTAAGAAAAGGAAGGTTTCAATTCAATGGGCAAACGTCTTTCTTTGATGTAAACATACATGTATTAAAGGTACTATGTCCCATTAGCAGGCCAAAAAAATGAAAAGGTTAAATTCCAACGGCATTTGAAAGACAATACTAATTTAGAACTTCCCTAAAAAAAGGGGGGCTTGAAAATGTCTTTAAGTGGGAAAATAACGACTATTAGTTGTCGAATCGACTTAGGAGCTATAGAGCCAGTAAGTAATAGTCTGATTTTCAGACCATTGTACCGAATGGTCGTACGTTTTATGCTGCGCAAAGATTCAATCAGTTTAATTTTGGCCATTACAAGAAGTGGGTTATTGATGTAGACAAATGCTCATGTACCCTTTACAGCTCATTTTATGTATGTTATTACCAAAGATGAAAAAAGCCAGTCAGTCACTCAATAGTGTCTGACAGTGAAGTCTAGCAAGTAAACAGGTTTCCTTGCATAATTTGAATATTAGGACACTGCTAACGTTTAAATTTCACAGATAGGACATACATGACATATTCATAATTCCTGCAAAGTTCTACAGAATTTGATGTTGGCTGCAAAAGGGACATAGTATCTTTAATACCAAGATAAGGTTGGGCTAATTCATTTACTTACATACATTTACTGTAGATTAATCATTTCTAATTAGAAAGTGAGATGAACATAAATCATGTTTGTATGAAATAGAATTCACTTCATATAAACACATAACTCCATATTTCAGATTAAGATGAAATTGGTGCCATCGAAAGAAAAAAAGTGTAGTTAGGTCAAAAGTCAGAAAGGTATTGGGGGTGGGGGGGGGGGGTTGAAAGTCACATGTCCCTGAAGGAATTCCTTTCACTTTGAAACCGTAGGTAAGCAATGCAACACTTGGTGTCCTATATTGAGTTACTGGGTCATACAAACCTACATGTACAAGTATGTGTGAGATTGTGCTGTGAAGGAGGAGCAATGTGTGATACCAGTATTGTACCCCAGGAGCGCATCATTGGTGGTGTGATTTGTACATGTATGTATGGGAGGGGATTTAATGCCACATTGGAGGCATCATCCTGATCTGTGGGATGGGAGGACAGTGTTTATATGGAGGATGTCTTTAGAGGGGCAGGAGAGAGGGCAGGATAGAGAGAGAGAGAGAGAGAGAGAGAGAGAGAGGGGGGAGAACTTATATATTTTTCAAAGTCAATTTTTTTTTACCCCATTGGCAAATTTGAAATTTTAGGTTCATTTCAGGGCAGTGGGGCCCTTGTTGGATCACTTTTGAATAAGTTTTGGATCCGACACACCAACCCCCTCATTTCAAAATGGTCGAGGGATACCCTATCTGCATCGATCCCCCCATCTCTTGCGTTTCACTCCTTAAATTTTCAGGAATGTCTCCAAACTTGGAGCATGCAAGCTTGTACCATCAGCTGTAATACATGCAGAAATCACATTAGGACATCCTTAAAATAATAATACCAGGGAGATGACACCAGTAATAGGACTCCATCAAGATCAGTAGATGTGACATGGCAGCCAACCCCCTAGGTCACAAAAGTCAAACTTGATGTGTGCCAACCAAACAATATTGATGTAAATAGCCTCCAAATCCTTGCATCGCAACAGCAAGAGAAAAGATGAAGGGAAAGTTGTGGAGGGGAGAACAACATTGTTGCATGACAGCAAAACATATACACAGGAGCAACCAGAGATATACACACCTAGCTCTGGAAATGTTAAAGGAGCCCTTACAAACAGGATTTTTGGTTAAAAGAAGAACAAAAATCTCCCTCAAAAATAAATAAATAAATTTATATGCAAATCAATATCTCAGAAGGACAACTGTGAGTACAAATTGTTGTACACTATCTATTACATATTTGTAATAAACAGTAACATTGTGGGGACTTTTATTTACCCTCAAATGTTTTGCAAGGCTAGAGCATAAAGACCAAGCAGGTTAAAAAAGGTGCAATAATTTGCAATCCTTGCACCCATAATTATTGAACCTTATGAGTGTTATTGCGATACTCTGAAGTGGGGAAGTGGGGAAGTGGGACAATGAATATACAAATATGGGAGTGTAGGGGGGGGGGGATAGAAGAGAAGAGAGAAGAGCAGATAGAAACGTGAGAAGAGGAGGATTGAATAATAACTGCATAGGTTTTGTGAGGTTAATGCTGAGCTGTATGTAACAAAAAACTGGACATTGTTGAAAAGGTCATCCTCATTATATGCAGGAATTTCTAAATTTAGCCAGAAGTGAATGAAATCCAGGATGCACTGCTTGAAAATATGATTGATTATCAGTACAGTGTAAGTCTAAATGAAAAGTAGGGCTGTGCATAACCATGTAATGAGGTACTCGAGTACACTCCTAGGCTTACAGGCGAGTACTCAAATACCCGGACGCCATGTTTTTTTTTTGAATTTTTTTGAATTTTTTTAAATTTTTGAATTTTTTGATTTTTTTGTTTTTGTTTTTGTTTTTTCCAACACCATACTACGAACAGTACGAAGGTTCGTCTCTGAAAACCCACGCGATTTTACTTCAAGTTGCTGTTGAAAGCGCCTATTTGTGCTTTTGAATTTTTGACAAATGATTGAAACAATGTTATTTTTAAAACTAAAGATGACAGACAAATATTCCTCCAAATCCAAACAGAAATCCGGAGATTTGGTCCCAGTTTCTGAGTGGTGAGTTGACAGTGACACCCTGTGTATGATTGAGCTGGGAAACATTTTTACCCATGCCGGTGCTCTTCTGGCATGGGTGACCGTCGGCCTGGACAGTGCCAGGTGATCGGGAAAAAAGAAGAAAAAATGGCGGCCGAGTATTCGAGTACGACAAATCGTACTCGAGTAGTTGTCAACAGTGCGAGTACTCGAGTATTCGAGTACTCGTCGCAGCCTTAATGAAAAGTACTACATGAATGTTTATGCAGTTTTGCTTTTAGTATTAATGTACATGTACATTGTACATCTGTCAGATTTCACAGTTCATATGCATCTGTTATTTACATTTTGCAATAAATCTATTGACAAGTGTACATTTTCTTGAATTTATACTTCATAGAAGTGTCTCAGAAATTTATTTTGTGGACAACATTTTCTTGTAGGGTATAGAGAGAGAGATATTTCTTTCAAAACTCTGAAGTAGTATTGTTTGTAATTGATGTGAAATCTTTCTTCTGTCATAAACTATTCTCAAGGAATCATTGATCGTGGTGAAAATAAACAAAGGTATCAGCAAAGAAACAAACAAAGAAACAAAAACAAAAACAATCAGCAAACAAAATGTATACAATAGATCAGATGAAATGTAGAAGTACCAGATTTGTATACATAAGAAAATATAGTCATCCATTTGTTACTCTACATATCATCCATTCAGAGGCAGTAGGGCGTTAACCCTGTTTTAAAGTATATGAGTTAATGCCCTTCTGGCTCCAATAGACAATATAAAGAAACTCATGTCATCATCATCATACAGAGCATGAGCTACCTGTAGGAATACAAATACATTTCATTTTAGAAACATGGTTTATCATCTTAAAATAATGCCTGAATGCAAAGAAGCACTAGAGGACAGCAATCATCTCGAGAGTGTTGACACTTCTCCGATGATCGATTCAAAGACATCTCCTTTTTCTTTCCTCCTCCTCCTCCTTCTCCTCCTTCTCCTCCTCCTCCTCCTCCTCCTCTCTCCTCCTCCTCTCTCCTCTCTCTCTCTCCCTTCAGCCACTTGTAAAGAGCTTCCACGGGCGTCCAATTAGGGAGAGTTTGTTTGAGCTTCTGGGTTTGTCTGCCCTGTAACAATGTCCCATCTACTCCAATTCCAGTCTGGAGTGAAGTGATTTTGTTATATTGAATTCTCAGCGCTGTTCTAGAATGACTGCAAGTAGTGTTTTATGGTTGCCTTAGAGGAAGAGGAAAAATATCCACACCAAATGATTTGGATTTCTTCACATAATTTTGATTTACGGAGGGGAACTTTTCCCACAGGGCTATGTTATCCAATTTAAAATAACCTTTTAGTCATGAAATTCAAAAAGCGATATTTTGAGTCATTTTATGTGTAAAATAATGGAGAAGTTACCCAAGATTCTTTCATAATGTAGATCTATTTTGCTAATAATGATATCAGATTTCATATTTCAAAAATTAAATTTATGTTCAATATCTGATTTATTTATACTCTTACTTAAAACTTACTGCCCTAATTAAAAAAAAAAAATTTCTCTTGCAAGATTACCTGTGAATTAACACTGCACGAGCCACACAGTACTACTGTACCTTGTAGGCTTACTTGTAAGTTGTAGGCCAGTTGGTTTAGGCGACTACAACATGCTCGTTGAAAGTTAAGAATGTTATTGTTTCCTTTATGAAATTGATATTTAAAGGTATAGACCAGTTTTGGAAATGCCCCCCTCTCAAAAAATGAAAAGGAAGCTCTCATTACCAATCTTGTGAAAGAATATGTTTTGACTAATACGTGATGATACAAATTTTGCTGGGAAACCGCTTTCTAATTGATATATTTGGTAAGTTATTATATCTATTTGGACCGGATAGATATCGTGCGTGTCGCACGTGTCGCACGTGTCGCGTAGTCCCATGTACATCTTTCTGTGTACAGTGCTTGTAACTTTACCAAGACTGGGCTAAATTTCTTATCTTTTTGATGATTCCAGAACCTTGCAGTACACACCAATACTTTTATGCTAGATGATCAACCTTTTCTGATCGATTCCACAACGTTTCTTTCACAATGCAATCGCATGACCAGACTAGTCTATATCCTTAACTCTTATTTACATCAGAGGGAAACTAATTGTTATAGAATGTAATTCCACATAAATGCAGGCACCAAATTCCTATCATCATTTTCTTTAATTAAATGTCATTGTTGTCAAGTTCCAAGAAAACAATGAGGACAAGACTGGAATTTAGTCAGGCATTAGGAATGCATTCAATTCTCAATGATAGGTTAAATGGATGAATGCATATCATTATTCATTTGTTTGCTGAGGTTCCATGTTTCACTAATTTTGAACCTTGTTTTGTGTATGTGCAGTCATAATCTATACATGTCACTTCCGCTTGATTATTAAAGGAAAATTAACCAATCAATACATTTTCTTTGACAGTGAATTATTTTAGGTCTTTATATATATTTTTTCTTTTCATACATTTAAAAAAAAATTGAATTGGTATTAAAAAATGGCAGTAAACTCACTCTAACTTCATGTCTTTCATGCTATAAATCTCTTTTGAAATGGCAAATTTGACCTTCATTAACAATGAACTACCTTTTGAAGCCCCTTAATGGACAAGTCATGACTGGAGAAGAATGTAATAAACTGCCTTCTATGAAATGAACATCATGCCTCCCCCAACCCACATACCAAATCAATACGATTGTAGATTACACCTCCACACCTGTCATTCATATTGTAAATTTTACTCAATTCAATTTATTTTTCAATTCAATTTAATTTGGGTTTTTATTATATTGGGTGATAGGGGGTTAAGGTTAGGTTGCAGTTGGATTTTGGGTTATATTCAGGGTTGTAATTTTGGTTGTATTATTATAAAAAAGAACATGGCAAAAGTCTGGAGACTAATATTGTCATATTTACAGTAAAATACAAGAAAACGTGCAATAAGGTTATGAAATGTATACTGACATATATAGTAGTTCAATAATAACTATAATGAAGAAAGTGACTTCATGCATTAAAAAAATGCATGTTAAAAAGCAATTATTACATTGAATTCAATTGGATAGATTTCATGAGAGTAATGGTATTAAAAGTATCTTTGCGCTGCTATCGAAAATTTGTGGAAGTATGACTACAACATTGTACCTGAAATAACAGTTCAAATGGGAAAAAAAAGAGAAACAAAATTGGCGAGTTTGAGCATGTGAAAGTCACAAGGTCGAAAATTAGTGACACTGAACTCCTTTCAAAATTATGATAAAATCCTAACTCTGAGCTATTGACATTCCAAAGTCATATTAAACTGAATTTTAGTAATGCCTTGATAATGACAATGCATAATTGAAGAGCTCTTGGAAATCCGCAGACATGTCAATATGGTAATATGATTTGACGCGGCACTGGTATAATTATCCCTATCCACTTCCGACATGGCTCGATGTCAACGGCATGAAATCCGCTTTTGAACTCCCAGAGGTCGAGAGGTCAGGAGAGTGCTAACCTAATTAGTAGCCTGTCAAGTTATCAGGCCATTGCAGCTAGCTAGCTGAATGGCTTTATAATGTACTTGTAGCTAGTGTGTTGTTTTCATATCTGATTACAGTACTTTGAACCCTGCTAGAGTCAATGCACTTTTGGACCAGTGGTGACCAGACTGGGGTTATTTGCCCAATGTTTGTTATGGCATGGGTATTATGTGAAGTCTGAGCCAGTAGATTGGTTATGATTGAAGGCAATACCCAAAACATCTGCCTGAAACGTTAGCATTTCCAGGTTAATCATGTTGATCCATGGATCATACATGTCATGGACACAGTACATTGATAGATGCTTCTTTTGAAATACGGGTAGGTTTATTCACATATTGTAAAAAGAATACTGTGCACTTCAGGAATATGGGGTTTACCTACACATATCATGGCTTCAGAATCTGTGTAGAAATGCAAGATTAATGAGATTTGAATCTCATATTGAGGACCCGGCCACTCCAATATAGGACCCACTCCAATATAGGATGGCTTGCACTGTAGGGTCTAGCATTGAGTCTAACAACATCTGGCTGGCTTGCATGTAGGGTATATGGGTCATTTCCCCCATTAACTCATCATACAGCTTAAAATACAGCATTCCAGACTCGACTTCATGATGACATAAAAGTTGATGTGTGGGACTACACCTGGCTGTGTATATGGCAGGTCATGGACCCTCACTCCTAAAAATCTTTTTTCCACATATGGAGGGAATTCTGTATTGTTGTACACAGAACTGTAGGCCTTCTTAAGTACATGTACACTGTATGACATATTGTCGTCTGTTGTGAGCCAGAAAGGCATTAACTCTACATAAAAATATATACCTTTCTGTATCTAACAAGACAATATATATATTCAGAATTTGATAAAATATATCATTTTGCACTTTGCTTGTAAGTTGTACTCAAATATGTGACGGTCAAAACAGGATCTTCAAAGGCCACCCAAGGGAAACAGAAATAGTGGCCTGGATGTACATGTACTGTAGGTGGTCTTTCTAGACAGGTTCTATAACACACATTTCTTCATACTGGGATACAATTGGTGACCACTGTAGACAGGTGGCCTTCATGGAGAGGTGTTCACTAAGACAGGTTTGACTGTCAGTAGCACTTGGTCTCATAAAGAGAGAGAGAGAAAAAAAGAAGAAATCTTGTAGGAATTAAAATGCTCTCTTTGGCTTTGAAGCTTGGTCATATATATGTACACATCAATCATCTCTGTAATGAAACAGATCCTTGATGTATAGCAGGGACAGACCCCTGGGAGACGTATTCATGAGTGTCTATTAGTATTGTTTTTCACTCTATGCAGACATATGATGCATCTGCCGTTTCGCACTACTGATTATGACGTGCCTTCTGGAACTTTGTTCTCTTGAAGATCTATAGATGTGGGAAATTCCCTCATCAGCCTATTAACTAGAAAATTCAATCCTAGCATTAAATTTTCGAGAGAGACGAAAGTTGTATTGAGCATGGACATACGTAAGCTATTTTATGAAACTCGAATGGGGGTCTTAATATTTACAGGAAATTAAGAAGTTGCATGATTTAATTTTCATGATCTGATTTTTTCTGGGAATTGTTGTTGTTGCTTTGTTTGTGTTTTCAAGCTTTTCTGCATCAATTGGTGGAAATGTGATGTACTTATGTCAGTGTGACCTACAATTATATTCATTGTTAAATCTCATTGACAATGATGTGCTTAACTACCTGAAGAAAAAAATAGTGCTGCAATATAAATGACATGTGTACACTGTATAGTACACTTAATATTTCTGTATTTCTTAAAGACGGAGTAGGTCTACGCTTCAAGGCTTTTTTTTCGGTGTGTGTATGCAGCCAATTTGGTGTAAATTGCCATGTGCCATTCACTTACATCCCATGAAATGTTTTTTATATTTCCATGGCAGTGTTTTGAGGCAGTTTACCGTATCATGCTTAAACGAGGCTTTACGCGTGTGTGGGGATTAGGAACTCTCGATGATGTGAAATCACTCATAGTACTATATTCGTCAAAAATGTAGGGAGTGACATTCTAATCCTTGCTTTGAATGTCACATTAATTACGGGCTTTGTCTGATGAGAGCACCTGCATAACACACCTACTAATGTGAAGAGTGGAATGGAGGAGAAAGACAGGGCAGATAGAAAGAGCATAGTGAATTCTGAGAAAGACAGGGCACGCTTATACTCATGAAATCATTCTAGTCTCTCATGTCGGATGTGATTCAGAAGGAAAGAGGAATGCGGAGAGGAAGAGATGAAGAAAAGAAATGTAGAGTTACTGCTAGAGAGATGAAGGAGAGGAATGTAGAATAGAGAGAGAGAGAGAGAGAGAGATGGATAGATAGGCAGAGAAAAAGAAAGTGATAAGAGTAAAATACCTCAGGATTTGATCCTTTTCTCCTTATCATAAATATTGTTAAAGGGCACCATTATTCTTGATATTGTTTGATTGAACCTCCCTCCCCCAGGGCAAGATTAGGTGCAAGAAACATTTGACATGGCTAGCTAGCTAGTAAAAAAAGAAGAATTCATCTTTAACATAGAAATGAATGCTTCATGAGCTAGTTGCATTCATTTATTTGTTAAATTTAAATTATAATAATTTTACTATATTCGAATAGAATCACATCAATGCCTTCCTTCATCCTGTCAGGAGACAAGGTTATTTTTTTTAATACCTGCTCTTGTCTTAATCGCATTTTGACTGTCTCTTTTCAGTATGTCCAACCTGATAGCCATGGAGCTGCGAGAGAACCTGCTGAAGGTGCTGCCAGACTCCTCTCCTTCCTAGTCAAGCTGGAGACCCTGGATCTAGGGAGCAATGAGCTGGAGGAGCTCCCGGAGACCTTGGGAGCACTACCCAACCTCTCAGAACTCTGGTTGGACTGTAATCAACTCACCATCCTCCCACCGGTGAGTTTGTCAGTGACACAACATTCGCTCTGGCGATATTTACTCAGGCATTATTATGGCAGAGATAGGGGGTTAGGGTTAGGGTTGCAATTATTTGTTTAATGTTAAGTTTAGGGTTGTAATGAGGTTATGGGTTAAGGTTAGAGTTAGGTATAGTGTTAACTCTAGGGTTTGAAATCAGGAAGTGGGTTAGTGTGGGAAATTTACTGGGAAAAATTGGCACTGGCACTTGCTTGAACGACATTTGCTCTGGGTTTTATTTTGTCAGAGTTAGATAGTTTGGGCTAGGGTTATGGTTGCAGTTGGGTTTTCACATACTGGTAGGTTTATGGTTAGAATTAAGATTAGCTATTGTCTTTGGTCCAGGGTTGAAGGTAGGAATTGGGTCAGTGTAGGAAATAGACCGTGGAGTAATTGTTGCTGGAGGATATATTATAGAACCAGTTCCACAGCCCTCTTTACATGATGCAATAAATGGTCAATGAATTATCAATGTTGTTTTGTTTACTTTGTAAAACTTTTTAAAAAGAACATCTGAGGGCATTTCCTTTTTTATTGATTAGAAACTATAAACTGAGCTGGTCACACTTTCCAGGGTAGTCAAAATGAAGAAAGACATAGTGTAATATCAATTTTTAGTAACAAATACTTCTTAGAGATAAACCTGTGTTTTGTAACATGTTTGGTGTCTTGGTTTGTCTTGCAGGAGATTGGAAACCTAGGAAACCTAACCTGTTTAGATGTGTCGGAGAACAACCTGCAGTGTTTACCCGATGAAATCGGAGGTCTACAGAGTCTCACAGATCTCACATTGTCACAGAACTGCTTGGAGAAGTTACCTGAGGGAATCGGTAAGTCACAGGGATAATAATGATAATAGACCCAGGGTAGTCATATTACTTTATTAGTATTGATACAGCTCTTCTGAGAAGGAAGCAGTAAGTTTTGAAAACACCTAGACTTCAAAGAGATGCAAAGATAGATAGTGGATGTAGCTCTGTACGTAATCGAAAGCATCCATATATAGACTGCCCGGTCGACAGACAACACTCTGTTTCCTTTGACAACACATTGAACTCTGCTAAACAATCTGTGTCCCAGTGTTACTACTATCCAAATGGTAGGCAAAGACACAAGTTCTTCTGATTTATACAAACTAGAGCTCTAGTTTATATTGGAAAATTGACAATTTTTACAAGAAAACCAAGGATATTTTCATAAACAAAAAAATCAAGGAAAGCAAAGAAAAGAGGAAAATGTAAAGGATTCTTATTAATTTTCGATGTCTGTCCATGATATTGAATATATGATGAAAGTTAAAGTTTAAATTATTAAATTGCCTTTGTAGGGTAGTATAAATGGTAGCACAGTATGAATACACTGTAAAAAGTACCTGTATGAAGTTAGTCATATTGTTATGGGAAGTCTTCTTGAACAGGTGATAATGAAAACATGTCTATAATGGAGGGACCAATCTCTACTCCTTAGCGTAATACAGAAATGTATCAATTATCTT